>JAJIBD010001733.1:0-10000 GCA_021461705.1 Cryptotis parvus | reverse complement strand
GCAGCCCCTGTGATTGCAGGAGGCAGGAAGTGTGGGGAAGGAGGTGGGTGAAAGGGGGGCTTGGAAAATGGAGGCACAGCAGGGGACTAAAGGGCTGGAGGTGTGAGGGGGAGCCCCAGAGGAACCCAGACATGAGCACCACAGCGACATCCTCCATCACGGAACATATACGCAACCAAACTTGACTCTACATCCCTAACACAGGCCGTGTTCGGGGCCCGGTCACATGCTCCCCGCTGTTGCCTGAAATGGATGTTCCTCTTAGCACCAGAGCCACCTAGAAAGGCACAGCTCCCCGCCTCACCCCCCAAGTTGTGCCAGAGGCCCAAGGATGATGGTGAAATAAGCTGGTTGTGGGGCACGTGTGTTGTTCCTGGTAGACATCGGTTGGGTGGATCTTTCTTGCCTTGCAGTTGGTCTCAGAGAAGTTGAATATTATGGTGCTTCCATGTGGGTAGTGAGAACACCAAAGATTCCTCTCTCCTTTCTGTGGCCATTGTGCCCAATTCCTCCCAAATCCCCTTGTTTGCTCTTGCTTGAGTGAGCAGAAAGAACCGGTCCGGTGTTCTAATCCTCAAGGCCTGCATGATGTTGGGGATTCATTTCTCAGAAACAGCGCCCTGCACAGTGTTGCCAGAGTCTGGATGGAACCAGACTAGACGCTGCCTCCTCCTGCCCACACAGGCCGTGTCCAGGGCCACTGACACATACACAGCCCATCATTGAAATGTATGTGGCACATTGTACCAGATCCAGCTAGAATGTCACAACTCACCACCTCATGACATTTTGCAAGTCGCCAAAGGACAAGCATGTGAAGGTAGCTTAGCTTTGTTGATCTTTGACTGGTGAGGATGGGGGTCGGGACATAGGTTGACAAAGGACAGGGAAGGACCTTGATACCTGTGGTCGGGTGGAGTCATCTTTACGCTGGAGCTGCTAAGTCCTGGGGGCTGTTTCTTTGGCTTTCAGGACACCTGGCATTGCCTTCATATAAGGGATCATACAAGGGATCCCTGGAGTCACCAGAACTGGACTGCTTGGCCAGGGCCAAGAGCAGTACTGAGCCCAGCTTTGCCCCAAGACTGCTCTGCTCCTTGAAAAAATTGACCCCTGGTTTTCCGGCAGTGATGTCAGAGGTTAGCATGTGTGCATGTCAGAGGAATCTGAGGTGGGCCGGAGCGATAGTCCAGCAGGTAGGGTGTTTGCCTTGCACTTGGCTGACCCGGGTTCGATCCCCGGCATCCCATATGGTCCCCTGAGCACCTCCAGGAGTAATTCCTGAGTGCAGAGCCAGGAGTAATCCCTGAGTATTGCTGGGTGTGACCCAAAAAAGAAAAAATAAAAGAGGAGTCGGAGGGTCAGCATGTGTGTGTCAGTGACACGGCTTTTGACTTTTCCATTAGAAAAGTCATCAAAAGACATCAAAAAATGTCAAAAGACGTTTCACAGTCTTCCAGCACTCAGGAAATCAAAGCTCAGAACACTGTATTCAGCACTCTCACCATCTGGAGAAAGATGAGTCCCCAAGCCGGAGTTTGGGCGGACACCATTTCCGGTGGCTACCAAACTAGCTTAGGGTCTGCCTCAGGGACAGCTCCAAGGCCAGAGAGATAGAAAGGGAGTTCCAGGGGCCTGATTTGTTCTGCCAGTGGCCAGCTAAGGGTGCCGTGGCTGGTGGCTTTGGTGACCCGGCCTGCACCTGCATTGATGCACACACCCTCACCAGTAGGACTAGAGGCCGCCTGGTCCTGCCGGGTGTCACGTGAATAACTTCTTCCGAGGTGCAAGCAGATACTGTGACCAGTATCTAACACATAGGGACATCTGTCACCCAGAAGGGGCCTTCCACTCACAAAAGCACATGGCTGGATGCTGCTGTGGTGGTGAAGGTAAGCAGGAATGTTGATTTGATGCTAGTAAGTCAAAGATGAATGGCTTAGGCTTCAGAAGGCTTAACTTGCTAAGGACCATGGCCCAGCCCACAGCGATTATCACGATCACGATCACGATCTTCCCGTTGATCATCTATTTCCTAGAGCGGGCACCAGTAATATCTCCATATGTCCTGTCTCATGCCAGTAGAGCCAGGGGCATCGGCTTGCTACAGGAACATAAAGAGCCTCAAACCATTATATTAGGTCATGGGAATGACCTAATATAATTGTTACTGGAATTTGGCATATCATATACAACACGAGAAGCTTGCCAGGCTTGTCGAGCGGGAGGCAAACTCTTTTAAAGACCTCCAAATAAAGCATTTATTGATGAACCGCGCTGTAATGGGCTGGTCTGCTGGGTGGAGTTCTGACGAGAGGGAAGTCCAGAAGTGGAAAATGGCGGTGCCCGTGGAGTGAGGAGGGGTGGTCTGGCTTGTTGTGAGGCTCTGCCGAGGTGGTGGGCCAGGGCTAGAACCCGCCATGCCTCCCGACTGCCTCATGAATGGCTGTGCACAGGGAGAGCAAGGAACAGCTCTGCCCCATGTGTGAGAGTCTCTGGACCAGCATACCTGGGCCGGATTATCAAGAGGTTAATTAACAGCGATTATCAAGAGGTTTAATTTCCGGCCTGTGATATGGATTGAGTGGCGAGCACCATGTGCCTACCACATGCGCCAAGGCCCCAAGTTACATCCCAGCACCTCAGGATCCCTCCTTCCCCCACCTCTAGCACTGCCAGAGTGGGGCCTGCTTCACCAGGTCTGCCTGTCACAGGAAGTGGGCCCATACAATTAGGTTCAATTTCTATGTCTGTTACTTATTTAGTGAACAGTACTGAGCACCCTTTCGCTATGGATGGTGGGGTGAGGTCAGCTGTCCCTGTCCTCACGGGGTTCATGCCTTACAGAGGTAGCAAGTGGGCCATATACAGGGTCTGAGGCGAAGGTCTCCCACCTGCATGGGAGTTTGGGAGGCCACTTGCAGGGCCTGTGCTCTGAAGCCTGGATATAAGTAGGGCCAGGGACGTGGCTGCATAGTTGAGCCTATGCCCCTGGTTTGGTCCCCAGCACCCAGTCATGAACCTGGCTGTGATATGGATTGAGTGGCGAGCACCATGGGTGCTTTGGAAGCGGATAGGGCCTGTGTGTGGAACCGGGAGTGAGGGGGAAGCAGAGCCAAGATCAGAGCTTGGCACCAAGTAGATGGCACAGAAGCACTGTGGGTCTGTGTGGCGGGTGCTAGGGTCTCTGCTGTGGCAACTGAGCTGGTTCTCTGGTGACCCGACAGCCTCCGCCCCTCCGGCATGGCCGCAGCTCCAGGGAACAGCACCCACTGGGCCCACAGGAAGCAGCACAACCCCCTTCCTGTTTGATGTTGTGTTTCCTTTCTTGGCACACTCTGGGGCTGGCGTCTCCCCTTCAGGTTTCCCTCAGGATGGGGCCCTCACTGCCCACCGCCAGCGCCCTGAGGTCCCCCCCACTCCCTGCTTTGCCATGGACCCATCTTATGAGTCAGCGCTGTGGCCTTCTTGGCGAAGGGATGGCTCCAGATTTGGGGAAGTGGGAAAGACCAGGGTGGGGCATAGTGATTGTTATTTTTCCTCTCCCCACTCCTGAGCGTGGAAAGGCCTCCCTTTTGCAGGTGTTTAAAGCTACATGCCTGCCCCTGAGTTAACACCCTGTCCCTGTCCTGCGGCTGACCTTGTCACCTGCTCAGCATATTTGTGTATTGGCTGTCCCCACTCGTGAGCAATAATTCCAGTCCCTATGGGCACCCTGCAGGAAGACCCCATCCAGGGGTCTCCATGTATGACAGGGATTATTCCGTGTCATTAAATCCTTCTGCCTCAACCAGACCCCCACCGTTGTGGCTTCTGCAGCTAGTGCTGGGGAGAAGATGTGGCAGTGGGTGGGAGGGACGAGCTGAGGGTGCTTGGAAGGTTGACAAGTCCCTAGTTTCATTTCCCAGAGGAGATGATGGTGCTTGTTTAATCCTTCATTCGCCCGCCCGCCTGCCTTCCCGCCAGGCAGGCAGGCAGGTGAATGAACAGGCGAACGCCAGGTCCTAGGTACACAATTGGTGAGAGAGAAGGGGCAACCCTGCCTGCCCGCAGGGCACTCTGGTTCTGACGGGAGAGGGAGATGGTCTATTTTGGCCTCCAGGTTTCCTGGGCTCACAGCGGATGCCCAAGAAGTACCTGTTCCTGCCAGGACCGACGTCTGATGCTGCTTCTGATCCCGACCTGCCTCCTGGCGCCCGTTGCAGGGACAGGCATTTGAAGGAGCAAAAATTGGTGGATGTTGGTCGGTCTTGAGCCAGGCTGGAGACGGTGTGGCACTGGGGCCATCTAAGGCCCGTGAGATCACGGCATCCAACCCAAGCGCATGATAGGGCTTCTTGTCTTCTGTCTGCACCCAGATATCTGCCTGTAATGTGAACTCAGGAATGTTCTAGATCTTTCCGGGGTCCCTGGGGAACAGTTTCCTGCTCCTGGTTTTAGGATGAGGAGGGAAAAGTGACTTTTTACCAGATTATCTTTTAAAGATTTTCTAGGCTTTAGTAACAATTACGTAACACTCGGCATTTTAACATGTGAGATGGGGATAACCAAGTACAGTTCCATCCTGCAGCCGTAATTAGCCACCACACAACCTTTTTGGTTTGGTTTTTGGGCCACACCTGGTAGTGTTCAGAGGCTTTGCCTGGCTTGGTGAAGGAGGTGGGGAGCACGCACGAAGGGGGGAGGGAGCACTACGAAAGGGGAGGGGGAGCACTCCTACGGTGCTCAAGGGATCATACTGTGTTGAGGGATTGAACCCGAGCCTCCGACTTGAGAAGGACGCTGCTCCTACCGGCTCGAAGCTCTCTCTCTCCAGCCCATCACCAGCTTCCCCATCTTTCCAGTATCACCCCATTAATCAGTGATGCCCCACCCTTCCATCCAGTTCCCAAGGTCCAGAATTCTAAGCATTTGGTTCCATGGACCCATAGGGACCTTCTTCAGGAGAATGCTTCTAGGTCAGAACCTAACATCCATAGGGTTGTAAATGCAAATGTTAGGACAATCAGAAATATTCATTTCCAAACAGGGTCCTGTTATATTCAGGTGATACTTTGTTACCCTCTTAGCAGGCTTGGGCAGCAGGCTTGGGCACTGGGAGGAGCAGTTGTAGTTTTTGCAGAAGTTGTTTGAACAAGTGATACATAGAGCTCACTGCAGTGCTTGGAAGATGGCATAAAAGTAGCCAGTCACAGAAGCTAGGCTGATGCTCCGTTTCAGGTCAAGGCGGGTGAAAATAAAGGTGTTTTATTCCCCCTCCTCTGGATTTAACAACCTTCTGGACTCTGTGTGTGTGTGTGTGTGTGTGTGTGTGTGTGTGTGTGACACTTTGCACCCACCCCTCCTCCCTGCAGGGGCCGCACCTGGAGCAGGAGCCAGCCCAGAAGTCAAATTGGCATCCTCCCATGCAGGGCTCTGGGGGTGGGGGCTTTCCTAGGAACTCAGCCAAGAGGGGGGAAATGTGCCCCCTTCCCCCGGCCGCCAGCCTGCTGTCTGAGCTGGGCGGGCCCGCGCCCCCTGGAAGTGTGCCTCTGGCAGCCTCCCCGCCCCTGCCACCCTTTGTCCAGAGGCTCCATGCAGAAGGAAGCCATATGTTTCTTTTGTGGACACGTTTCCCAGTACAGTATCTTCCCAGTGTGAATGCAGCACCCCCCCCATGTCAGCTGTCCCACCTCTCCCCGACTGCTCCATCTCCTGGAGAGGCCCCACAGTGGCAGGTTGTGGGGGGGGTCAGGCGACGGGATCAGGGAGGGGGAACCGTGCAGAGTCCCCGTGAGTGAGGGGGTCTTTCAGCAACACCCACACACACTCTCACACAGAAAACTGTTGAAGTGAAGTCAAATGTCTCAAAAGTCAGATCCCTTTTTAGTATGAATTTGCTGTGGCTCATTCTGAGCACTAATTCCAATTTAATTGCAAGTGGCCTGAAGCCTCTTCAATAGGAGTAACAAATGGTTTGATTTTGTAAACTTCATCAGACTGCATTTTAAATGCGACACAGTAGCCCAACTCGAATGCCAATGAAGCACTGGAGTAGCTCTCTGTTTACTAATTATCCGTTTTTACTCCAAGCCACGCTGGCTGGCTTGTCTGATTAAATCGGATTTGTGGGATAGAGAACAGCTAGCAGAGTTTTCTATAGTAAACGAGATTGAAACTATGGGCCGCCTGGCTGCACACTGTAAATTATATTTCCTTTTAAAGGGGACGTGTCTCTTTTATTTCTCTGTTTTCCCTCCTGCATATTAAACTTTACGGTACAGGAAAGGGTCTGGTGCTTCTAAATCCAGCCCTCGCCCTCCACCTGGGTGCCAGCTTGCTTCCTCTTTTCCATCTTCCTCTGAGAAGATGGGAATGATATAGATTGCTCCAACCATGGACACCTCCCCAAGTCTTTTCCCCTTTTAATCCTTTTTCTCCTTCCTGTGGGGGTAGGTTTTCAGGGTCCCTCGATGTAAAAGATCTCTGGGGATCTCTGGGATCTTCCTCTCCATATTGAATTGGCCAAGAGAGATGTTTGTCCTCCTATTTCCTGGGATTTGGCTGTTGAGGTTGACTGGGATGGGCCTAGGTGCTGCTAGGCGTGAGTTTGAGGGACGGTGAGGGCAGTGGAGAGAAAGGGTCTGTTTCTGAAACATGACATGTTCTTTGGACCTGCAATGAAGCCGGTGCCTGGATTCGGGAAATGAAGACCAACAGGTTCCTCCCTGGGAGGTGGGTGGTCTGGACCTCACAGAATTGTGGGGCCAATTTGTGGGGGGGTCTGACTCAGAGCTCCTGGACCTGTGAATTATTTATTTCTCTACCTTAGTAAGAAAGGACTTACTTAGTAAGAAAGGTGGGGCGAAGAAAGGACTTCTGCCCTTCGTCCTCCCTGCTGTACACACACAATGCAAACCAGCCCAGAATGAGGTGTAGTCAAGCTGTACACACACAGGCACACACACAGGCACACACACACAGAGACACAGAAATGAATGCAAGGCAACCAGAATGATGTGTAGTCAGGCTGTATTGTACACACACACACACACACACACACACACACACACACACCACTCTATAATAAATGCAAGGCAGCCAGAATGAGGTGTAGTCAGACTGTATGTGCACGCATGCACGCACACACAGAGAAATGAATGCCAGGCAGCCAGAATGAGGGTGTAATCAGCTGTATGTATACACACACACACACACACACAACAAGCCAGCCCAGAATGAGGTGTAGTCAGACAGTACACACACATACACACAGAGAAATGAATGCAAGGCAACCAGAATGAGGTGTAGCCAGACTGTATTGTTCACACACACACACACACACACACACACACACACACTACAATAAATGCAAGGAGCCAGAACGAGATGTAGTCAGACTGTATGGCACACTCTCACGCGTGCGCATGCACACACACAGAAATGAGTTCACGGCGGTGTTGAGTGAGGTGCAATCTGACTGTGCTTGAACTAACTCATGGTCTCTCCACCCTTCCCTTCAGCCACCTGCCTTCCTCCCCTCAGTCACTATCTTTGTCACTAATTTGCTTCTGAATGGCCCCACAGAGTCACCACGGTTGCTGCCCATTGTGCGTGTACAGTATGGAAGCACTGGACGTCTGTCCACTGATAGCCGGTTACCGGGGAATGAATGGCCCCCTTCTAATTGTTGACAGTAAAAAGCATTTAAATGCTGCTTAATTTGTTATCAGGGGAGTGGGGGTGGTAGAGAGGAACCATTAAAGTGTCAGTAAAAGGAGCCGGCCCTCTCTTTTGGAGTTTGGTTTTGTTGATTGATACGGGTGGGTTTTCTTCTCATTGTCTGGCGTGAAACAGTGCTGAGTTTCTTTCTGCACTCCTGCCCTTGCCCTGCTCCTGCTCTCCTCAGGCCTGTTCTTCTCTAGGTTTTGGTTTTCTTCTCCTCTGCTCCTTCCTCCATCCTCTGTATCTTACTTTGGGGATTTCAGGACATTTTCAGTATTTCGACATGACCCCAGAGTTCTGGTGGGTGATCTGTTGTTGTTTTGGCAACTCCATTGTTTTAGCTTCTGCTTTTTGTTTTTCGGGGCCCACACCTGACGTTGTTCAGGGCTAACTCATGGGCAGTGCTCAGGGGACCGGGGAGGCGCTCGGGATCGAGCTGGAGTTGGCTGCATTCAAGGCAAGCACCTGAAGCCCTGTCCTGTCTTTCCGGCCCTAAGTGCTGGGGGTTATTTCCCCCCAGAGGACCCCACTTCCGAGTTTCACTCCAGCGACTGTGACTTAGAGAATCTGACTGTCGAAAGGTCTTGCCTACCTGAAGAATGCTAGAGATAGAGGTGTGAGGGATGACGGCATACAGGAAGGAAATGGGGTCTGTCTTCTGGGCAGGATTCCACGCCCTTCCGACCCAGTGCTCAGAAAAACCTCTGGGGTCCGAGGGAATAACTCGCTGCCTCCCTCGGTGTGGGCCCACACGCTTGTCATTTCTGTCCTCCTGGGCACTGGAGGCACAAGAGAAGCCTCGCTCCCCTTCCCCTGAGCACCCACTGACACGCACCCAGCCCAGAGTGGCCCATGGACATCCGGGCGGGCATCTGGGTGGTTGGTCGGCTCTGGTGTCCCCGGAGATATGCGACCCATCAGCTTCGCTTGGGTCTCATGGAGAAGGACTCGGCAGTGGAAGAGACTCTCCCCAGCAAATGCTCAGCCACAGGCCGGGTCCTGCCACGGTGGTGCCTGGCAGAAACAGGGCTGTGGTCGCAGAATAGGTCTGTAGCTGCGGAATAGGACTGCGGCTGCTCGAGAGGTTTTTGGGTTTTTTTCAGTGAGATGGCAGGAAACGCGCCCAGTGGGACAAAAGGACTTCTGTCCTCTCTGCACCCTCCCAGCGGGTCTCTGGTAGGGGTGGGGATTGCTTTCTGGATCAGGTGCTACCCCGGTATTCCTTTGTGGGATTTCGCCCACACCTGGTGGTGCTTCGGGCTTACTCCTGACTCTCCACTCAGGATCACTCCTGGCAGGACTTGAGGGAAGCATACAGCCTGCTGGAGGGTCAAACCTGGCTTACCGTGTGCTCGCTCCGCTCTGCTCCAGCTCCTTTTATCTTCCAGAACACTATAACCAAACCACAGTGCAGAAAAGTTAGTCATGGAGCAGGACTGGAGGTCGCGCCTGGAGCCAAGGGTGCTTGCTCTGTACTCTCTCAGCCTCTGCTCAGATGGGAGTGGGGAGACCACAGAGGCTGGGGTGACGCCCCTCCATACTGCATGTGCTTCAGGGTTCTTTTCCCAGGAGCCCCAGGACAGGTCGGGGGGGGGGAACCTTGGCTGCATCTGCAACCAGCAGCCACCAGCCTGGATCAGATATGAGAGCTGGGAGGGAAGGAGCCCCTGAGCTTGCAGGGGAAAGCTGGAACCCCCAGACTTGAGACACGTAAGTAAGTGCGTGGCTATTGCCTGTGAACTTGAGCCAAACTGGAGAGAAGTTACAAGGGCAGGGGCGGCCCCCCCCACATCCTGGGGACCTTCCCCGCTGCACAAAGGCCCCCAACCTGGACCCCACTGCCATCTTCTCCCCTAAAGCTCCCTTCTCAAAGGTGCCTCCCCAAAACTGGCAGCGCCCCTGAGACAGGCTCCCACGTGGGCCCCCTACGGCCCTGCCACTGGCTCTGAGGGGCTGCACTCCATGCGGTCAGGGGAGGTGGGCCACCCCCTCTTCACAAAGCTGTTGAAGTTGGTCCAATTTTTCAATCGTGGGCCAATTGGTTTCACAAATGGGGCCCCGTGGTGCCAGGGCACATTTGTTCCGGGCCTGCGACTGGCCGGGCCCCATTGTCCTGCTCCACCCCGTGAGGGCGCCATTGTCCCCCCCCGCAGCGGGGGCTGCTTATGGCTGGATTTATACGGCAGGCGTCCCGCGGGCCTGGGCCGCACTGCCACAGCTGGCCGAGGTGCTTAAGGCCTCGGACCCCGTGACCCCGCCCCAGCCCTGCTGTCATTTTGAAAGTCACAGAGCAGAG
>JAJIBD010001732.1:57500-448383 GCA_021461705.1 Cryptotis parvus | reverse complement strand
AAGGCTCTATATTCCTATTCAATATAGAACTGGAATTATTTGCCATAGCAACTAGGGAAGAAAAAGAACATTAAGGGCATCCAGAGAGGGAAGGAAGAAGTCAAGTTGTCACTGTTTTCAGATGACATGATATTATACCTAGAGAACCCTAAACTCTCTACCAAAATGTTCCTAGAAATAATAAATTCCTATAGTAGAGTGACAGGGTACAAAATCAATACCCAAAAGTCAATGGCTTTCCTATCTGTGAATAACAAAATAGAAGAAATGAATATTAAAGAAACGATCCCATTCACAATTGTGCCACAGAAAATCAAATACCTAGGAATCAGTTTGACTAACAACATAAAGGATTTGTACAAAAAAAACTATAAAATATTGCTTCAAGAAATAAAAGAAGAACTGAGGAAATGGAAACACATTCCCTGCTCATGGATTGGGAGAATTAACATTGTTAAAATGATAATACTCCCTAGAGCTTTATACAGATTCAGTGCAGTCCCTATAAGGATACCCATGACATTCTTAAAATATTGACTTTAAAAAGATGTGATTCTGGGGCCGGAGCGATAGCCCAGCGGTAGGGGCGTTTGCCTTGCACGTGGCCGGCCTGTGACGGCCTGGGTTCAATTCCTGGCATCCCCATATGGTCCCCCGAGCACTGCCAGGAGTGATTCCTGAGTGCAGAGCCAGGAGAACCCCTGAGCATTGCCAGGTGTGACCCAAAAAACAAACAAAAAAAAGATGTGATTCTTATTGAAAGCAGATACTCAGTTTTTTTAATGTGTGCTTACACACTTTTTAAAATAGTTTTTATTGTCAGTTATCACTTGTCTTCCCTCATTGATTTGCTCAAGCGGGCACCAGTAACGTCTCCATTGGTCCCTGTTGCATGTTAGTGTAGCCCCAGGGCATCTGTTCCTCCAGGACCACAAACCTCCAAAGAACCTATATCCCTTTTCTAGCAGAAGATCAGATTAATTGAAGATAATCAAGCCTTATCTAGGTATATCTGATCAGTAGAATAGAAACAACACAAAAACTCAAGACACAATTAAGTAGATGGAATGGCCAACATTAGCAGATAAAGAGAAAACTGGGAAGGAACTAAGTCCAAAGAGATCTCGAAACTCCATAGAGCCTTCAAAGTGACAAAGACATGCCCAGCAGTACTCAGGATTTACTACTGGTTCCATGCTCAGGAATCACTCCTGGATGGACTCTGGGGTTACCATATGTGTGATGCCAGTGGAGGAGGCAGTGGTGGCACCAGTAACAACAACATCGAGGAAGAGGAGTAGGAGGACAATGAGGAGGTTACCCTGCAATTGATTGAAGGTCTGATTAGTTGGAGTTAGCTTGGCCTCAACAAATGTATGTAGTTCTACTATCCATTCCTGACTATTGGTTCTTTTACACTAAACTACACTAGATATTTGCCAGACACTGGCGCAATGCTAGAATTTAATCCTTGTTTACATTCTCTTTGTGTTGAACAGTTTCACTCACTTCAAAATTTCTTATTAATTTTAAATAATACAAAGTTGATTTACAACATTGTTCACAGTACACTTGATTTAGTCATTTGATATTCCAACAGCAGTTCCACCATATTGCTTATTAGAAAATACATCTCAGAATGGTATTGCTAAAGTTATGATCTTTTTACTGGGTTGTTACATGCGTAAAATCACATATTAACACCTCTGATGTATCAGTTCTTTGTGGTAGGTTCATTTGTTTTGTTTTCATAAGAACCTCCTTCCGTTTGAACTATCTCACAGCCAGTTTACCTGTTCATGACCTTCTTTAGATAAGCTCTAGACTAATATGGATTGGGGAACATGGACTTCAGTGACTATATCCAAACAAGTTATCTCAGGCTGGTGAGAACCTGGCCTGAGAACCTGGCCCTGCAAACTTAGCTCTTTTGTTTGCCAATCATATGACCCTCAGCAGGTTGACTAAACTCCATAGATCTCAATGTCTTCACTAGAAAAAAATATAGTCAAAGACTCCATAGGCTCTGTAGGTGATTAAGTGAGAAAATAGTAAGCAAAGCTCAGTATTTTGTTTTTTGGGGGGTCACACCAGGCAATGCTCAGGGTTTCTCCTGGCTCTGCACTCAGGAATTACTCCTGGCAGTGTTCAGGGGCCACTCTCAGACATGGGGCAGAATGCTACTTGCTCTCCCTGTGCCCAGCCGCTCATGAGGCGCCCGGGAGGCATGGTGGGTTCTAGCCCTGGACTGCCACCCCAGCAGAGCCTCACAACAAGCCAGACGACCCCCCTACTCCATGGGGTCTGCCATTTTCCACATCTGGACTTCCCTCTCGTCACAACTCCACCCAGCAGACCAGACTATCACAGCCAGGATCATCGACACCCACCCTGCAGCAGTTTTGTTTTCAATCCGGCCCAGGTATGCTGAACCAGAGACTCTCAGACATGGGGCAGAGCTGCTACTTGCTCTCCCTGTGCCCAGCCGCTCATAAGGCGCCCAGGGAGGTGTGGCAGGTTCTAGCCCTGGACTGCCACCCCAGCAGAGCCTCACAATAAGCCAGACGACCCCCTACTCCGTGGGGTCCGCCATTTTCCACATATGGACTTCCCTCTCGTCACAACTCCACCCAGCAGACCAGACTATCATAGCCCGGCACTTGCCGACGGCCGCTAGCGGCCACTCGGTTCATCAATAATTGCTTTATTTAGAGGTGACTACAAGAGTATGCTACCCGCACGGCAAGTCTGGCAAGCTGCTAGTGTCGTATTTGATATGACAAATACTAGTAACATTTATATTAGGTCATTCCCATGACCTAATATAATGGTTTGAGGCTCTTTATGTTCCTGGAGCAAGCAGATGCCTTTGGGTTCTACTAGCATAAGACAAGACATATGGAGATATTACTGGTGCCCGCTCTAGCAAATAGATGATTAACGGGAAGATAGTGATAGTGATAGTGATAGTGATAGTGATAGTGATAGTGATAGTGATAGTGATAGTGATAGTGATAGTGTTCGGGGGACCATATGGGATGCCAGGGATCAAACCCCGGCCAGCATGATCCAGCCGCATGCAAGGCAAATGCCCTACCCGCTGGGCTATCGCTCCGGCCCCTCAGTATTAGTACTTTAATGCTTTGGGATTGTCTTTTGTTTTTTTCCCACAAAATGAATCCTCTTTGCACATAACAAGGAAGGTTTACTGGAATTCCACTCCTGGATCTAGGTGAATAGACCCTTTCCCATTGGACAAGAGGATTGCTCTGGAGGCTCTGAGGCAGCAGGAATCCCCAGTTGCCCTGGCCCTTTCCTCTCAGGGAATACAGCAGCTTGAGGCAAGCACTGTGCCCAGCCATGGACTGTTAGTAAACTGAACTGGAGCAGGAAGACAGGCCAGGTTAAGTAAATGAAACCCCATGTGGCTGCTGAGCTACTTATCTGGCTACCAGATGTCCTCAGGCCATTCTTTCCCCACCTGGATTTGATCACAAGGTTGCCAGTACAGGTCAAGATCTAATTCCTCTGCAAATATAGCTACTAGAGTAGAGACGTTTAATCTTCCTGTTTTTATTTTTCAACACCCAAGGTTTCAGTATCAAAGCTGATATAATATTTATGTAATGCTCTGCTGAGTTCAAAAAATTAATTAATAATCCAGAGTGGAATTTTTCTCAATGAAAGTTCACTTTCAATGCCAGAAGCACCCAGAGAAGGATCCCCTTGGCTCTGTCACCCTCTGCAGCGTCTCCTGCCCCTTCGTGATAGCAGCCAAGATTATTGGAGAGCAGTGTTAGTTCTAATCCACCTCTCTGGGCAAATATTTAACTTTATACTTATCCAGTGAACAGAACTGCCCCTAGATACACAAAAGTTGCCTCTGGGTGCCCATAAAACACTGGGTGAATTTTCAAACCCTACAGTATTGGATAACTTCATATTGCTCATGAAATCTGTTAGTTATCTCCACTAAAAGTGATGAAATGTTTTAAAATGCTCATCAACATTAAAATTCTAAAAAATGAATCAAGTGACTACTTTCTTTAATTCAGGATGCAACAAAAATATAGATTTTTTAAAAACCAACAATTAGAGCAAAAACTAAATATTACCATTGTACATAAATACCATCCATATCTTGTGGTAAATCTAGAGACCAAGATTTGGTTTGGTGCCTGAACTCTTCTTGGAAGAAGGAGAATCATTGCACAGCAGAGTAATCACTATCAGCTAAGGCATCCTAATTGCTATCACCTTGAAATAGCAGTGACTTAAACTAATAGGGATTTGTTTCTTAATCATTTAACCATCATAATATATGTTCATAGTTTTTAGATGACTTTTTCTTAAGGAGGGAACCAGATTCCTTTCATCTTGTGGCTCTGCTCTCTTTAATGCCTAGATTGAGTTCAGGCAGTGGAAGTGAAGACAAGTGGAGGATCATGCAGTAAGAGCGGGAGATTCAACCACACAGGAAATGCCTGCATACTCACAGTTGATTAGCCAGAAATTTATCATATGTTCTATATTCCTGCAAGGAGATAATCATAGATCTACTCCCTGAAGGAAGGAGCCAGCGCTCTTTACCATATGTCCTATGATCACATATTCCTAGAAAGCACAATTCTGGTCTGAATGAAACAATCACTAGATCACTAGACATCCCGTTGTTCATCAATTTCCTCAAGCGGACACCAGTAATATTTCCACTTGCCCCTATCACTTGCCAGTGTAGCTCAATGGCATATGCTTGCTTCAGGAATATGAAGAGCCTCTAACTGTTCGTTCAGGGTCTTGACAAAGAAGTCTGACCATCTTGTAGATATGTGGCCACGTGATCATTTGATGCCCCATGGGATCCAGTCGGTAACAGCTCTAGTCCAGCAGTTGTCTGCAAATTGCATTACATGTCCAGCCCATCTGATTTTCGATGCCTTGGCTAATGAGACAGCATTTCTGACTCTGGAGGCGGCGGAGGTCGGAACTCTGGATTCCTTCTCTCACTTGAGTGAGGTGTGATATTCCAAGCATAGCTCTTTTTGATTCCTCTTTGGGAGACCCAAATAGCATTCTTATCCTGCTTTCATAGGGCTCAGGTCTCTGAGGCGTATTTTAATGCAGGGAGAACAGTGGATTTGAAGAGATGTGCCTGGAGCTGGAGGTTCTTTGTCCTTTTTAGCTATTTTTTTGATGCTTATTCGATATGCCAAAACCAAAAATATAAATGTTTATCTTCCAGACCCCGAAAGAGCCCTTAAAATAGCAGCACTAAGAAGGACGAACAAGGAGTGCCTGATAAAATTTCAGGGCCAAGCTAGGCTACCAAAACGAAGAAGGACTGAAATGACTGTCTGTACTTTCAATGCATGTATGCTGGCATCGGAAACATATATCGAGGACCTGAATGAAACAATATGATTCAAAAAAAATCATACAACCCAGCCAAAGGTCTTAGCAAGACTGAATATAAGGAATCCATTCATCCGGAGCTGGTGCAATAGATTGCTGATTATGCTCAATTTCTTCTCAGTTATTTTAGGATTTGGGAAATTTAATCTTCCAAATGAGTTCTAATTTGGTAGCATTTGGTTTTAACTCTAAACAAAGAATGGTCTAATTCCAGATTAAATTTTGCATAATCAAAAATGACAGCTTAGAAAATTTGTACCGTTTTTTGGAATGCACACAGAATATATCTTACTCTATAGTAATGCCTAGAGTGCATGTTGGTTCACATTTTTAATATGAACCTCTCCTAGCAGTGTTAGGTAGTGGCGGCACAGGTGATGCTGAAATCAAACTCAGATTGTGACATGGTCTATACATGAACTGTTCTCTACCAAAAGTAGATTCCCACAGTAGAGTGGCAGGTACAATGAACTGTTCTCTACCAAAAGTAGATTCCCACAGTAGAGTGGCAGGTACAATATCACCTGAACCATATTTGTGACTTTGTGCACTTTTTTGGTTTATCTGTTTTCCTGATTGAAATTTTTAAAAAACTTGAAAATTGTAGTACTTCATAGTAAAGTATATAGGAAATTTCTGCAACATTGATTGTGCAAAACAAATTGATTTTCATGCTTTTTATTTGGTTGGTTCTTCCCTCAGCAGAGATGTGTTGTCCTATGGGTCTTTGAATCATAGGTACCAACTGGCCTTCACTTGATCACTTGACATCTATTCGTCGATTTGCTTGAGTGGGCACCAGTAACATTTCTATTTGACCCTATCACGTGCCAGTGTAGCCCAATGGCATCTGCTTGCTTAAGGAATACGAAGAATCTCAAACCGTTCATTCAGGATCTAGACAAAGAAGTCTAACCATCTTGTAGGTAGGTGGCCACGTGATCTTTTGAGGCCCTGTGGGATTCAGTCAGTAACGGCTCTAGTCCAGGGGTCATCTGAAAATCACATGACATGTCCAGCCCATCTGATTTTCGATGCCTTGGCAAATGAGACAGCATCCCTAACTCTGAATGGTCAACGGAGGTCGGAACTCTGGATTCCTTCTCTCACTTGAGTGAGGCATGATATTCCAAGCATAGTTCTTTTAATTCCTCTTTGGGAGACCTGAATAGCATTCTTATCCTGATTTTGCAGGGCCCAGGTCTATGAGGCGTATATTAATACAGGGAGAATGGTGAACTTGAAGAGATGTGCACAGAGCTGGAGGTTCTTTGTACTTGTAGCTATTTCTTCCATGCTCTTGAAGGAGTTCCATGCCGCTCTCTTCCTCCTGCACAGCTCAGATTTTGGGGTCGTTCATCATGTTGACTTCTCGACCTAGGTACACATAACTGCTGCATTCAGAGATGTTTGTTCCATTGAGAGTGAACTAGTTCATTTCTCATGAACATAGTTTTCTTCAGATTCAGCTGTAGACCTATCTTTCCACATTCTCGGTCAAAGTCAGCCAGCATTTGTGCCGCTTGGCTAATGTTTGGTGTTATTAGAACGATGTCATCAGCGAAGCGGAGGTGGTGTAGTTGCCGACCATCTATCTTCACTCCCATTCCTTCCCATTCTAATTGTCGCATGATGTTCTCGAGGGTGGCGCTGAAGAGTTTTGGTGAAATGGTATCACCCTGTCGAACCCCCTCTTTTGACATCAATGATCACTTCCTTTAGAATGGTGAGAATCTGGTGGTGAATCTGTAATACAAGCTTACAAAGGATCTTGATATATTGGGTTTGAACACCCTGTTTGGCTAGGGCTTCGATGACCGCTTTAGTCTCCACAGAATCAAAGGCTTTCTTTAAATCAATGAACGTGAGACAGAGCACCATCTTGAACTCCCTACAAACCTCAAAGAGCTTCATTACCATGTAGATATGGTCGATTGTGCTGAATCCTTTTTTGGAAGTCAGCTTGCTCACATGGATGTCCTTCATCTAATGTTCTGCCAATTCCATTCAGGATGACTCAAGTGAACATCTTGTAGAAGATGGACAAACAGGCAGATGGGGTGATAGTTGCCAGTGTTGTGGACGTCTCCCTTTCTTGAACAGTAGAACTGTCCTGCTGGTTTTCCATTGGGAGGGCATGTTGCATTCAGACAGGTAGCGTGTGAAGAGCCAAGCCAGTGTATTGATGAGTACTGAAGGAAGATTCTTTAGGTGTTCAGGTCTAACTTTTGTCTGAGCCGGGTGCTGTTTGCTTTTTTACCAATGAAATGGCATGTCGGATTTCAGAAGGGAGAACATTGGGAACAACATATCCATCCTGTGGAATTTGGTATGTGGGCAGGTGGATGTGGCTATCAATGAGATCTGAGTAGAAATCATGGATAATTTTCTCCATTTCCTTTCTGGAAGATGTGATCGATCCATCAGGATGTCAGAGGGCAGGCATCTTGGTCTTATAGTTGGTGAAGGACAGGCGGGCGTTGCAAATGCTTTTCCCGGCTTATGCTGTATCTTCCAGTATTTCTGCTCTTCTCTCTTTGAGGTCTTCCTTTATCACTTCTCTGCACTGCTTTGTGAGCTTGGACATTAGCATTTGGTTGCCTAACCAAATGCTATTTCCTCCATGCTCTTGAAGGCGTTCCATGCCACTCTCTTCCTCCTGCACAGCTCAGGTTTTAGGTCGTTCATCATGTTGAGTTCTCAACCTAGGTATACATAACTGCTGCATTTATGAGGCAGTTATGTGCCTGAGTCTCGCGCCTTGCCAAATTGGCGAATGAGCTGGAGAGTTTTTGAAGACAGGCATCCTTTTGTGTCTTTCTCTCTCTCTCTCTCTCTCTCTCTCTCTCTCTCTTCCGGTGTTCTTTGCACAATTATGGAGGTGCTGAACCAGTCAGTTGTATTCTTCATCGATGTCATCAATGATGACATCTTCCCATGTTGTGGCAATGGTGCCATAGAGTTCCCAGTTGGTGGTCATTCTGGGAGTTCTCTTCTTAAACTTTGCAGCCTTTTCTCCCTGTTGCATGAAGTAGAATTTTGCATGAAGGAGACGGTGGTCCAATCCTATTTGGAATTTTGGGACGACAGTTTCATCGGTCAGGCAAAACCGTCGATTGAATATGATGTGGTCAATTTCATTGTGGAATTGTCCACCAGGAGATTCCCATATCCAATGTTTCGATTCAGACTTCTGGAACTGTGAGTTTCCATGATTTTGAAATATGTCAACAAATCCAATGAATTCCATTTTTTCTGAGTTTAGGAGCAATTATTGTTTTCTAAACTGATGAAAGTTCTGACGGGAGATGTTCCTACAGAGAGAAAAACCAAAGGATTAACCCCCTAGGAAGAAAAGACTCCATTTGTAGGCAAATTTTATAACTTCATTTTTCCTAACAGCTGCATAGTATTCCATTGTGTAGATGTACCAAAGCTTTTTATCCAGTCATCTATTTTCGGGCACTTCGGGTTGCTTCCAGATTCTGGCTATTGTGAATAATGCTGCTATGAACATAAAAGTAGGGATGGTGTTTCCGCTGCGTATTTTTGGTTACAAATGGATGGACATGGAGAAGATTATGTTGAGCGAAATTAGCCAGAAGGAGAGAGACAGTTACAGAATGACTGCATTTATCTGCATAACATAAATATATAGGTACATATTATGATACCAATATCCAAGGTCAAGTGAAACATACATCAGGAGGTCCTGTCAAAGGTGGAAATTATCACAAACGTGTGGGAGTCAGAGGCTAGGTAAGACAGAAAATGGAACAGTGTGCTAACAATTGTGAGGGTACTAATGCCAACCTAGAACTGAGCATTAAATAGAGGCAAAAGGATACACATGACAACCCTTTAATGTATGTTCTGTAATCCATAGTCTGGAGAGGAAGGAAAAGAGAAAGATAGAGAAATGGAAAGAAATAAAGAACCTGCCATGGAGGAGGAGGGCTGGGGGAGGGGGAGGGAACCGGGGACATTGGTGGTGGGAGATGGGCACTGGTGGCGGGATGGGTGCTGCTACACTGTATGACCAAAACCCAAATATGAACTTTTTAATTGTATATCTTTGTAATTGTAAAAATAAAAAATTAAAAAAAAAACAAAAAAATAAAGAGATGGTGCACAAAACGCATGGCACAATGGCAAAAAAAAAAAAAAAAAAAAAAAGAAAAAGACTCAAGTGGGATTTTCCCAGGGATTCTGCACCTTCTTTCTTGATTTTAAAATTTCCCTTGCCAAGTTTTCTGGAACTTTCCTTACACATAATTTATTTATGAACCTATAAACATTGTAAGCAGGTTAAATTATTATTTGAAGATTTTTGACTAATGACAATGGCAATTTTATAGACTTAAGCTATCTGTATAACATTCTTTGGGTCAGTTGTTCTGGCCTATTAAATTATGGTATCCTAGTCAAAGGTTTTATTTTATTTAAGTAGTACATCCAATACCAACAAAACACTTCCTTTGTTTTTCACTATCAAATACCTCTCTATTAGATGATTTTCCAAGAACCATTCTTTCTCAAGTTAAATTTATTTTCTCTTATTCAGAATTTCATCTGGTGATGGGGTCATGCTTTAGTTTTAGAAATAATCTCATTCCTTGGATAAGTTCATTTATGCTTTCTCCTGTGTTATTGTTGAGAAGGAAATATATTTGTGGACTATCAAAATAAGATGCCAACTCTTTTCCAAAAAGGCAAGAATTCTCTTGAAGAGTCATGCCTGCTTCAGTTGTCTTGCAGAAAAGCAAGGCTATACAAGAGCAGTAGGAGCTGATAGCTTTTCAAATTTGTTTTCAATGCCCCTGCTATAGAATTTGTGGAAATAATCTAGCTTCATGTATCCCACAGACCCTCACAGAGCATTAAAAGGCCAGAAGTGGGGAGAGACCAGAATTTTTCTTATGATTGAAGGATGGTGGTTGAGAGTTATACAATCACATCAGACGAGAACAGTAGCTATTTACCTTCTCCTCATCTTTCCAAGTGTTCTGTGGAAAATTTTACCTACTCTATCACTCTTGGTTTGTTTATGATTAAAATTAGAAGCACATCCTTGGAACCTCCTCTCTTTCCCTGATACTGTTCCATGTGCCTGTTCAACAAAGATAAGGGTTGTCTATAAAAAGGCCTTTTGGTGCTCCTGAGACGTGTGCAGAACCAACCTGGAACTGCCACGGTGAGTCGGGAACATGACCTCCGTGCCTGACTTATTAGAATTGACCCATTCTCTTTCTGAGGACTAAATGAATTTGCCAACATTTGAAAAATGAACATAGACTCAATCATATATTTTTGCTTACATAGATGCTGCCCATCTGGACCTTCTTCCTGCTGCTGGGTGCAGTAGTAGGTAAGAAAAAAATGCTTATGTAGAGCAGGAAGCATGATACTTTTAGGAAGGGCTGCACCAGCTTTCCAAGCTGCCCTGAGGAGAGAATCAAGGAAGATATTTGGAGCAGTTACCAGGGAAAGATGAAGATCTCCAGTTAAATTTGAACTTCAGACAACTAGTGTTATGCGAAGTTTTTCAGATAACCAGTGACTGTGTGCCACATCAATACTCAAAATTTGTCGTTGTTTATGTGAAACTCAAATTTAACTTGGAGTTTTCATTGCTAGGCCTAGAGATCCAATATGGTAATGAATGTGGGGTAGGAGACCTGAGTCCAATTCTTGGTCTGTGCTTTACTCTTTTGATCTATGATATGGACATCAAATATGACCCCCTCTCAAGGAATTATTGTGAGATTAGGAGAAATCACACCCAGAACTTGGAACACAGATTTCCAAAAGTAAAGTTCACCTTGCAAATAGCTAATGCTCCTACTATGCCTACTATGGTCAAAGTTTTATTCTCTACAAATCTCCTTCCTCCATGTTACTCTTATGGGAAAATTTTCAAGCTTTGAGTTGGGTCTAGCCAAGATCTTTCTGTTTATCTGAGTAGCCATATTTCCCATCATGCCTGACTCTCCTTAAGTATAGGTCAGAAACCTAAATACTTGGTCGAGTGAAGATGTAAATTTTGGGATTTGCATGGACTTGAATTCTCTGTCCAATTCCCAAAGAAAAGAAAGAGGGTCAGAAGCTGTCATCTTGTTCCTCAAAGCCTGGGGACACAAGTCTGCTGATTTCTTGAGTATCAGTGTCCCAAGAAGGACCCCCAATCTGTCATCATGAGACTGGACGTTTACCAGAGGAGAGTGCAGGGATCATATGAGACTACAGTCTCCATCTGGACACTGTTGATTGACGTTTAGTGGATATGTAGCTAAAAAAGATGTTTTGGGACATAGAGAATGAAAATAAGCTATAAAATGCAATTCACCTTTAATTTTGACAGAAACCTCTAAAAATAATTTTCTAGTTAAACTAATATCTTTGAAATGCTTGTGCATGATTTCAGGAAAAGAAATCTGCTTTGAAAGGCTTGGATGCTTCAGTGACGATGCCCCATGGGCAGGAATTACAGAAAGACCACTCAAAATTTTGCCCTGGGCTCCAAAGGACGTCAATACCCGCTTCCTTCTATACACTAATGAAAACCAAAACAACTATCAAGTAAGACTATTCATCTTTTTCAGGAGAATGTCTTAAAAATTAGTACATCAAAATATGTTTATGTATTCATCTGTTTTATGTGTCATCTGTATTATGAACTTTAAATCTTCTGAGAAGAAACAAGACAATGGGATTTCCATCTTTGTAAATGTTTAGGAATGTGATCTTGAGTATTATTGTATGCATTATGTTGCTTATATAATATTTATTGTTTTACAGATATTGTTTATAAAAGTTCTGTTAACTTGATATTGTTATCTTACCTCTATAGTAGTATTTAATCTAACTGTAGATAAATATATTAGTGTACACATAAATATAATATCCCAAATTTTATATATTCTCCCGACATGTTTTGTAAACACATATGTAAAGATAATAGACAAAATAGATACCCACATATATACACTTATTCAGTGTATAGAGACAAGTCCTCTGAAACCAATATCATAACATAAATATTCTAATTGAACAACTGAAACAATGTTGCGATTTCTGAAAAATGACAACAGTGATGACTGTCAATAGCTTGGTAATAATGGAAAAAACATTGATTTTTTTATTCTAATACCATAATTACTACTACTTTGTAGTATAGTTTGAGATAGAGGCATAATTTCTCCATTTTTATTCTTTTAACTCAGGATTGATTTTTCAGGTCAAGATCTTTTTTAGTTTGAAATATTTTTTGTGAATTTTTGCTTATTTTTATGAAGAATATTGTTAGTATGTTGATATGGAATTCATGCTTACTTTGGTGATATGGTCATTTTAACAACATTGATTTCCTCACAGTACTCCAAGTCCCAGTAGTGGTTTACCCACTACCTCCCTGCTTGTGCTAACAGTTGTATTAGAAATGTGACTTTCAACACCTTTTTTCTGCTAAATAGGAAATCATTGCAGATTTTGAAACTATCTCTGCATCCAACTTCCGAACAAACAGAAAAACCCGTTTCATTATTCATGGATTCATAGACAAGGGAGAAGAAAACTGGCTGGCCAATATGTGCAGGGTAAGAAACGGCTTTCTCTTAGGGAAGGTTGTTTCCATGGGGGGCAGTTAACACTGGCAGAGGGCAGGTCCCAAACAGCACAAATGGCAGCGACTGTCACCCTGGAGGATCCTCTGACCCTGCAAGAGCTTGTATGGGATTAGGAGACCTGAGCCAGCCTGTGCTGAGGCACACAGACATCTGGAGCACCTGATCATTGAATTAGATGCCTTATTAGTGATCATTGAATAACTAGTACAGATATTTTTACAACTTAGCAGGCATTGCTATCTACCATTTTTAGTTTCTAAAAGGGTAAAATATTTTCTTTAGAGTTTTCTCTCACAAATCTTTTGATCTCTTGTATTTATTTATTTATTTATTTATTTATTTATTTATGACAATTACGAAAATGTTCATGTTTGGGTTTCAGCCATACGGTGTTCCAGCACACATTCTATGATAGCAATACTTAGGAATTGCAATGTAGGGTTTTGTTTCTGGCTTCTATTGTGGTAAAATCATTATTTTCCTTCATTTGTCCTTAACTACGGATCTTTTGATCATGAAGAATTCAAAGATAGGAAACCAAAAAGAACGAATTTTTTAGGCTTCCATTGCCTGAAATTCCATTCTTGTATGTTCATTTATTCATCAGGCTTCTGTAGCCAGAGGTAGCTCAAGGACTGTAGCCCTTTCACCAGAAGTCTGGAAGAAAACTCAAAGGTCTTCCTAAACCTTTTCTATTTCACACCTGCCCAGGACTCAAAGGCTTCATTCACTGAGTCTAAGTAACCACCGATGCTAAAGATTATAGGTATCAACAGTCAAGTGTAGAATTAAAAGGAAAGCTTCTAAAATAATTGATATCCAATGCTTGGTTCTGGGCCAAATGGGAGCTCAATTTCTAGTCTTTGGAGGAATGTCCATATTGTTTTCCAAAAAGGCTATACCAGTCGACATTCCCAACAACAATGGATGAGAGTCCCCTTTTCCCCACATCCACGCCCGGCACTTGTTCTTGCTCTTTTGGATATGTGCCAGTCTCTGTGGTATGAGATGATATCTCATTGTTGTCTTGATTTCCATCTCTGTGATGATTAGTGATGATGAGCATTTTTTCATATGTCTTTTGACCATTTGAATTTCTTCCTCATCGAAGTTTCTGTTCATATCTTCTCCCCAAGTTTTGATGGGGTTGGCTGTTTTCTTCTTGTAAAAGTTCTACCAGTGCCTGATATATCCTGTATATTAACCCCTTATCAGATGGGTATTGGGTGAATATTCTTTCCCATTCTGTGGACTCTCTTTGTATCTTGGTCACTGTTTCTTTTGAGGTGAAGAAGCTTTTTAGTTTCATGCAATCCCATATGTTTATCTTTGCTTCCTGTTGCTTTGTTAGTGGTATTTCACCTTTGAAGATGCCTTTAACTTCAATGTCATGGAGGGTTTTTCCTATATTTTCTTCATTGTACTTTATGTATTCAGGTCTGATATTGAGATCTTTAATCCATTTTGATCTGATTTTTGTGCATGGTGTTAGGCAGAGGTCCAAATAAAAAAGATACACATGATAACCTCTAAATGTATGCATTACAATTCATAATGTATAAGAGAAGGAGGAGAGAAAGAGAGAGATTGAAAGTGAAAAAGAAAGTGAAAGAGAGAAAAGAGATAAAGAACTTGCTACAGAGGCAGGCTTGGAGAGGGGGAAAGGAATCGAGAACATTCACTATCACTATCTCTCTATCACTATCTTCCCGTTCATCATCTATTTGCTAGAGCAGGCAACAGTAATATCTCCATATGTCCTGTCTCATGCTAGTAGAACCCAAAGGCATCTGCTTGCTCCAGGAACATAAAAAGCCTCAAACCATTATATTAGGTCATGGGAACCATTATATTAGGTCATTAGGTCTGGTTCAGTATACCTGGGCCAGATTGAAAAAAAAAACTGCTGCAGGGTGGGTGTCGATGATCCGTACTGTGATAGTCTGGTCTGCTGGGTGGAGTTGTGACAAGAGGGAAGTCCAGATGTGGAAAATGGCGGGCCCCATGGAGTCGGGGTGGGGGGGTCATCTGGCTTGTTGTGAGGCTCTGCTGGGGTGGCAGGCCAGGGCTAGAACCCGCCATGCCTCCTGGGCGCCTCATGAGCAGCTGGGCACAGGGAGAGCAAGTAGCAACTCTGCCCCATGTCTGTGAGTCTCTGGTTCAGTATACCTGGGCCAGATTGAAAAAAAAAAATCTGCTGCAGGGTGGGTATCGATGATCTGGGCTGCTGGGTAGAGTTGTGACAAGAGGGAAGTCCGGATTTGGAAAATGGCGGACCCCATGGAGTAGGGGGTCGTCTGGCTTGTTGTGAGGCTCTGCTGGGGTGGCAGGCCAGGGTTAGAACCCACCATGCCTCCTGGGTGCCTCATGAGCGGCTGGGCACAGGGAGAGCAAGTAGTAGCTCTGCCCATGTCTGTGAGTCTCTGGTTCAGCATACCTGGGCTAGATTGAAAAAAAAAACTGCTGCAGCATGGGTGTCAATGATCCGGGCTGTGATAGTCTGGTCTGCTGGGTGGAGTTGTGACGAGGAGGGAAGTCCGGATGTGGAAAATGGTGGCCCCCCATGGAGTTGGGGGGTCATCTGGCTTGTTGTGAGGCTCTGCTGGGGTGGCAGGCCAGGGCTAGAATCCGCCATGCCTCCTGGGCGCCTCATGATCGACTGGGCACAGGGATAGCAAGTAGCAGCTCTGCCCCATGTCTGTGAGTCTCTGGTTCAGCATACCTGGGCCGGATTGAAAAAATAAACTGCTGTAGGGTTTTTTGGGACAATCGGGAACACTGGTGGTGGGAAATGGGCACTGGTAGAAGGATGGGTGCTGGAGCACTGTATGACCAAAACCCAAACATGAATATCTTTGAAATTGTATATCTCACTGTGGTATAAGAAAATATTAAAATAAAATAAAATAATTGATATTCAATGATAATTTAGAATAGCAATAATAAGAACAAAAGAGCAATAAGTCAATTAGATTTAATATTTATGTCTAATGACACCTTGATCATGATGGATCTATTTAATAGATTAATATTAATTATTCCTGTGGCAAAGCAGGCTATGACCTGAATGTGTTCCAGTAAGGGATGATGATGTCTTAGGACATTTTTGAATATCTGAGACAACTTGTGCTACCACATGTCCCTCTTACAAAACTTCTTCTCATGTATTGGGTAGAAATCTTAAGAACCCAGTTCCCATTGTGGCCAAACCTGTAGTATGGGGTAAAGATCAAATTGTGCAAGTGTTTCCATCCCCATAAAACTGGCAACTTTTTTCATTTCTTTGGGGTTCATAACAAGTGAGAGAAAAGTTTCCAGTTTGAATTGGTGAAGGAGGAAATTGGTTCTCAGAAAGGCCAATTGCTTATTTTAAGAGACTGAATGGTTTGCTCTTGGTTCTGTCTCTCCCACCAGAACATGTTTCAGGTGGAGGATGTGAACTGCATCTGTGTGGACTGGAAGAGTGGCTCCCGAACTGGCTACACTCAGGCCTCTCAGAACATTCGGGTGGTGGGTGCAGAAGTGGCCTATCTCATTAACTTTCTGCAGGTAACAACCTTGGCATTGTTTAAAGTGTCATGTACCGTACTCTCCCAATATTCTTACCCTCACTAAGAATTGCATCTCAGATCAGTAATCAAGATAATCTTTTTTTTTTTTTTTTTGGATCACACTCGGCAATGCTCTCAGGGGTTACTCCTGGCTCTTTGCTCAGGAATTACGCCTGGTGGTGCTTGGGGGACCATATGGGATGCCAGGGATCAAACCTGGGTTGGCCGCATGCAAGGCAAATGCCCTATCCACTGCTATTGCTCTGGCAATAAAGATAATTTTCTACTGAGATTTGTTTTTGCCTCTGTTTGAAAAGAAATATGCAAATCAAATGTAGAATTGGACTTTTTCAGTAAAGTTATTTTAGATCAATGTACTAGATTTATGTGATATTATTAAAGCAACCAGATAGTTAATTTCTCCTAAATTCACCAATATTTCACTAAACCCAGTTACTATCATGTCAATTTTAAGATAAACCAAGGATTTGTTTGTTTTTATATTTCTAAGAGGAGCCCATTGATATAAAGCCATCACACTATGTAGACTAAAAGTATAGAAAATGCTCAACCTGACTGTGCTTAAGTAATGACTTCTGTTGTTACAATCTCATCCAGTCCCTCTACTCTCTGTACCAATTCATTGCATCTATCAAAGATGATCACTGCAGAAACAACCTAATAGCTCCAATTTCAAGTTTAAACATTGAACTTATCATTTTTCAATTATCATTGTGGAAAAAAAGCCCACATCAAAACTGACTGCTTTAATTGGGGCAAGTTCAGAGGTCCCTTCAGTACATAACCATCTGACCAAGTATTCTCTTCTACAGACATCATTCGAGTACTCTGTGTCCAACGTTCATATCATTGGCCACAGTCTGGGATCTCATGCTGCTGGTGAGGCAGGAAGAAGAACCAGTGGCACCATTGCACGGATCACAGGTTGGTTGAAGACAGTCAAGACTATCATCCTAGACTGAGTATCATAATCTAGGCTCTGTAGTATCTCCAAGGATAACAATTTGGAGCAGCTCTACTTTATACCAGAGAGACAGGTTTTCAGCTTTTCCTAATAGATAAGAAATCAGTGTGTGCTGAAAACTTTTTATCAACATCAATCATTGGTCTATCACTGTATCACTGCCTTCCCGTTCATCATCGATTTGATCGAGCGGGCACCAGTAATATCTCCATACATCTTGTCACATGATAGAGCCGAAACACATCTGCTTGCTCCAGGAACATAAAGAGTCTCAAACCATTCCATCAGGTCATGGGAGTGAGGTCTGTACTTGTTACTGGTATTTGGCATATCAAATACAACACGAGTAGCTTGCCAGGCTCTGCCGTGCAGCTTGCCAGGCTCTGCCGTGCAGACTACTCTTGTAGTCTATTATCAAAATGCGTAACATGTGTTACATGATGCTGGAGATCAGCAGTGACTACAAGAGTATGCCACCCATTGGTCTATAACCCCCATTTAACATATGAATAATTCATGTGATTTATCTAGAGACTAATTCATATCAATCGAGTTTCTTTTATCAGACATTCACAATAGACACATTTCAAGAATAGAATAAAGCAGAAACAATAGAATAAATATAAATACAATTAAGCCTGAGAAGCTAAAAATGTATAATTAACCATATGCTGCATCAGTGGCCTTGGTAATTGCCCAAGCTTCATTAAGCACAATCTGAGAGGTGAAGAAGCAGGTGGTCAGACTGCCTTGAGCTGCCGTTTCTACTCACAGCTTGATGGTCAGCAAACATGATCTTAACTACAAATTGGTCACTGAACTCACATATTGGGTACCCAAGACTTCAAACCAACCTGTTAGGATTTAAAAAAAGAATTTGCAATCCGGGCTCTGAAGATAACTATATTGGGTAACAACCATTTCCCTTGACATCGTAGCTCTTTTCAAATATTCTGGATGTGCTGAATTACATTTAAACTGTCTATTGCTAATTTACTGTGGAGAGCACTTCTTCCCAGAAGCCGTCAATGTTGAGGAAAGTTGACTTCACTGAGCATTAAACTACACTATGAACCCAAGACTGTAAAAGTTCAGGTCTCAAGTCCTTTGGGAGGTGACCATTTTTAGTCTGAGGAGCCCTTTGAGTCAGTTTAGCCCCACAGTCTGACTCTGTACTAGTAACTGCTGGGAAGGGAAAAGGACTGCTGTAGTGACTAATTGTCTATACGTAGAGTCGAACCCAGGGTTTGAGGAAAATTCACTTTAATATCAGAGAGTAAGCTAGACACGTGTTTCTCTTGAGAAAATGATAGAAAAGGGGAGGACTAGATTCTCTTCCTTGCATAAATCAAGATTTCAGCCAACATTGTCGCTCAGTAACTAATGAAGAAAGTCACATGGAAACTGCCATGACACATCCTGTATTTTTAGGATTGGATCCTGCTGAACCTTGCTTTGAGGGCACACTGAATTGGTTCGACTGGACCCCAGTGATGCCCAGTTTGTGGATGTAATTCACACAGATGCTGCACCCGTAATTCCCAACATGGGTGAGTTCCTGGATTCACCTTCCAAGAGTGTTTTATGAGTCCATTTGTTAGAAAGCTTTTTTGAGTGTTTTGATCTCTATATTCACCTCAATTTTTCCATATTGAAAAATTCCTCAGGATTTGGCATGAGCCAGACTGTGGGTCACCTCGATTTCTTCCCGAATGGAGGAAAAGAAATGCCCGGATGTCAGAAGAACATTCTGTCTCAGATTGTGGATATCGATGGAATCTGGGAAGGTAAAACCATTAGGTGCACCAAATTTTTTTTATTTGTAGGAAGATTTGAGTTTTGCTTTACTAAATTTGGTAAATATTTGAGTATGATACAGGACTCACATTTTTATTTCTTTTTTTTTTTTGCCCAGAAAAAAAATCTTGGTGGTATTTTTAAAATGCAATTGCAACAAAATACATTCGAAACTCCATCATAAATATCTTCACAACTTTGTCATTCATAGTATCACTGTATCACTGTCTTCCCGTTGTTCATCGATTTGCTCGAGCGGGCCCCAGTAACATCTCCATATGTCCTAGCTCATGCGAGTAGAGCCCAAGGGCATCTGCTTGCTCCAGGAACATAAAGAGCCACAATCCATTCCGGAATGAGGTCTATAATTGTTACTGATATTTGGCATATCAAATACAACACGGGTATCTTGCCAGGCTCTGCCGTGCAGGTAGCATACTCTTGCAGTCATCTATAAGTCCAGCATTTAATGATGAACTATTGTCTTTCATAGTGATTTTATTTATTTATTTATTTATTTATTTATTTTTACCTTCATAAAAGATATTTAATTGTATTCGTGAAATAACGAAAAGTCTAGGAAACAACATTTCAAAATTCCCTTCCTAAGACTGTAGCAATAATGCGTATGACTGTCTTGAATGGGGTCAATAGGGGTTTATTCCCTAGTACCACATATGGGCAGATAACTACACTTGATCTTAGCCAAATGGCCAAGAAGCGACCACATATGGTTCCTCATACCCTCAAAAATTACGGAGTGCAAAGCCGAGAGTAAGCCCTGAGTACCACTTAATGCAACAGAAGCAAAAACATCAGGAATGCATCTCACACATGATTTTTTTTTTAATTTTTTAATTTTTACAATTACAAAGATATACAATTAAAAAGTTCATATTTGGGCTTTGGTCATACAGTGTTCCAGCACCCATCCCTCCACCAGTGCCCATCTCCCACCACCAACGTCTCCGGTTCCATCCCCCCCCCCAGCCCTCCTCCATGGCAGGTTCTTTATTTCTTTCCCTTTCTCTCTCTTTCTCTTTTCCTTCCCTTCCAGACTATGGATTAATGAACATACATTAAAGGTTGTCATGTGTATCTTTTTGCCTCTATTTAATGCTCAGTTCTAGGTTGGCATTAGTACCCTCGTCAATTGTTAGCACACTGTTCCATTTTCTGTCTTACCTAACCTCTGACTCCCACACGTTTGTGATAATTTCCACCTTTGACAAGACCTCCTGATATATGTTTCACTTGACCTTGGATATTGGTATCATAATATGTACATATATATTTATGTTATGCAAATAAATGCAGTCATTCTGTATCTGTCTCTCTCCTTCTGGCTAATTTCACTCAACATAATCTTCTCCATGACCATCCATTTATAGGCAAATTTTATAACTTCATTTTTCCTAACAGCTGCATAGTATTCCATTGTGTAGATGTACCAAAGCTTCTTTATCCAGTCATCGATTTTTGGGCACTCTGGTTGCTTCCAGATTCTGGCTATTGTGAATAATGCTGCTATGAACATAAAAGTAGGGATAGTGTTTCCACTGCGTATTTTTGGTTTCCCAGAGTAGATTCCCAGGAGTGGTATGGCTGGGTCAAATGGGAGTTCAATTTCTAGTCTTTGGAAGAATGTCCATATTGTTTTCCAGAAAGGCTGTACCAGCTGGCATTCCCACCAACAATGGATGAGTGTCCCCTTTTCTCACACATGGTTTTGACATCATTTTGACTTATGACAGCCAAGATTAATTCTTTTTTTATAATTCTTTATTATACCACAGTGAAGCATACAGTTACAAATGTGTTCATAAATAGTTCTTGGTAATACAGTATTACAGCACCCATCCCTCCACCAGTGCCCCATCACTACCACCAGTACCCACATCCACTCCTGCCCACCCCCAGGCTGCCTCAGTAGCAGGTACCCCCCTTATCCTCTCTCTCTCTCTCTCTTTGTCTCTCTCTGTCTTTGCATCTCTCTCCTCCTTTTACATTGCCGCTAGCCCTGCAGACATTTAGGATTTATCATGTAAGTCTCTTTGAGTATATTCAATGGTGAGTTCTAGTCTGACATTAGCATTGCCCACACTCAGTTAAACACTGGTATATATTTATATCCCATTAATGAATGCAGTCATTCTATATCTGTCCTTTTCCTTCTAACTAATTTCACTCAGCATGATAGTCTCCATGTTCATCCATTTGCAGGTAAATTTCACAATTTTGTCTTTTCTGACAGCTGCATAGTATTCCATAGTGTAGATGTACCAGTTTCTTTAGCCAGTCCTCTGTTCTCAGGCGCTTAAGTTGTTTCCAGATTCTAGCTATTGTGAATAGTGCAGCGATGAATAAAGAAGTACAGATAGTGTTTTTGCTATGTGTTTTTCGGTATCTCAGGTATATTCCCAGGAGTGCTATTACTGGATCAAGTGGAAGCTCAATATCTAGTTTTCGGAGGAATGCCCATATTGTTTTCCAAAAGGGCTGAATAAGTCGGCACTCCCACCACGAGTGAATGAGAGTCCTTTTTTCCCCACATCCACGCCAGCACCGGTTGTTCTTGCTGTTTTGGATGTGTTCCAGTCTGTGGTGTGAGATGGTACCTCATTGTTGTTTTGATTTAGCCAAGAGCAATTCTATGATCTTAACCTACTTAAGCGCTCTATGCTGACCCTGATATAACTTAGAAAGCCAGATCTGTTGCTTATGTGCAATCATATCTGATTCAAAGGAACTCGTGACTTCGTGGGCCTGTAATCACCTAAGAAGCTACAAGTATTACTCTGACAGCATCCTCCATCCTGATGGCTTTGCTGGATACTCATGTGCCTCTTACAATGCTTTCAATGCAGTAAGTCAATGCTTTCTTGGCCTTGGTCAACCTGGGGACCTTCAGTTCTCCTTGCTGGTACAGGATATGCACCAGGTCACTGTTATCATGTGACTGTCACATTATTTATCCTCTGAATCTTATGTCTTTATTAAAATCATGATGCGGCAGTGCAGAATTCCAGAGAAATGGGCTTGTAAACTGAAATGTCTGATATCTCTTGTGTTTCTATGACTTTTATATGTTCAAGTGAATGGTAAAACTTTTTGGGAGCTAATTCTAGATTTAAAAAAAAAAGTCTAGTGGAAGAAATATCAGTGATGCTGCAGGATGCTAATGAGCAAGGAAAATCTGATCTAAAGATTGACCTTATAAAATAGTATCATATAGACATGCAACTATTTCTGTTCAATATTCTAATTGCCAAGAATTTTTAATTTGAGTGATTAGTTTTCTTGTTATTTTCTAGATACCTAATTAGGATACTTAAATGTAATATTGAGTATGGCATAGCAATTGTCTATTTTATCAATTGCATACTTTTTCATTGTCATTTTATTCAAGTCAAAGTTTATAACCCATATCATTTAATAAACAGAATTCAAGTATTATGCCAGATAAAGTGAAAATTAAGAAGATGGTTGTCTTAGGAATAGGATAGAGAATGTGAATCCTGGTTTGCCATTAATTAGATCAGTAATTTGAGGGAAAATTATAGGAGGCAGTTTCTCCATTTCTAAGTGTAATAATAAAGGTAAACTATAAAGTTTGGTAGGAGAACTTAAGAATAGGTTCTCCATGTCCATCCATTTGCAGGTAAATTTCACAATTTTGTCTTTTCCATTAATTCGATCAGTAATTTGAGGGAAAATTATAGAAGTTAATTTTATTGAATTAATAATTATCGGAGTTAATAATTATCGAAAGTTAACTATTGCAGTTAAAGCAGATGCTTTAACTGCTTACTCCATACACTGAAACATAATAGTCAGCAATCAACAAATGTAGATATTTATGTATGTGCATTTTAGGGCATAAATGTTTCATTCACAGTACAGATTTTTCATAAATCTAGCACACAGATACCTCCATGGTGAAACTTTATTTTCATCTTTTACCAAATCCCATTCTTTGAGTAATAGGGAAAGCAGACATTGAAGTTTAGGTTTCATTCAGTTTAGACTCTGTTAAATACAATGATTTCAGGAGATCTAAGACATTTGTTAAATAATATTTCAACGGTGAGTCAGAACTTTATCTGCCAGTGCAATGAATGTTTTCTTAGATATCATTAGGGAATTGTAATTGAGAACTACCAATCAGTAAGGCTTTGTAAGAGTGTTTGATGTGGGGAGGAAATACAAAGTACAAGTATAGCTTCTTCATACAGTAAATATTCTAGAAAGAGCGAAGAAAAAATATACAGGCTAGATTGATTGTTGCTAGTTAGTGCCAGTGAAAGATTGTCCTCTTGAAGTCATGATGTCATAGACTTTATCTATGAGTCAGTGAAGGAGCTGAGCAGTATCTCTGCTACTTCATTCTTTTTGTATCAGAATGAAACTTGCTATATAATAGAGACCGTCAGGTTATAGGATGAGCGAAACATACTCTGTTACAAATTCAGGCCAACAAAGGGTCACATGTACCTCAGTCCCTCTCTCCCAGTGGGCTTCTTACTGCATTTTGGACATCTTTTTAACTCATTTTAAATTCATGACCCTTTCAGTCACTTGTATCACTTGTCTTCCCATTGATCATCGATTTGCTCGAGCGGGCACCAGTAACATCTCCATACGCCATGTCATATGTTAGTGTAGCCCAAGAGCATCTGCTCGCTTCCAGGAACATAGAGAGCCTCAAACCATTCCATCAGGTCAAGCTATTTACATGTCTTTAAACCAGGGTTCATGCTAAAGGGATCTCTCTTTGTGTAAACACTGACAGAGGACGTGGCAGTTATGAGTCAGTTTAATTCTGAATCAACAACTCTTAGAATATCATTTTGACTATGACTTCAATACTACCTAGTTTGGGCATAATTTCTCTTAAGCCAAGAGCAATTCTTTCAGATGCTGGTTTGTGGGAGCTAAAGAAATCGAGAAAACCCTGACAATTGTCTTCCCATTGGCTCAGTATCAGAAACTGATTGTCACCTCCTGCCCTTTCTTCGGAAATAATTACCTCCCAGCAGAAGGGTGTCTCAAGGAAAGTTGGGCAAAAGAGGAAAGCTCTAGATTCATTCAAATGTGATTTGTGTAATGTCTCTGAAAACGTCGTATCATTTTTAACAGTTAAATTGCTGCTTTTTACTTTAAAATAAGCTTTTTTAAACTTTGCCAGTCCTTGTGTTGGAACAGACTTCTCTTTAGAATATTTGAATTGAAGCAATGTGTGCAAAGTGGTGGGGGATATTAAAAGAAAGAAAAACAGATCAGGGAGGTAGCTCAGAGTCAACATGGAGGCTCTGCATTCAGGATGGCTGGATTCAGCCAGAGCAACTCTCAGACACATAACTGCGAGTAGCCTCTGAATACCACTGGAAGTGGACCCTGTACCAAAGTAATAATAATACAATGAAATAAAGGACATTCTCACCCACATTTGTTTATTTTTTCCAGAACAAGTGCTTCCCTTGTCCCAGTGGAGGCTGCCCACAAATGGGTCATTATGCTGATAGATTTGTTGGGAAAACAAGTGGAGAGTTCCAGACATTTTACCTTAACACCGGTGACGCCAACAGTTTTGCCCGTAAGCCTCTTTTTCTTTGCCTCAAATTCTTAGTTTGTTATGTTCGGTGAAAATATATTCCTCGTTGAAAGTTTTAAACAGTCCTCCTGAACATGAAAAAAAAATACTGAAATGACACGATTATTGTCACTTTTTCTAACATGAAAGACAGAACAGATTGGGGCCATGACGGAAAAACAGACATGACAGAGATTCCCTCACACTTCTTTTAGTGCTGAGTATTTCTTTGACTCCAGCCTCTCCCTGATTCAGTTAGGAGTTCTTTTGAAGTTGTGTCAGAAGCAGAAAACAATGCATCAGAGAGATGTTATGTTGGTGGGAATGGAAAGGAATTGACAGATTTAGGAGATATTTAGGATTATCAATGAGTTCCTGGATGATAGAAATTAGCAGTAAAGGTGCCCTGGGGTACTATCAGAAGAAGAAACTAGACAGCAGCCAATAGGTTTAGCTGCATTACAAAGATTAATTCAAATTTTCATTCTTTCCCAGTGTGGTTCAGACAAGCTCTAAATGGCAAAAAACTAGTAGTTCCCCGCTGATGAGTACCAAAAATTAATATATTTTCAAGGACAATGGAAAATTGAGTTACAATTTTTAAATAAATGTAGACCACTTAGGCAAAAAAAAGACACTACTTTCAAACCTGTGATCCATAAAAATGAAATAAATTGATAAAATTGTCATTCTCTACTATTTCCCCATTATCTTTTAGTAGAAGGTTGTTTATTTTTGGGTTTTTTTTTTTTTTTTGGGTCACACCCCAGCGAAACTCAGGGATTACTCCTGGTAGTGCTTGGGGATCATATGGGATGTCGGGGATGGGGGGTCGAGCCTGAGTCAGCCACTTCCAAGGCAAATGCCCTACACACTATACTACTGCTGCAATCCCTAGTAAAAGATTTTGAAAACATTCTATAATATATTCTAAGGTGAAAATATTGAAAACAACATGAGTTATTTAGTCTTTTGCATTGAAATCTTTTTGTCCTTGGAAATTTTCATTTCACCTCCTGCCTCCAGACATGTTCAATGAAAATTTATATTAAGGATCATTCATGATCCTTTGGCCAGAAAATCATTCCATGCCTTCTATAAATTATTCCAACTAACTGCAGAGGAACCCAGGGGATCCTGTATTCCAGGCTGCTTCTCCATGAGCTGACATTTTGCAAATATCTCCCTGGTGCAGGCTGGAGGTATAAGGTAACTGTCACCCTGTCTGGAAAGAAGGTGACGGGACATATCCTGGTGTCTCTGTTTGGAAGCAATGGGAACTCTAAGCAGTATGAAATTTTCAAGTGAGTAAAAAATGACTCAAAAGCTTCTTCTGTGTTGGGATACTTAGCACCAATTATGTACATTATGGACATAAGATTCTGTTTGTATAAGGGAGAACAGTCTAACATTTGACCTTAAAAGATTCTTTCACCTTCAACAAAATATATTTTAGAATCCCGTTCTTAACTCATCTATTTCCTGAAAAGCTTTAGATGTTCCTTATGATGGGTGGATCTTATTTTCATCAGTAAGGAACTGTTCTGAGACCAAACAATAGGACAGAGAGGATACAAAGGTGTCATCATTTAATTGTGAAAGGGTTATAACAAAAACAAGTCTATAGTTTTGTTGCAGTAAGAAAACTGTACAGTAATATAAGTAACTGAGGGCAAATGGACTATCTTCTGGTAAGAAACCTTAGCACAGATGTAATAGCAGGCCTTTTTTGGGGACTGCATCATAAATTGGTATTAGATGCATATTTGTCAATGTTTATCTAAATTTATGCATGTTCATGTATGTATTTCCTAATTTTTCCACAACAAGGGGCACTCTCCGACCAGGCAGTACTCATTCCAATGAATTTGACTCGGATATAAACGTTGGTGATGTCCTCAAGGTTAAGTTCATTTGGTTCAACAACGTGATCAACCCAACTCTGCCTAGAGTGGGAGCATCCAAGGTCACAGTGGAAAGAAATGATGGAACACTGTAAGTAACAAATCCCAAAGAGAATTTGAGTAGTGAGTCACACATACCAATCCACTCTCACTAGCAGACAACTTTGCATGACACTTCCCAGAGGTGGTTCTAAAGGCAACCCCTGCCACAGTTGCTTCCTACTAACTTCTGCTTCTTTAAAAGCAAGTCCAGCCCTTTAGGAACACATATGTGGTAGATTAGTAGATGGGGCATAATATTCTTATGCACATTAGTGTAAGAGTGTCAATCTGGCTCTGCAATATTAGAACAAAAGAATCATTTCATTCAGCTGCTGAGCTGTTCCTGAGCTTCCTGTGTATAACTTCTTCACGCATCCAAGTGTTACCAAATTTACCCTTAAGTTATTAGGAAAACGGTTAAGATAGCCAGAATTAAAAATAAGCTGCTCTAGGTCATGGATAATTTTAGTGAAATCAAAGGTAAAATCTTGATTGTAACTAGGGGCCGGAGCGATAGTCCAGCGGGTAGGGCGTTTGCCTTGCACGCAGCCGGCCCATGCCGGCCCGGCATCCCATATGGTCCCCTGAGCACCGCCAGGAGTAATTCCTAAGTGAAGAGCCAGGAGAAACCCCTGAGCATTGCCGGGTGTGACCCAAAAAGCAAATAAAAAAATCTTGATTGTAACCAATACTGAAATGGGTGTGAAGAAAGAAAGCAAGGTGAGCTATCAGAAAATGTTATTGATGACATGATAACATACCAATAATAGTCCAAGTGCTTTGAATATAAGCCACATTCAGGGACACAGAAATACACACTTTTTATCAGTATGACATTCATTCAACTTGGGGCAGATGTTTTTCTTCAAACAAAAATAAAAATTACAGAAACACAATTCCCTTCCCAGTGGAAGCAACCAAATATTACAGCAAAACAAAGAGGACATTGTAATAGTTCTTAAAACACTGCACAACAGGCGTCAAGAGATAAGAAACAAGTAAGGGTTGTGTCCAGTCTTATGCTTTGGGAGAGCACCTAGGGTGTTACACAAGTAGAAAAAAACTCAAAGGACCCCTTGAGTAGAGATATAAGAGCTAAGAATCAAAAAAAAATTTAAGACAACCAACTTTTTCATGACTTGACCAGAGAGAAAAGAGCTATAAGAATCTCAGACATATAGACTGCTCCCTTGAATAGTCAGCAGAGTAGTGCTAAGTGTTCGTGGTCTGTGAGAAATACCTAACATAAAGGATTAGATGTGTTAGATTCCTGCCGTGTGCTATAGCAGGGCAGAAATCATGCTTGTTTCCATGAACCTGTTTGGAGAAGCTCAGAATTTCAGAACTATGGGGCAGAAAACTTATTAAGTTACATCCCGCATAAGTGGGATGTAGTAAGTTTTGATTGACAAATACCTAAAAGGATCAAATAGCTTCACCCAAAGCAAAACTTGAGAAAATTTATATGAATGCAAAATTATCCAGTAGCTCCAAAACTTCTAACCTTCTTAAAAATTATGATTAGGGGCCGGAGCGATAGCCCAGCAGTAGGGCGTTTGCCTTGCACGTGGCCGGCCTTTGCCAGCCCAGGTTCGATCTCCGGCATCCCATATGGTCCCCAGAGTACCGCCAGGAGTAATTCCTGAGTGCAGAGCCGGAGAAACCCCTGAGCATTGTCAGGTGTGACCCAAAAAGCAAAGAAAAAAAATTATGATTAGTCATTGCAAATCAAGTACCAGATTAAATTAAATAATGCCTTCTCAGTGTAGTTAGGAACAAATAATATTCCTATGACTGAAGTTTTGTCACACTGTGACCCTTCTCCTGCTCCATGGTGTTGGCTGACAATATACGTATGTGTATAAGGTGCTCTTGGCATGGGACAACTAAACTTTCCCCAGTCTATGGCGTGTCCAGTGACACTACTTCATTTTTTTATTAAGTTATCCTAGTTCAGATTAGTATTGAAGTCATTGTATACTTGCAGAACTACGTTAACCTTCCCACATGTGTTTCAAGATCCCTCTATCATTATTCCCTGGTTTCCTACTGTACCACCTGCTTAGTTCCCAGTTCTAATGATCATATTTCCAACAGCTCTTTCTGCCATTTTCCCAGCCATGAAACAAAAATAGGGGAGCACACTTCAGTCTTTTCATCAGAAGTTGCCTTCCCGACCCACCCATGATCCCATGGTCTGTGTCTTGGCTCAGGGACTCAGAGCAGGCAACAGAGGTCGGTGCATGTTCACTCTATCAATTGTGTGTCTGGAGAAATTGACCTCTTGTTTCTCTGCAGGTTCAACTTCTGCAGTCTGGAAACCGTGAGGGAGGACGCTCTGCTCACTCTTACCCCATGTTAGGAGCTGCTGACATTTGTCCTTTGAACTTTACTGTCAATAAAATCTAAGGATGATGTAATATATTTGTCTCTGTGTCATCACATTCATTATTTCCAATGAAACTTTATTTATTGAATCACTGTGAGATATAACATTACAAAGTTCTTTATGATTGCGTTTCAGTTATACCGTGTTCCAACACCCATCCCTCAACCAGTGCACATTTCCCAGCACCAATGTACCAACCCCCCCATTCCCCTGCAACCTGCCTCTATGACAGATACTCTCTCTTTCTCACTCTCTGTCTCTTTCTCTCTCTTCCTCTCTGTGTCTCCTTTTACACATTGTGGTTTTCAATAAAGACTCTGAAGGGTTATCACGTATTTCCCTTTACCTACTTTCAACACTCAGTTATAGTCTAGCGTGAACATTTCCAATGATTATTGTCATATTGGTCTCTTCTCTATCTTACCTACTCCCTACCCCACACATACATGCTTGTGGTAGATGCCAACCATTGACACATCCTCCTTGCCCCTGTTTTCCCTGGCCTTGGATATTAGTCTCATATTTATTTTTATATCCCACAAATGAATGCAGTCATTCTACATTTGTCCTTTTCCTTCTGACTAACTTCACTCAGCATGATACTCTCCATGTCCGTACAATTATAGGCAAATTTCATAACTTAATTTTTCCTGACAGCTGCGTAGTATTTCACTGTGTAGATATACTATAGTTTCTTTATCCAGTCATCTGTTCTTAGGTTCTTAGGCACCCAGTTATTTTCCAGATTCTGGCTATTGTGAATAGTGCTACTATGAACACAGAATTCCAGATGATGTTTCTGCTGTGTGTTTTTGGGCCCCCAGGTTATATTCCCAAAAGTGATATTACTGGGTCAAATTGCAGTTCAATTTCTAGTTTTTTTGAGGACTAGACACATGGTTTTACAAAAGACTGGACCAGTTTGCATTCTTACCAGCAATGAATAAGAATTCCTTTCTCCTCACAACCATACCAGCACTGGTTATTCATGTTCTTTTGAATGTGTGCTAGTCTCTCTGGTGTGAGATGATATCTCATCTTTTTTTTTTTTTTTTTTGCTTTTTGGGTTCACATCCAGCAATGCTCAGGGGTTACTCCTGGCTCTGCATCTCAGGAATTACAGAATTATTCCTGGCGGTGCTTGGGGAATCATATGGGATGCTGGGGATCGAACATAGGTCGACCACGTGCAAGACAAACACCTTACCCACTGTGCTATAATTCCGGCCCAATATCTTATCATTTTTAATTGACATATCCCTGACAATTAGTGATGAAGAGTATTTTCTCATGTGCCTTTTGGCCATTTGAATTTCTTCTTTGAGGACCTTTCTGATTACCTCTTCTCCCCCATTTTTTGTGGGTTTGGATGTCTTTGTCTTGTAAAGTTCTATCAGTGCCTTGTATATCGTTGATATTGAACCCTTGTCAGATGGTATTGAGTTAATAAATTTTCCCAATCCGTGAGCTGTCTTTGTATCTTGGTCACTGTTTCTTTTGAAGTGCAGAAGCTTCTTTGTGAAATGTAGCCCTGTTTGTTTATCTTTGCTTCTATGTGCTTGGTCAGTGGTGTTTCATCTTTGAAGATGCCTTCAACATCAATGCCATGGAGGACTTTGCCTACATTTTCTTTCATGTACCTTATGAAGTCAGGTCTGATGTTGAGGTCTTTAATCCATTTTAATCTGATTCTTGTGCACAGCATTACACAGAGGTCTGAGTTCATTCTTTTACATGTAGCTGTCCAGTTTTCCCAGCACTGCTTGTTAAAGAAGCTTTCGTTTCCCCACTTTGTATTCCTTGTTCCTTATCAAAAATTAAGTGGCCATATATCTGAGGGTGTGTATCAGTATATTTAACACTATTCTATTGGTCTGTGGGTCTGACTTTATTTTAATCACTATATTCATTTACCACTTCATAGTAAAGTTTGAGGTTGGGGAAGATGATGCCTCCCATCTTATTTTTTCTAAGAACTTCTTAAGTTATACATGGGAATTTACTTGTTCCATATGAATTTCAGGAGTGTTTGATCACATTCTTTGGAAAAATGTCATGGATATCCTTATAGGGACCTCACTGAATCTGTATAATTCTTTGAGAAATGTTGTCATTTTGACAATGTTAATTTTCCAGGAACAGGGGTTGTGTCTCCATGTCCTCTCTTATTTCTTGAAGCAGCATTTTGTAGTTTTCTTTATATAGGCCCTTTACATCCTTGGTTAAGTTGATTCCAAGGTACTTGATTTTCTGAGACACAATTTTGAACAGGATTGTTTTTTAATATCACTTTCTTCTCTTTTGTTATTTGCATATACAAAAGCCATGGACTTTGGGGTATTGATTTTGTAACCTGCCACTCTACTATACTGATCTATTGTTTCTAGGAGCTTTTAGTAGACACTTTAGGGTTCTCTTAGTATCATGTCATCTGCAAATAGTGATAGTTTGATTTCATCCCTTCCTATCTGGATGCCCGTAATATCTTTTTTCTTCCCTGATTACTATGCAAATACTTCCAGTACTATATTGAATAAATGTGGCTAGAGTGGGCATCTTTATCTTCTCCCTTATCTTAGGGGGAAGACTTTTAGCTTTTGCCCATTGAGAATAATACTTGCTGTGGGCTTGGTAGGTGACTTTGACTATATATTGAGAAAAATTCCTTCAACTTCCATTTTGTGGAGAGTTTTTAATCATAAACAGGTTCTGGATTTTGTCAAATGCTTTCTCTGCACTTATCAATATGATCACATAGTTTTTATTTTTTATTTTATTGATATGATGCATCATGTTTATTGACTTGCAGTGTTAAACCATCCTTGCATCCTTGGAATGAATTCTACTGGTCATGGTGTATGATCTTTTTGATGAGTCTTTGGATTAAGTTTGCTAGTATTTTGATGAAGTTATTTGCATCTGTTTTCATCAAGGATATTGGTCTGTAATTTTGTTTTTGTGATATCTCTGTCTGCTTTGGGTATCAAGGTGATACATGCCTCATAGAAGCAGTTTAGGAGTGTTCCTGTTTCTTCAATTTCCTGGAAAACCTTGAGAGCCGTGCTCTGGGGGCCATATGGGATGCCTGGGATCAAACCCGGTTGGCTACATACAAGGCATATGCCCTCCATGTTGTACTATCACTCCAATCCCTCATTCCCTTTCTTTTGCCCTTTCTAAATTTGCCAGTGGTCACATAATTTGCTTTCTGAGGCCATTTCTTTTGTGACTCCCCACATGTCAAAGTATTTCTGCAAACAAGTTATTTCAAAATTCAAAGTTGGTGTGCCTGAGTAGGGTCACGTGGTGGTACAGGTCCTGAGGTCACAATTCAAATACCATTGCTGGTTTCCAGGCTTCTGAAAGGGTAGCTGTCCCTTCTTGACTAGGCACTCTTCTGGATGCCTGCGGCTGAGGAGCAGGCTTTCTGTTTACACTCAATGAAATTTTAGACCAGGTGATTGAGTTTCAAAATTTAGAACGGAATCAAAGAACCACAAATAAATGCTAAATTTTGCTGCATATCATGTAACATTTGAGCTTGGAATACTATTTCTAGGTTTAAAATGAACCCCTCCTGGTGGAAAACTCTAGAATACCCACTTTTAACTCGGTCCATTATATTTTAGTTCTCTGTCTGCTCAGAATCAGTCATCTAGGAACCCACATAAGAAAACAGGGACCAAGTCAATTCTTTGTTTCCCAGCTCTCAATGGTTTCCCACATCCCTTCTCCTCAGCATAACAGCCTTTCTGATTTCTCTAAAGCACAAATCCAAGTCCTCTCCACTGGCCCCCCAGGATAGAACCCACAACTGTAGGGAACTCACAGTTCTTCTTGGTTTGTACTATCATTATAGAAACATTTCTCTTTGCTTTGCTTCAGTAACTTCGCATCTGAGCACTGTCTCCCCCAGAGTGCTTTGGTCCAGGATGCTGCTAGGCCTTTGTCCAAACTCTTACTCTTTTCAAAATCATTCTCTTGCCTCTGTCTTCTGGACTAATTTGCACTGATCCTTAATTAATTCTCTAGGCAGTCATCACTTCCTCAAGGAAGATTTTCCTCATCTCCCTAACTTATGACATAGACTAGAACAGAATCTCCCTATTCCAGCTACCCATGAATTCTTGCAACCCAAAACTTATTTCTTTATATTATAATCATTGGTTTGCATGTCTGTATGTCCTGTCTCTAAACTGCTTAAGGGACTTGAATATTTTATATGACTGACACAGGCCAGGTGTATAGGAGGAAACCAAATAAATATTTTCTAAACAAAAATCTCAGTAATGGATCACTTGATAAATTGAATCCCTTTATTCATCGATTTGCCCGAGCGGGCGCCAGTAACATTTTCATTGGACCCTAACACGTGCCAATGTAGCCCAATGGCATCTGGTTGATTCAGGAATATGAAGAGCCTCAAACCGTTCCTTCAGGGTGTTGACAAGGAAGTTTGACAATCTTGTAGGTGGGTGGCCACGTGATCTTTTGACATCCCGTGGGATCCAGTCGGTAACGGCTCTAGTTCAGCAGTCATCTCCAAATCGAATTACATGTCCAGCCCATCTGATTTTCAATGCCTTGGCAAATGAGACAGCGTCCCTAATTCTGGAATAGTGATGGAGGTCGAAACTCCGGATTCCTCCTCTCACTTGAGTGAGGCATGATATTCCAAGCATAGTTCTTTCTATTCCTCTCTGGGAGACCCAAATAGCATTCTCATCCTGCTTTCGTAGTGCCCAGGTCTCTGAGGCGTATGTTAATGCAGGGAGAAAGGTGGAGTCAAAGAGATGTGCCCAGAGCTGGAGGTTCTTTGTACTTGTAGCTATTTCTTCCATGATCTTGAAGGAGTTCCATGCCGCTCTCTTCCTCCTGTGCAGCTCAGGTTTTAGGTCATTCATCATGTTGACTTCTCAACCTAGGTACACATAATTGCTGCATTCAGAGATGTTTGTTCCATTGAGAGTGAATGGGGCCTCTGGAACTAATTCATTTTTCATGTACATAGTTTTCTTTAGATTCAGCTGTAGACTTATCTTTCCACATTCTCGGTTGAAGTCAGCCAGCATTTGTGCTGCTTGGCTAATGTTTGGTGTTATTAGAATGATGTCATCAGCTAAACGGAGGTAGTGTAGCTGCCAACCATCTATCTTCACTCCCATTCCTTCCCATTCTAATTGTCGCATGACGTTCTCGAGGGTGGCTCTGAAGAGTTTTGGTGAAATGGTATCACCCTGTCGAACCCCTCTTTTGACATCAATGATCACTTCTTTGTGGAATGGTGAGATCCTGGTGGTGAATCCGTAATACAGCTCACGCAGGATCTTGATGTATTGGGTTTGAACACCCTGTTTGGCTAGGGCTTTGATGACTACTTCAGTCTCCACAGAATCAAAGGCTTTCTGTAAATCAATGAATGTGAGACAGAGTGGCATCTTGTACTCCCTACAAACCTCAATGAGCTTGGTTACTGTGTGGATATGGTCGATTGTGCTGAATCCTTTCCAGAAGCCAGTTTGATCGCATGGTTGTCCTTCATCTAGTGTTCTGCCAATCCTGTTCAGGATGACTCGTATAAACAGTTTGTAGATGACAGACAACAGGCAGATGGGGCGATAGTTGTCGATGTTGTGAATGTCTCCCTTCTTGAACAGTAGAACTGTCCTGCTGGTTTTCCATTGGGAGGCCACCTTGCATTTGAACAGGTAGCGTGTGAAGAGCCGAGCTAGTGTATTGATGAGTACCGACAGCAGATTCTTCAGGTGTTCGGGTCTGACTTTGTCTGGGCCTGGTGCTGATCCCGTCTTTACCGATGAAATGGCATGTTGGATTTCAGAAGGGAGAACTTTGGGAATGACATATTCATCCTGTGGAATTTGGTATGTGGGCAGGTGGATATGGCTATCAAAGAGATCTGAGTAGAAGTCATGGATAATCTTCTCCATTGCCTTTCTGGAAGATGTGATAGATCCATCAGGGCGTCGGAGGGCAGTCATCTTGGACTTATAGTTGGCAAAGGACAGTCAGGCAGTGCGAATGCTTTTCCCAGCTTCTGCTGCATCTTCCAATATGTCTGTTCTTCTGTCTTTGAGGTCTTCTTTTATCGCTTCTCTGCACCGCTTTGCAAGCTTGGACATTAGCATTTGGTCTCCCTGAGGCTTGCGCCTTGCCATGTTGGCGAATGAGCTCGAGAGTTTTTGAAGACAGGCATCCTTTTGTGTCTTTCTATCTCTCGGCATTCTTTGCACAATCATGGAGGTGCTGAACCAGTCAGTTGTATTCTTCATCGATGTCATCAATGATGGTATCTTCCCATGTTGCTGCAATGGTGCCAAAGAGTTCCCAGTTGGTGGTTGTTCTGGGAGTTCTCTTCTTAAACTTTGCAGCCTTTTCTCCCCATTGCGGGAAGTAGAATTTTGCACAAAGGAGACCGTGGTCCGATCCTGTTTGGAATTTGGGGATGACAGCAACATCGGTCAGACAAAACCGTCAATTGAAGATGATGTGGTCTATTTCATTGTGGAACTGTCCACCAGAAGATTCCCATGTCCAACGTTTCGCTTCAGCCTTCTGGAACTGTGAGTTCCCATGAATGGTCTTGGTGGACATGATGAAATCAGATAGTCTCTCACCCTGTTCGTTCCATTCTAGGCCATGGGTCCCAAAGTGGAGTTCTTCAGCCGATCTTCTTGGTCCTATCTTGGCATTAAAATCACTGATTATGATCTTGTAGAAGGTGTGATCTTTTTTTATAGAACTCCTCCAGTTTTATGTAGAATTTCTCAATTTCATCTTCCTTGTATGTGGATGTTGGTGTGTAGACAATGAAGATAGAAATTGCTGGCAGTGGGCCACATCTCTTGAAGTGTAATCGTCCTATCTGGTTTGTTAGGCATTCGAATGAATCAATGTTGGCGGCCATGTTCGTGTTGACAAGGACACCAACGCCACCGACGCCTCTTTCGTCGCATGTTCCAAGGAATAATTCTTCTCTGGTGTCAAATACAGCATGATGCGACTGACGCCGCCTCGTCTCAGTTAGACCAATGATGTTGTACTTGATCTTTTGCGCTTGCACCATCAAATCCTCAATATATGCTTCCGATGCCAGCGTACATGCATTGAAAGTACAGACAGTCATTTTAGTCCTTCTTCGTTTTGGCAGCCTAGGATGGCCGTGAAATTTTATCAGGCACTGCTTGTTCATCTTTCTTACTGCTGCTGTATTAAGGGCTCTTTCGGGGTCAGGGAAATAAACATTTTTGTTACTGGATTTGGCATATTGAACACGCATCACACAGCTTGCCTGGCTTTGCTGTGCGGGCACTATACTCTCAGTACTTTGTGGGGCTCTCTCCGTGGGGTGGGCAGAATATTCACGGTAATTTGGAGGTAAATTGCACACACGCAGTGGCCACGCAGCAATGGGGAAAGCTGGTTTCTGATCTGCAGGGTGTATCTGTGTCTGTGGCTCAAGCATTCCTGGGCTTGAAATACTCTCCTCTGATGGGGGGTCTCTGCTGGGTGGGTCCTTGTAGGCTGGGTTACTGACAAGCTGGGCTGGAGACTGCCTTAATCTCTTGGAGTGGAGATCTTAGGAGCTGCGGAGTGTGGATGGTGAAGATCGCTGCCAGCAAGGTGTGGGGGTTTCTCTGGGTTCTTCTGAGGCTCTGTCGGGATGGTGGACTCGGGTTGGAAGTCGCTCCGTGGTCCATGGAATGCAGGGGGTTCAACAGGGAAAGCTGGTTTATGCTCTACCTGGTGTATCTTCTCGGCCTTTTGGCTAAGATCAAGTGTAGTTTCAGTAATGGAAAGAATGAATAAATCCATTAAAGTCAGGTATCTAGGAATTGTAGCTTTTCCATTAAAGGGTTGTCATGTGTATCTTTTTGCCTCTGTTTAATGCTCAGTTCTAGGTCGGTATTAGTACCCTCGACAATTGTTAGCACACTGTTCCATTTTCTGTCTTACCTAGCCTCTGACTCCCACACGTTTGTGATAATTTCCACCTTTGACAAGACCTCCTGATATATGTTTCACTTGACCTTGGATATTGGTATCATAATATGTACATATTTATTTATATTATGCAAATAAATGCAGTCATTCTGTATCTGTCTCTCTCCTTCTGGCTAATTTCACTCAACATAATCTTCTCCATGACCATCCATTTATAGGCAAATTTTATAACTTCATTTTTCCTAACAGCTGCATAGTATTCCATTGTGTAGATGTACCAAAGTTTCTTTAGCCAATCATCGATTTTCGAGCACTCTGGTTGCTTCCAGATTCTGGCTATTGTGAATAATGCTGCTATGAACATAAAAGTAGGGATGATGTTTCCACTGAGTATTTTTGGTTTCCCAGAGTAGATTCCCAGGAGTGGTATGGCTGGGTCAAATGGGGAGTTCAATTTCTAGTCTTTGGAGGAATGTCCATATTGTTTTCCAGAAAGGCTGTACCAGCTGGCATTCCCACCAACAATGGATGAATGTCCCCAATTCCCCCACATCCATGCCAGCACTTGTTGTTCTTGCTCTTTTGAATATGTGCCAGTCTCTGTGGTGTAAAGAGATGTCTCATTGTTGTTTTGATTTGCATCTCTCCGATGATTAGTGATGATGAGCATTTTTTTCATATGTTTTTTGGCCATTCGAATTTCTTCCTTGTCAAAATTTCTGTTCATCTCTTCTCCCCATTTTTTGATGAGGTTGTTTGTTTTCTTCTTGTAAAGTTCTACCAGTGCCTGATATATCCTGTATATTAACCCCCTTATCAGATGGGTATTGGGTGAATATTCTTTCCCATTCTGTGAACTGCCTTTGTATCTTAAGCATACATTATGGCCAAGTAGGATTCATCCCGGGAATGCAAGGGATGGTTCAACATTTGCAAATCAATCAACATAATACATCATATCAATAAAAGAAAAATTAAAAACCATATGATCCTATCAATAGATGCATAAAAGCATTAGACAAGATCCAGCACCCATTCATGATTAAAACCTTCCAAAAAGTGAAAATTGAAGGGACTTTCCTCAAGATAGTTACAGCTATCTACCAAAAGCCCACAGCGAGCATCATTCTAAATGGGGAAAAATTGAAAGCCTTCCCTTAAGATCAGGAACACGACAAGGTTGCCCTCTCTCACCTCTTTTATTCAATATAGTACTGAAAGTACCTGCCATAGCAATCAGAGAAGAAAAGGACATTAAGGGCATCCAGAAGAAATCAAGCTATCTTTATTTGCAGATGACATGATATTATACTTAGAGAAGCCTAAACTCTCAACCCCAAAACTCTTAGAAACAACAGATATGTATAGTAGAGTGGCAAGATACAAAATCAATACCCAAAAAGTCGGTGGCTTTCCTATACACAAATAACAAAAGAGAAGAAAGGGATATTAAGAAATCGATTTCATTCACAATTGTACCACAGAAAATCAAATACCTAGGAATCAGCTTAACCAAGTGTGTAAAGGACCTATACAAAGAGAACTACAAGACACTGCTTCAAGAAATAAAAGAGGACACGAAGAAATGGAAACACATTCCCTGCTCATGGATGGGGAGAATTAACATTGTAAAGATGGTAATACAAATCATTATTAGTTTGATTTGCATCTCTCTGATGCAAAGAGAGATGCAAGTCTCACACCACCGAGACTGGCCCATATCCAAAAGGGTAAAAGCAACAAGTGCTGGCATGGATGTGGGGAAAAGGGGACTCTCATACATTGTTGGTGGGAATGTTGACTTGTACAATCTTTCTGGAAAACAATATGGACATTCCTCCAAAGACTAGAAATTGAGGTTCCATTTGACCCAGCCTTACCACTCCTGGGAATATACCCTGGGAAGCCAAAAACACACAGCAGAAACACAATCCACACTTTTATTTTCATAGCAGCACTATTCACAATAGCCAGAACCTGGAAACAACCAGTATGCCCGAGAACCGATGACTGGATAAAGAAACTGTGGTTTCTACACATCTACACAATGGAATACTATGCAGCTGTTAGGAAAAATGAAGTTATGAAATTAGCCTATAGATGGACATGGACATTAGATGGACATTAGATGGACATAGATGGACATTAGATGGACATGGAAAGGATCATGTTGAGTGAAATGAGTCAGAAGGAAAGAGAGAGACATAGAATGACTGTATTTATTTGCATGACATAAATATATCAGGTCGTCTTACCAAAAAGTGGAAATTACTGCAAACGTGAGGGAGTCAGAGGTTAGGTAAGACAGAGAAGGGAACATGTGTGAATAAATGTCGAAAGGGCTGATACCAACATAGAACTGAGCATTAAATACAGGCAAAAAAAATGCACATGATGGTTTCCAACTGTATGTAGTGCAACCCACAATGTGTAGGAGAAGGAAGGGAGAGAGAGGGAAAAAGAAAAAAGATAAAGAACCTGCCATTTAGGCAGGCTATGGGAGGGGGGGAGGGAAATGGGGACATTGGTGGTGGGAAATGGGCACTGGTGGAGGGCGGGTGCTGGAACACTATGTGACTGAAACCTCTAAACATGAACAACGTTGTAATTGTATATCTTACAGTGATATAATGAAATGTTTAATTAAAAAATAGATTAACTGATCATGTCTTTGAGGATGGGTGTCAGGATACTCAACTCTATTCCATACGTCCACAGGTCTGTTTTTTATTCCAATACCATGCTGTTTTAATGACGACTGCTTTGTAGTACAGTTTGAGGTTGGGAAAGGTGATGCCTCCCATCTTCTTTTTCCCATGGATTGCTTTAGCTATTCATGGGGGTTTATTATTCCATACGGATTTCAGGAGTGTTTGGTCAATTTCTTTGAAGAATGTCATGGGTATCCTTATCGAAACCGCATTGAATCTGTAAAAGCTCTAGGGAGTATTACCATCTTTACAATGTTAATTCTCCCCATCCATGAGCAGGGAATGTGTTTCCATTTCCTCGTGTCCTCTTTTATTTCTTGAAGCAGTGTCTTGTAGTTATCTTTGTATAGGTCTTATACAAAAAAATGGGGAGAAGAGATGAACAGAAATTTTGACAAGGAAGAAATTCGAATGGCCAAAAGGCATATGAAAAAAATGCTCATCCTCACTAATCATCAGAGAGATGCAAATCAAAACAACAATGAGATATCACCTCACGCCACAGAGACTGGCACATATTCAAAAAGGTAAAAAACAACAAGTGCTGGTGAGGATGCAGGAAAAGGGACTCTCGACTTGTACAACCTTTCTGGAAAACAATATGGACATTCCTTCAAAGACTAGAAATTGAGCTCCCTTTTGAACCAGCCATACCACTCCTGGGAATATACCCTGGGAAGCCAAAAACACACAGTGGAAATACCATCCACACTTTTATTTCCATAGCAGCACTATTCACAATAGCCAAAACCTGGAAACAACCAGTATGCCCGAGAACTGATGACTGGATAAAGAAACTTTGGTACATCTACACAATGGAATACTATGCAGCTGTTAGGGAAAATGAAGTTATGAAATTTGCCTATAAATGGATGGACATGGAAAGGATCATGTTGAGTGAAATTAGTCAGAAGGAAAGAGAGAGAAATAGAATGACTGCATTTATTTGCATGACATAAATATATATGTATATATACATATATATAATATATGTATATATATACATATATATATATATATATTATGATACCAAAATCCAATGTCAGGTGAAATGTGGATCAGGAGGTCTTACCAAGGTGAATCTAGGCCAGAGCAATGGTCCAGCAGGTAGGGTGTTTGCCTTGCACGTGGCCTGCCCATGCAGGCCCGGGTTCAATCCCTGGCATCCCATATGGTCCCCGAGCACCACCAGGAGTGATTCCTGAGTGCAGAGCCAGGAGAAACCCTGAGCATTGCTGGGTGTGACCCAAAAAAGCAAAATAAAAAAAAGAGTAGTAAGAAATATTTTATGTAGCACTGTAGACACTGAATAAACTACAATTTGGGTCTTAAAAAAGATCACACCTTCTACAAGATCATAGTCAGTGATTCTAATGCCAAGATAGGACCAAGAAGACGGCCGAAGAACTCCACATCAGGACCCATGGCCTAGAATGGAACAATAAGGGTAAGAGACTATCTGAGTTCATCATGTCCACCAAGACCATTCATGGGAACTCACAATTCCAGAAGCGAAATGTTGGACATAGGAATCTCCTGGTGGACAGTTCCACAATGAAATTGACCACATCATCTTCAATCGAAAGTTTTTGCCTTACCAATGTCACTGTCATCCCAAAATTCCAAACAGGATCGGACCACCATTGTGCAAAATTCTACTTCATGCAACAGGGAAAAAAGGCTGCAAAGTTTAAGAAGAGAACTCCCAGAACGACCACCAATTGGGAACTCTTTGGCATCATTGCAGCAACATGGGAAGATACCATCATTGACAACATCGATGAAGAATACAACCGATTGGTTCAGCATCTCCATGATTGTGCAAAGAATGCCGAGAAAGAGAAAGCCACAAAAGGATGCCTGTCTTCCAAAACTCTCGAGCTCATTTGCCAATGTGGCAAGGCATGAGCCTCAGGCGACCAAATGCTCATGTCCAAGCTCGCAAAGCAGTGCAGAGAAGCGATAAAGTGATCTAATGATATTTATATATGTATATGTTTATATATGTAATTATATATTGATATATTATTAGTTTAATTATTAGTTCTAATCACAATCATAATCTTCCCGTTAATCATCTATTTGCTAGAGCGGGCACCAGTAATATCTCCATATGTCCTGTCTCATGCTAGTAGAACCTAAAAGGCATCTGCTTGCTCCAGGAACATAAAGAGCCTCAAACCATTATATTAGGTCACGGGAATAACCTAATATAATGTTACTGGTATTTGGCATATCAGATGCTACACGAGCAGCTTGCCAGGCTTGCCATGCGGGTGGCATACTGTTGTAGTCACCTCTAAATAAAGCATTTATTGATGAATGCGGCTAGCGGCAGCGTGAGCCGGGCTGTGGTAGTCTGGTCTGCTGGGTGGAGTTGTGACGAGGGAAGTCCGGATGTGGAAAATGGCGGGCCCCATGAAGTAGGGGAGGGTGGTCTGGCTTGTTGTGAGGTGCTGGGGTGGCAGGCCAGGGCTAGAACCCGGCATGCCTCCCAAGCGCCTCCACGAGCAGCTGGGCACAGGGAGAGCAAGTAGCAGCTCTGCCCCATGTCTGAGAGTCTCTGGTTCAGCATACCTGGGCGGATTGAAAAATAAAATTGCTGCAGGGTGGCTAATATTTAAGTAATTAAATATTAGTTTAATATGGTGGCAGATACAGTGGGCATTGTTGCAGGTGCTGCCAAAAGTACAGGAGTAGGTGTAGGGAGGCTGCCCACTCTAATTCTGAGAAGACACCAGAGTTCTCAGCCTGGGCCTATCACTTGTATCACTTGTCTTCCCATTGTTCATAGATTTGCTCTAGTGGGTGCCAGTAACATCTCCATTTGTTGGGAATGAGGTCCATTATTGTTACTGTTTTTGGTATATCGAATACAGCACAGGTAACTTGCCAGGCTCTGCCATGGCTCTGGGTTCATCCATGGAGGCCCAGTCTCTTTCTATGTCAGACCATCAACCGTCCAGGGCCCACGAGGCAGAGCCCTGGGTGTAAACAAGCCTCCTGTCTGCCACCTCCAATGCATCTGGGCACCGCAGCCACACCTGCAACACCTCGAAGCTCAGAGGGCACCAGCATATCAGAAATTATTTACAGTTTGGCATCCCTGCAGAAAATATTAGTGAAGTGGTGGAGTTGAAGCCTTGGTGTGGTTGCAGCTACTGGTGTGGGATGCAGTTTCTAGAACTTAGGCAAAACAGGTACTTAGCCCTCTCCCCTCCTCAGGGTGCTCCAGAGTTTTCAGCTGCAGGGACTAGTGTTTCCATGAATTTTAGCTGCTGCCTGCATCTCTTTGGAGAATTGGTCATAAATCAGTAAAACAGAGCAAGTAAGTGAGTCAATCTGGCAGCAGCTGTGGGGGGTGGTGTGGAGTGCTGGGTCTGCAAAAAGCGTAGGGGTTGGTGGGATCTGTGTTCGTCATTTGTGCAGCTACTTAGATGGTGGTACATTCTGGACATGTTGTAGGAAGCTTGCTTTTGAAGCAGCATGAATGATCTGAGCCTCAAACCTCTTACCAATCACTTCTCTGCTGGACCCATGTCCACCATACTGCTGGGAATCACACACAGACACACGGATCTTAGCTTCAAGATGTATTGGAAGCTTAAGGCAGCAGACACACAGAGACACACAGACTCACTCACACATAGACACACATACAGATGCACACAGACTCACGCAGAGACATATAGAAACAAAGACACAGACACACACATATAGAAACACACAGATGCCTGCAGAGACAACACAGACACAGATACAAACGTACATATATATACAAACACACAGAGAAACCCATGCTCACACACACACACACACATAGAAAGACACAGACATGTGCAGAAACAACACAGACACAAACGTACATATAAACACACAGAGAAACCCATGCTGACACACACAGGCACACACACAGGGAGACACGCACATTAAAAATTTGGTTGCCAACAAGGTTTGCATCCAACTTCCCAGCTGGGGCTTACAGATGAATCTTCAGCCAGAGGCGGCTGATGCTGTCTCAGTCCTAAATCAGATTTGGCCATTTTTAACTGGTGGCCCTGTCTTTTCCACGTCTGTGTCAGTGGTGCCCTTTACCAAGCAGATCCAAGATGAGATCAGGACCAAAAACGCATCCAGGTCCCGCTTTGTGACTGCACAGTTGAGATTTAGACATACGATATTCCAACACTGATCCCCAAACCAGTGTCAACTTCCCTCCACCAGCATTCCCAAACTCCCTCCCCTCCCTTAAACCCCCTGCCTGCCATCTTGAGAGGTGCCTTTTTATATTTGCTTGTTGAAGTTCGCGTATCGTGATTTCAGTGTTAGTGTGAAATCTGTGATCTGTGATCTAGCCAGTTAGCTCTGTGGTCTGGCCATTTAGCTCTATCATTCCTTAGTACCACCAGTGTCCTGGAAGTCCCTTAACCCCTACTTACTCCCCATTGTTTTTTAGCTGTCTCTTCCTCCACCTATACTTAATTTCTTTCCTTCGCATCCCTACTTTAGACCTTTGCATTCCCTCATCCAGTTTGTCATAAATATGGAGGTTAATGCCACAGAGAGCAAAGGAGCAGAGCACTGTGGGGCTTGTATGCTCTGTGCTTACCTCTGAGAGCACAGAAGGGAGATCTGAGCAGGCTCCCCATCTTTCACCACCCCTCTCCCAGGCCTGGGTAAAGAGAGGTGATCTGAGATGGGGCTACGCTCCAAGAGAAGTGGGGATGGGGGCCTGGCTGTGCAGGGTCCGCTGCCTCTAGTTTTCCTTGGCTCATGACAGTGTGCAGGGGTCACTGGTTGGAGAGGGGACCAGTAGAGTCCTAAGGAGATTCATTCCTTCCCCAAGTGTGCAGGGAGCACTCATGTGTGCCCAGCACTGAGTGGGGTCCCGATGCTCAATGTTTGCCCACAGGGGCTCAGCTGCAGATACTAGAGGGGTCTCCCAGGGAGCAGAGACCCCAAAGGGCTGGGCAGAGGACAGGCGCCTGACTTAAGAATTGCATTTCCATCTGCCTTATGGGTCCTTGCCTCATTTTGGATCATTTCTTTGCTGTTCATTTTTCCTTTGGGGAAGAGGCCACACCTGATGATGCTCAGAGGTCACTTTTAGCAGTGTTGGGGGACAGATAGTGCTGGGGACACAACATGTAGCCTCTGACATGTGATAGTCCCTTGATCTGAAGCCCCTTGTCACTTCCTGATGGAGTCCACATTGGCCTAGGAACTCCCCCACACTCTGGGATTCTGAGTTCGAGATGTTCTGGAGATTCCCATCTATTAAAATGGGTGCTCAACTACCACCAGAGTCCAGATGGCCCAGGGATTTTACTTGTTCATCAGTCCACCCAATTGGTAACGTCTACCAATCATCACCAAGGACTCAGGAAAGCTTAGGATTACACACAGGAAGTGGGTTTCTCTTCTCAGGAACAGAGAATAATTGAAGGAGGGAAGAAAGAAGGAAAGAGAAACAAAGAAAGAAAGAAAGAAAGAAAGAAAGAAAGAAAGAAAGAAAGAAAGAAAGAAAGAAAGAAAGAAAGAAAGAAAGAAAAAGAAAGAAAGAAAGAAAGAAAGAAAGAAAAGAAAGAAAGAAAGAAAGAAAGAAAGAAAGAAAGAAAGAAAGAAAGAAAGAAAGAAAGAAAGAAAGAAAGAAAGAAAGAAAGAAAGAAAGAAAGAAAGAAAGAAAGAGGCTAGATAAGACAGAAAATGGAACAGTGTGCTAACAATTGTCGAGGGTACTAATGCCAACCTAGAACTGAGCATTAAATACAGGCAAAAGATACACATGACAACCCTTTAATGTATGTTCTGTAATCCATAGTCTGGAGGGGAAGGAAAAGAGAAAGAGAGAGAAACGGAAAGAAATAAAGAACCTGCCATGGAGGAGGGCTGGGGGAGGGGGAGGGAACCGGGACGTTGGTGGTGGGAGATGGGCACTGATGGCGGGATGGGTGCTGCAACACTGTATGACCAAAACCCAAATATGAACTTTTTAATTGTATATCTTTGTAATTGTAAGAATAAAAAAAGAAAGAAAGAAAGAAAGAAAGAAAGAAAGAAAGAAAGAAAGAAGGAAGGAAGGAAGGAAGGAAGGAAGGAAGGAAGGAAGGAAGGAAGGAAGGAAGGAAGGAAGGAAGGAAGGAAGGAAGGAAGGAAGGAAGGAAGGAAGGAAGGAAGGAAGGAAGGAAGGAAGGAAGGAAGAAAGAAAAGAAAGAAAGAAAGAAAGAAAGAAAGAAAGAAAGAAAGAAAGAAAGAAAGAAAGAAAGAAAGAAAGAAAGAAAGAAAGAAAGAAAGAAAGAAAGAAAGAAAAGAAAGAAAGAAAGAAAAGAGAAGCAAGAAAGAAAGAGAAGCAAGAAAGAAAGAGAAGCAAGGGAGGGAAGCAAGGAGGGAAGCAAGGAGGGAAGCAAGGAGGGAAGCAAGGGGAGGAAGAATTGAAGGAGGAGGAAGGGAGGGAGAAAAGAAGGGAGGGAGGAAGGAAGGAAGGAAGGAAGGGAGGGAGGAAGGAAGGAAGGAAGGAAGGAGGGAGGGAGGGAGGGAGGGAGGGAGGGAGGGAGGGGGAAGGAAGGAAGGAAGGAAGGAAGGAAGGAAGGAAGGAAGGAAGGAAGGAAGGAAGGAAGGAAGGAAGGAAGGAAGGAAGGAAGGAAGGAAGGAAGGAGAAGGGGGGGGGTCAGTGTCTCCTGAGAAACTTCAGTCTGAGCTCCACACAGGAAGGAAGGAAGGAAGGAAGGAAGGAAGGAGGGAGGGAGGGAGGGAGGGAGGGAAGGAAGGAAGGAAGGAAGGAAGGAAGGAAGGAAGGAAGGAAGGAAGGAAGGAAGGAAGGAAGGAGAAGGGGGGGGTCAGTGTCTCCTGAGAAACTTCAGTCTGAGCTCCACACAGGAAGGAAGGAAGGAAGGAAGGAAGGAAGGAAGGAAGGAAGGAAGGAAGGAGGGGAGGGAGGGAGGGAGGGAGGGAGGGAGGGGAGGGAGGGAGGGAAGGGAAGGAAGGAAGGAAGGAAGGAAGGAAGGAAGGAAGGAAGGAAGGAAGGAAGGAAGGAAGGAGAAGGGGGGTCAGTGTCTCCTGAGAAACTTCAGTCTGAGCTCCACACAGGAAGGAAGGAAGGAAGGAAGGAAGGAAGGAAGGAAGGAAGGAAGGAAGGAAGGAAGGAAGGAAGGAAGGAAGGAAGGAGGGAGGGAGGGAGGGAGGGAGGGAGGGAGGGAGAGGGAGGGAGGGAAGGAAAGGAAGGAAGGAAGGAAGGAAGGAAGGAAGGAAGGAAGGAAGGAAGGAAGGAAGGAAGGAGGGAGAGGAGGGAGGGAGGGAGGGAGGGAGGGAGGGAGGGAGGGAGGGAGGAGGAGGGAGGAGGGAGGGAGGAGGGAGGGAGGGAGGGAAGGAAGGAAGGAAGGAAGGAAGGAAGGAAGGAAGGAAGGAAGGAAGGAAGGAAGGAAGGAAGGAAGGAAGGAAGGAAGGAAGGAAGGAAGGAAGGAAGGAAGGAAGGAAGGAAGGAAGGAAGGAAGGAAGGAAGGAAGGAAGGAAGGAAGGAAGGAAGGAAGGAAGGAAGAAGCTTCCTTCGGTGCAGTTTCAGTAGCTGTTAGAACCTGTTTCTTTTCACTCCAGGGAAAGTTATTTTTCTCTCTCAGAGCTGTTCTGCCCATTAACTAATTCGGCAGCCCCTCCCCATCTGAGTTATTCCCCGGAGCAGAAGTTGTGACATTGAGCCTGTTTGCCTGTGGGTGAGGGGGTTAGCTCTGGTGTTTGCCATGTGCAGGCTTATCTGCTCCTGTGAGAACTGGCGGGGCCCCTCACAGCTGGTGTTGGTGGGGGGGGTACTGATGGCCTCAGGGGTGCAGACTAGTCTCCCAGTCAGGTGCGCAGCCTCCTGGGGAGGCCGAAAACGCAATAGACCTTGGTGACACATGCTTTCAGAGGCCCCAGAATCCAAATTCAAATTCAGTTATTCAAATTGAGTGAGATGGCATAATGATGTCATTAAGGCTATTGTTCTCTGTTTTTTTTTCTTTTTTAATTATTTCTTTTTTTGGTAGGGGTGTGAGGGTAGCCGTGCTCAGGGAGCTCACAAGCCACTCCCCATGATACTGAGTCAATTGGCCAGATGAATCAAAGCTGCAGCTCAGCGGGGCCACTTGGGGTAGACGGGGCAGTGCTTGGGGCCAAGTGGCATAAGTCATGGTGCTCAGTCCTACATCGGCAAGACTGCACCTGAACTGCCTCCCCAGTGTGACATCTCACAGGCTCTGTACAAAACAAAAGGGAACGAGACTAGACATTAATGTGCGGTGGGGGACACTGTTGAGTCTCTCCAAAGGTTGTGGCATTAATATGACATGGCCCCCAAAAAAACCTCCACTGGGGCGGCAACCCCAAGTATAGGACCTGGAGTAGATTTTGAGCAGCACCAGGTACACCAAAATCAAACCAAACTAAGGCCCAGAGAGATAGTACAGTGGGTAGGGCATTTGCCCTGCATGCAGCTGACCCGGTAATTCCTGAGCACTGCCAGATGTGGCCCCCAAATCAAACCAAACTAAACAAAAACAAAAGCCAGTTCTAGACTGAGATAGACAGTATATCAGAGAGGAGAGAAAAAACAGAAAGAGATGAGGTGAAAGGAGAGGCGGTCTGAGTCAGACACTTCTCTTAATTTTCTGTTGGGAGCAAGTAGTATCACATTCTCTTCTAAGAGAGAAAAATAGTACCAGACAGTGGTACAAGGGTAAGGTGCTTGTCTTGCATGTCTCTGACCCAGAGACGTGCAAGGTTGAATCTCCAACACCACCTATGGTCCCCTAAGTACCACCAGGAGTGATCCTTGAGCACAGAGACAGGAATAAGCCCTGAGCACTGCCGTGTGTGGTCCCAAAACAAACAAAGTGAATGAAAGTACTCTCCATTCCTGGAGCTCACGTGTATGTCCTTACTGAGACTCAAAAACTACTACTGATTCCAACAGTACACTGGGAAGTGGTCCCCTTGTCTCATCATTCCAGGCACACGGTTCTAAGTCAGGGACTTTTCACCTCCTTCTCAGCAGGCATCTTTCCTCTTCCCAGACTGGTGGGAAGATCAGACCCAACTATTGACCCCCTTTGTGTGTTTGTGCAGATTAAAGGGCCCCACCTAACAGCACCTTCCACCACCTGCTGTTTCCTTGAAGCTGCGTCCAAATGATAAGCTCTGGTATAAAAAAAACAGCCTGGGAGCTGGAGCCAGAGAACAGGAATGCCTGGAACATCCAACAAGGTAAGCACCCCCTTGCCACTCACCCCTCACTGAAAATAAGCTCAGAGCAAGCCCCTAAACTCTATTCTTTGCTCTGGAGGGTCTGTGAAGCTGAGTTTGTGAATCTATTGTAGATGCTGGGCATCTGGACCCTCGCACTTTGTCTGCTGGGAGCAGCCAACGGTAAGAAAGCTCTCAACACTGTTGGGAAGGGCTTTGCCCCCAACTCTCAGCTCTCTCAAGAGGAAGCCGGAGAATGGGCAAGGCTTGCAAAAGCTCCAATTCCTCGGAGGTGCTGGAGTGCAGTGGGTGGGGTGGCCCGTCAGTCCAGGGTAGGACTGGGGGACTCTCTTTGAGGGGGACCCACTTTAGAACTTCTTCCCGACTACCTGCCTTCATGCCCAGGTGTCTGAGGCCAGGCTTTTCCAGGTAACATGGTGGACATCTGCCTGCACCAACATGCCCATTATTAAGCTCAGATCTGTAGGACTGAGAGCAGACTAGTGTGGCACCGCTGGGTCTGGTCCCGATCAGAGGGTGGGCCCTGGGGGTAAAGCAGACAGTGGGCGCAGCCAAGGTGGTCACTGTCCCCAAATGGGAGAGGCTGGTCCAGCCATTCATGGCCTGCCAGAGTCTGCCCAGAGCTGAGCCCTCAGCAGAGCTGGGCTTTCTCCACAGGGAAGGAGATTTGCTATGATTCCCTTGGCTGCTTCTCTGACTCGGAGCCCTGGGCCGGCACGGCCATCAGGCCCCTGAAAGTTCTTCCCTGGAGCCCTGAGAAGATTGACACCCGCTTCCTGCTCTACACCAATGAGAACCAAAACAACTTCCAGGTAAGGCCTCTGACCTTGCATTGGCAGCGTCACTTGGGCTCACTGCACCCAACCTGGAAAAGGAGTCCCTAGCTCTGTACCCACCTCTCGCCCACCATGCTTTGCCCCACCTTCATGCTCCAGCTGCACCTCCAGGCCTAAACAAACTTGGACTAAACAGATCTTTGGTAAAATGTTGCTGGGAGTGAATGGTCGACATGCCAGACCCTCTTCCTATTGATGTGACTTCTGGTTTGGGGTTAAAGCATCTGATGAGAACATCAGGAAAATTAAGATTGTGAGCCTCAAGACGGGTCCAACTGAGGTAGTGATGCCTGATAGGAAAATAGGAGCTGGGAAAGGGGTATCAGGGTGGGTTTCCTAGAAGTCGTGGCTTTTATACTAACCTCGAAAGGTTGTGACATTGGAATGGAGGTGGGAGAGGCAGAGACAGACCTGAGAGGGAGAGATGCAAAAACACAACATCTTTCTGCATGTGTCACAGATTCTCCAGCCCTCGGATCCATCCACGATTGACGCCTCCAATTTCAAGACTGACAGGAAGACCCGTTTCATCATCCACGGCTTCATTGACAAAGGAGATGAGAGTTGGCTCTCCAACATGTGCAGGGTAGGGACGACTGCACCGTTGAGCCTGGGCTCCCAGGGTTTCCTCATGAATCTTTGCCTGCCCTTTTAAGCAAGCTCAAGAATGAGCTCAGAAATGGGACATATTTCCCTTGTAGGGAATATTTGACAATTTATGTGCATGGGAATTACATCACAGAGATCAAAACTCCCCTGCACGTTTCTAAACTATACGACTAAACCTACAGCATAGAGCTGGGTTCTGAAACTTTTTCACATGACCCTTTTTTGTCCAGAAGTGCAATGTGGGCAAGTGCTTCCACATACAGCTGGGATTTATGATTCAGTAGGTTTTGAGTTCATTTTTGTGATTGTGTGTTCAGAAACTTCTAACTATGCCCAACTCTTTTGCAAGCGCACACTCAATTACCCTCTATGAGGTCGTGACCCACTGTTTCAGAATATAGGGTCTCAAGCAGTGCTTGTTGCCATGGGAACAAAAACTTTGATTTCTGGATAGTTCAGACATTTACACAATAACGAGGGATTGTTATAAATGAAGGATTATGGATTTTTTCTTCAAATCCTTCCCACATCCCTGGGAGTGAGTCAACAGTGGGTTCCTATGAAAGGGAAGATAGAAAAACTCAGAATGCAGTGTAGAGAGTGCTGAAACTATACACAATGTTGCATCTATCAGACAGCAGGACACACACACATGCACATCCATGCACCCACACATGTGCACATGCAAAGACATACATGCATGTGATGTGCACAGACTAGAGCCTATGCAAGTACACACCCAAGATAATATCAGCTATTCTTTTCATGTGAACACTGATTCCGTCATTTTCCTTGACACCTAAGATGTAAGATGTACACAAGCAGACTGTCTTCCATACACATGACTCTGACCTGTCATGTCCACAGGAAAAGTCACAAACACAGACACTGATATTTTGTCAAACTCGGCCTAGACGAGGCTTACTAGGCTTTTACCTGCCCCATCATCATTAAGCAACTTAATGTAAGATACGATTTATATACCAAATCATCTGTATTTGCAAGAGATTTCTTAGTGTTGCTTTAAAACATAAATTCTGATAAAATACCCCTTGGCTTCTTTGCTTGTTTGTATCATGCATATGAGAAGTTATCAGCAGATTTTTTATGGGGAGTGGATATGGAGGCACACACAGGAGTCACTCTGCACTCAGGGATCATGCTAATGGTTTGGGGACAACATGGGGTGCCAGGGAATCAAACCTGGGCCAACGGTGTGCAAAGCAAGCACCTTTCCTGCAGTACTATCTCTCTGGGCCCTGAATTCTTCATTTATACTGTCATTTTAAGCTTAAATTTATTTATTATTAGCACAATGTCTACCTGTTCCTTCTAGTTGGACATCTAGAAAGAAATCTTTCAAAAAATTTTCAATCTTTGTAATATAAGTTTCAAATTAATTTATATTGATTTTCAACTATCTGAAAAATGTGTTTCCTCCATGAAATACTCTGCTATCCTGGTTGTAAAGTTAATGACACTTCCCTCCCATCTAAAAACTTCAGGCTAGGGTGAGGGTAAGCCTCAGTCTTGTCAAGAGGCAAAAGGTCCCTGGTGGTCAAATCTACCAGGTCATTGGCTGACCGCCAGAGATGGCCCTTGTGACCAGGCCTTGTCAGAGGAAAGTCTCTTAGCTCTCTTAATGATGTGTCTCCAATCACTTTGTTGAAGTGGAAGACAATGAGAGGGGTGAGCCTTGCATAACTCCACAAGCTAGACAGAAAAGATCACCAGGATGCCTCACGCGATCCACTAATGACACACAGCAGCAGCAGTAATGCCCTGGTGTCTCTCCTTTGCTACTAGAACATGTTCAAGATGGAGCAGGTGAACTGCATCTGTGTGGACTGGAAGAAAGGCTCCCAGACCACCTACACACAGGCCGCCAACAACGTGAGGGTGGTGGGTGCTCAGGTGGCCCAGATGATCAACATGCTCTTGGTGAGTGGCAGCCTTCTGCATGGGCTAGGGGAGAGGAGTTTCGTACAAAGAAGGGAAAGAAAGGATTCCTCTTTCCCAGAGTTGAGTAGGAGTCTCTGAAACTCACTTGGAGGGGGTGCACTGCTAAATAATGGTAATAGCACACTACAGGTTGGACCTTTTAGTACTGTCTTCAATTGGCGAGGGAGGTAAACAGAGGCCCAGAAATGTTGGCTGGTTTGCCAAAGAAATCATAGAGCTGATGAATACAAGAATTGTCTTTGGGTCCAAAATCATCCGGCTTCCTGGGCTCCCCCATATACTAGGAGGGGTTTAGGTGAGATAAAATCCCAACTTCTTCAAAGAGCACCGAATGAGCACAAAGGCCAGTTTGTGCAATTGGTGGCCCGCATGCCGCTGTCTTGTTGATGTTGAGTTTCTCTCTCCATGATTCTCTCTCCATGATTTCTCTCTCCATGATTTCTCTCTCCATAATTTCACTCTCCATGATGTCTTGTTGATGTTGAGTTTCTCTCTCCATGATGTTGAGTTTCTCTCTCCATCTGTTGCTTTCTACTGTCACCTACTTCTGCAGTCTTTTAGTTTAGTGTAGTTTTGTTTCTCATTTGTGCTTCAGCCAGACTAGGGATCCAGGGGTGGTATCAGGAGCTGGGCTAGGAGTTAGATGGCATGGCTGAAGACCCTGCAGGTGTTTAGCTGGACCTCAGGCAAATATTTGCAATGACAAGAGTGTGATTAGTGTATGGTGGGTGGTCTGCAAGGTTTTATGGGTGCACCAAGAGGGAGTATCTGGTGGGGGAGGCAATTAAGAATGTTCCTTGTTAAAAATACATCTGAGTTGCAAGCTGATGGTCGAGTTTGCCCGCATGAGCTAGACTTGGGGCAGCAGGTGTTAGGAGGATGAACGAATGGATGGATAACAACCGGAAGTGGAGTCCAAACCAGACCTGAAGTGACAGAATATGACACATTTAAAGATCCACAAAGGTTTGACTGGTAAAGAGTTTAGACACTCTGGGTGTTGAAGCCAAAAAGCTTCAACATGAGGCTTTGTTGGCTCATGAGGCATGGTCTCATGAGCTTGGTCTCTATACAGAGGCTGGTGAGGATGCCGGAAGAGGGTATCCATTTGTGAGTGGAGGGCCAATATCAGATTTCTGTGTTACTAGAACCACCCAGAAGCATGCTGATATACAGTCTTCCCTCTGCAGACAGACTATAACTACTCACCTTCCCAAGTCCACATCATTGGTCACAGCCTGGGTGCCCATGCAGCTGGCGAGGCCGGGAGCAGGGTTCCTGGCCTGGGAAGAATCACAGGTAAGGCTCTAAAGGTGGGGATCCTGATTTGGTATATAGGGAAGTACCCCAGAACCCCCAGAATGTGGTAAGGGAAACTTCCTGGCATGATCGATATTCATAATCTGTTTTCTCATGTTCAATAGTCATGGGATGCCCCTACACAACTCAAGGGATGCTGACTTTGGAACTGAGCAGTATACAACCCAACCAACCATACATTTTGATCCTGATGGTACCTACATACAGGCATACCTATTGTACTACGACACTGACCATCTCTTATAGGGTTGGATCCTGTAGAAGCAAGCTTCCAGGGTACCCCTGAAGAGGGTTCGACTCGACCCCTCCGATGCTGACTTTGTTGATGTGATCCACACGGATGCAGCTCCCTGATCCCATTCATGGGTGAGACCTGAAGCCCCGCTATGAGCATGTGCATTTGAGTTTTAACCAGGAAGGCTGAATAATTTGTGGTAAACATTGTGATTAACCTGCTGCTCTTTATAACTCACAGGGTTCGGATCAAACCAACTGATGGGCCATCTTGATTTCTTCCCCAATGGAGGGCAGGAGATGCCAGGGTGCAAGAAGAATGCCCTGTCACAGATTGTGGACCTTGATGGCATCTGGGCAGGTAACATGGAGCAGAGTCGGATGTCCCTTCCTTGGGCTGTGCAGCATCTTTCCCAGAGTAAATCTTCAAAGTGAAGGATGCAGGAAGATAGCACAGGGGTTAAGACACATGTGCCTTGCAGGCAGGCAGTTTGATCTCCGGCTCTGCAATAGATCCACCAAACATGGCCAACAGAGGGATCCCTGAGCACAGAACCAGGAGTGAGCACAGCTGGGTAATCTCCACCACCGGGGTAAAAAATGAAAGCACCACTCTTGGAGGATATGCCCTGTGCCTTCTGGCCCTGAGTGCTGGAGAGTATGGTTCTATGTCCTTTGTAATTTCTCTGCTCTACTGAGTTGTAGAGCACCTTTAGGCCCTGATGTGTGGTGTAGGTGTTCCAGGGTATAAGAGCCTCAGAGAACACAAACCATTGCTTAAAAAACCTCATTTCCAACAATCAGTTGGAAGCTATTTAACAAAGAAAAAAACTTCACTATCTTCACTAATAAGGCTATGTGGGAACCAAATAATTCGAAGGAAGATGGGAAAGAAAAGGAAACTCCTAGAAAATCATATAGAACTATGACAAACATGATTCAAACTATGACTTAACAATTCAATCCTCCTTCTATTTCTCTGAGCACAGTAGGAAAACGTCCCTGCTCTGCCCTTATCAAGTCCCATCTGTGTCTTTGAGGACTCCCAGCCTGGTGCCTGGGATACAGGAAGACCCTGAGGTTAGAGGTTTAGCTGGGCTGGGACCTCATTCCCAGTTTGTCTCAGCAATCTGTAGCTCTCAAGCTACAATCTGCAGGTTGTTCTGTGATGAGCAGAATGGTCGCCAGCTCCTCCAGAAGGCAGGAGTCACACCTAAAAAAGCACTTCAGACATCTTCGGGAACACAGAAAGCAGATGCTCTAGATTAACTTCTTCCATTAGGGCTTGATTAGGGATTTACCTTAAGTCTTTGAAGATACTGGGGCAGAGAGATAATATATAGGCATTACACTTCTCTTGCACAGGGCTGACCTGAGTTTAATCACCAGCACTCAGGTGGTCCCCAAGCCCTGTCAAGAATGATCCCTGAGTACCATCTGGTGTGGTCCCAAAACAAACAAACATTTCTGAAAAATATGCTCCCACTCTGGAACCATCCCACTTGGAGAGAGGGGCAGGGAAGCAATTATGTCCCACCCACAGACCCTTCTCGTTTATTTGCCCAGGAACCCGGGACTTTGTGGCTTGCAACCACCTAAGAAGCTACAAGTATTACTCAGAGAGCATCCTCTACCCTGATGGGTTTGCTGCATTCCCCTGCAAGTCCTACAGGGACTTCGAGAATGTAAGTGTTCTCCTGTGTTGACTGGGCCACGGGTCTCTCCTCTCCCCTATTCTGACCACCTCCTGCTTGGTATGCATCACTCCTCAGAGCTCACAGGGCCTGGAATACAAAGAACTGAGACCCAAGATGGTGACAGTTTCCCAGGACTCAAGGGGGAAAGGAGGATTCTGGGTAATCAGCAAGAAGCTGTCCATTCAATCACATTTTAGAAAGGCTTTCGTCAGGAGGTTGGAACTGAACTTGGCTGGGAAAGTCATCCAACTGGGAAGGAAGACAAGGAGTGTGCGTGGTCTGAACAGGGCTGAGTAGGAATAGGAGCATGTGTGAGAGAAAGACCACCTTGTCCTGGAGAAGGAATTTTGGATGCTGGGGTTCTATAAACCAGGCAGGGGTGGGGAGTGGACTATGCAGCTTGGAGCACAGGGAGAGAAGGGTACGATACCCAGGACCCTGCCTATTCGAGCACAGAGCCAGTATGAGTATCTCTTCCCAGCATCCCATTCGGCAGTATCATGTGCTTGTCCCAGATGGGCCACTATTGAGTATTTATGCAGCAGGAATTCGCCATGCCATAGTCAGGCTTTCGGTCCCAGAACAAACTGTTCATCAGTTAATGAAGGATGTTGCTGATCTAACCTGTTGTCCTGGCACCAGAGTTTTCTAGAGTTTCCCCAAGAAATGTGTTCTAAGTAAAAACCCTGTTCATGAGAGCTTTTTTAAAGTTGTCTATTCTGACCTGAGATATTACAGGGTGTTTTGTCTTGCACATGACTGGCGCAGGCTCAATCTTCAATTCTCTGAACCCTACAAGTAGTAACCCTGAGCACTGCAGGATATACCCCAAGGCCAACAACAACAAAATGTCTATTCCATTCACTTCCTGTTACAAACAAGGGAAAACAGACTTTAGGAAAATCACTTCCCCAGATGTGCATAGCATGAAAAGACTCATGGCCTGCAACCTAATGAATCTGTTTTCATTAGGACAAGTGCTTCCCTTGTCCAGATGATGGCTGCCCTCAGATGGGTCACTATGCTGATAAATTCGCTAACAGGACCCGTGACCAGCAAGAGAAATTCTTCCTCAACACTGGAGAGTCCAGCAAGTTTGCTCGTAAGTTGCACTTCGACTTCCGCACCCTGGTAAAGACCCTTTTGTTTCTTCTGGACTCTTGGGACTTGTCTATAGCCCTAAGCAGTGGGAGCTGATGTTGCTTGTCCTGGTGAAAGCATGCATTCACCCACACCAACCCATTTCAGACTCAGTCAAAAAGTCTTCAGATCTTCCATTTTGCTCCCTTGGCACGAAAACATGGATACAAGTAGCATAATTAGGGGTTAGAGCAATAGTACAGCAGATAGGATGCTGGTCTTGCATGTAGTTGACCCAGATTATACCCCCAGCATCTCATATGATCCCCTGTGCACCACTAGGAGTAATTTCTGAATGCAGGGTACAGAATTCCCTTGAGCATTGTTGAATGTGGCCCAAAAAGCAAAAATAAGAAGGAGCATAAGTAATGGGGTGATAAGATTCCCAAGCCTCCATGGCCATGTACCCTGAGTTGTTTCTACCACTCCCCACTTCATTGTTCTTTCCATTTTGAAGACTCTGCTATCTGCACCTGATCTTCAAATGCATCCAAACAACCTTTTATTTGGTTCCAGCTCTCTGTCCAAAAAGTTCAAATTCTCCATTCCCCCTCCCCACTCTGTTCATGGACATGCTGCCTGGATTGAGGGTGGGGTGCTTGCTGATGGAGCAGGGATGGAATCAGGAAGTATGATATCTTGAAAACTCTGCTGAAGGCATTCAGACAAAGGGCACCCCTGTGAAAGTCAACATCCTCTGAGGATGCACTGTCAGACAGGGACTATACAAACAAATGCATGACTATAATGCTTGGCCTATATGGTTTCTAAAGTCAGATTGATGGTGGTATAATGTATATATAAGGCAAAATGCCACTTTTCCATGAATAGCTCCATGAGTTTTGACAAGGGAATAGTCACGTTATGATTTCCGCATCAGATACAACTTCTCCACCAACCGGCCCATATATCTCTCTTTAAAGATGATTAAACAGTCCTTCTGCAGATGTTCCGACATTTGAAATCCTTGCCCATATTTTACACTACCAGTGAAATGTTCAAATACCATATCACCATTCCTGAACCAGGAATTGATTTAGGGGCCTTGACTGAGATAGATGCCGGGATTTGGCATGAGTGAGACACTCTCTGCATGAAATTAAGTGCCTGGCCTGGAAGACAGAAACAGAGCAAGCAGTTGCAAATGTGTTGGACTCAACTTGAGCACAGAACTGGGTTCTGAGCAGAGGAATGGGGATGATATCTTTGAGGATGTGAATAGGTGCTAGGCAAAAAAGAGTGTTTGTGTGTGTGTGTGTAAGTACTTACGTTCATATGTACACAGGTGTGTGAATGTATAAAGTATGTTCATGTGCATCTGTGAGTGTGCGGTATATGTGTATAGATATATATGTGTGCATAGGTTCTCTGCTATGGGTATAAAATGGCTGACAACTGGGCTCTGTTCTGAACTGGACACTCACCGGGATTCGGGAGATATGGAGCTAAGACATAGCCCCTGTCCTAGATGCTCACAGGATTGCTCTACAGAGCTCAACTCCCAAACAAGAGTCCTTCCCTTTTTTTACTTAGCACTGCACTGCAGAGCAGACCGGCCCCGAACTCCCTGCCACAAAGGCTCTGTATTGTGTAGTACAATGTCCAGTAGCTACTGGGAGAAGTTTAGGTCTTGAAATGTGACTGGTGATGCTAAGAAGCAACCTGGAATTCACTTGGACTTGACTGTAGGCAGCTCTATGAGGCTAGTGATCTCTTGCCCAGGGAGGGTGGTCTAGAGGCACATGCCCTGGAGAGAGAGAGAGAGAGAGAGAGAGAGAGAGAGAAATCCTCAAGATCTAGTGTGAAATACAGGCTAATGTGTTGCATTTCCCAACTCTGATTCCTCCATGAACGGGACAGGGGCGGGAATCTGGGTGTGAGTCAAAAATTCTGCACATGAAGAAATGGACTCTCTGCCCTCCCCCACACAGGCTGGAGGTATGGGGTCTCCGTGACGCTGTCTGGAAGAACAGCCACTGGCCAGGTCAAAGTTGCTCTGTTTGGAAGCAAAGGCAACAGCCATCAATTCAACGTCTTCAGGTAAAGCTCCTGCTTTAGGGTTCATCTCATGCATCAGCTGGCACAGCCTCCAAATCATGGCACTGATGTGCTTGTTAACCCCTAATTGGTTAACTTTAAATCCTTACTCTATGTGTTGAAGTGAATTTCACACTTCTACTATAATTTTTTCTTTCTCTACTAAGCCCAGTCATTAGTTCTTTCTCTTGAAATAGATCAGGTGTTTCGTTGTTGTTGTTGTTGTTGTTGTTGTTTGTTTGTTTGTTTAGTTTTTTGGGTCACACCTGGCAATGCTCAGGGGTTACTCCTGGCTATGCACCAGGTATTGCTCCTGGCAGTGCTGGGGATCGAACCCGGGTCTGGCCTCATGCAAGGCAAATGCCCTACCCTCTGGACTTTCCTTCCAGCCACCAATAGGTCAGGTTTCAAAAACAAAAACAAAATCTACTATTTCCTTCCAGATCTCTCCTCTTGTGGAGCACTGTGAAAATGCTTTTTGTGTTTAAACTAAGTGGATAGTGATTGTGGAAATCTTCCTGGGTGGAGAGATGAAGAGTGTGAAGGAATTTGGTTATTTACTATATTTAAAATAGAAATTAACTTGAGTTTGAAGAAATTGTCAAAGGCTACAGTCAGTGGAACTATCTTTCCTGGCTCTCCATCCTTTCTAGAGAATTTGTTTGGGAAAATAATCTCATGAGCCAGGAGTAGAACAGAGAACCCTGATCTTCTCACTAGAACATGTTCTTATGAATTAAATGTTTCTATTTTTTAGAAGAGAGATTGGGAAATACAGGGACATAGACAAAGAGATAGATAGTAAAATGCGCCTGCAATGGGGGCAGGCAGGGTTTGGGTGGGTGTAGTGGGAATTGGGTGGTGGGAATTGGCACTGGTGGAGGGATAGATTCTGGAACACTGTTGTAGAGACCCAATTATGAACATCCTTGTAATTCTATATCTCACATGGTATAATAAAATTTAAAAAGATGAAAGAGAGACAGAGAGAGAAAGGGAGCGAAAGAAAATGCCTGCTCTAGAGCTGGGAGAGAGAGAGAATGTGTGGACATTGGTGGTGGGAATGGGGTACTGGTGAAGGGATGGGTGTTGGAACAATATATGACTGAGACCCATTATGAACATCTTTGTAATATTGTTCTCATGGTGGTATAATAAAAAATTAAAAAATAAAATGAAAAAAAAAGTTTCTATTTTTTCTACTTTAAGGGGGATCCTCAAACCAGGCTCCACGCATTCCAAAGAGTTCGACGTGGAAGTGGATATTGGAACCATTGAGAAAGTCAAGTTTCTCTGGAATAACAATGTGGTGAACCCATCCTTCCCCAAATTGGGTGCAGCCAAGATCACTGTGCAGAAGGGAGAAGAGCAGACAGTGTAAGTTCCAGGGATGGAGCCCAGGGAGGTTGGAGGAAATTGTGGTTTTGACGGAACTCACTCCAAAAAAGACACTTGTGGTAACATCAGAAAAATCCAGACAATCCACAAATCGAGGCCCTTTTAACTTCCAGGTAAACACACAACTGATGAGTGACAAAGATCATAAGCTGCTCCTATTGGGGGTGTTTCCCTGCTCCATCTGAGGGATACACAAGAGATTAGTTGGCCTTTCAACAGCATTAGAAAGGGAAAGGGAGGGGCGGAGCGATAGCCCAGCGGGTAGGCGTTTGCCTTGCACGCAGCCGGCCTGTGCCGGCCCGGGTTCGATCCCTGGCGTCCCATATGGTCCCCGAGCACTGCCAGGAGTAATTCCTGAGTGCAGAGCCAGGAGAAACCCCTGAGCATTGCCGGGTGTGACCCAAAAAGCAAAAAAAAAAAAAAAAAAAAAAGAAAGGGAAAGGGAGTGAATTTCTTAGCCATGGCCAGAAAATAGGGGCCCGACAGTGGCTCTTCTTCCAGCGGAAAGAAGAGTAAACTATGAGGCTATGAAGGAGAGAGAAATCAGTTTTAGAAAAATGCAGCCCCTTTGCAAAGAGAGGAGAAAGTGCTGAGGTTACAGTGGTGACAGACTTGCCTGCACTGTCCCTTCTGGTGGCCGCTGGAAGGATGGATGTGAGGGAAATTGGCTGAGGGGGACAGAATAATTGATCCCCAGAGAGCAGAGCCCAAGACCCACAGACCACTTTTGGGCTGCTTTTGTGGGGAAATGATCCTGGATTCTCAGTCCCTGAGGGTGTTGAGCCAAGGGAGGTCAGGTTGGGGGGATCATAATCCCCAGCCAGGGTGGTGAATGACCCAGGGTCACCTCAAAGTTCCAAACTGAGGCAGGATCTTTCCTCTCCTGGGAGGCAGGGCAGGGAGGGACAGGCACAGGAAGCTGTCAACTGAGCACACCCAGGCACCCTTGACTGGAGCCCATGAGGGGTCGTTTGGGTGCTAGAGGTATAACCAAGGCCTCCAACGCCCGCAGCACAGGGAACTGGGCTGCTCACCCCCCTGCCCAGGGCGTGCTGGGTTCCGGGCCTGTGTGAATCAAGAGTAGACTATTTTCTTCTGAAATCTGAACAATGCAAGATGTAAGGCAGAGATATGGCTCAAGTGGCAAAACCTGGGCATATGTAAGTCCCTGAATTCAATTCCTGATTATATGTGCCCCCACCAGCTCCTCCAGATGCAACCCCCAAGACCCCCAAGCACTGGGTTGAGCTCTGCTGAGAGTGGATCTGAGAAAAATTAAAAAATAATGAAAATATTGGACAAGAGAAGCAATACAGTGGGAACAGCACTTGCCCTGCATGCAGTTCTCCCAGAAATGATCCCTGACAGCAGCTGTGGTCCCCTAAACACCACCAGGAATAACTCCTGAGCCAGGAGCAAGCCCTGAGGACCTCCAGTGCGGCCCTGAAATGAACAGGCTTGGAGAAGGAAAGAAATACAAATGCAGAGTGCCAGAGTCCCACATGCCCCAGGGCTCCCAGGGAAGGTTGCCTGGAACTTTCTCTGCCTTCTAGAATTAGCACTAGTTGGCCTCTAGTTGCCTGAGACCAACCCCTGAGACCATCTGCTGCCAGGCAGCTCCAGGCCCTCAGCACAACCTCCCTACCTGGTTGACTCCAGAGAAAACTTTTTTTGCTTTTTTGGGTCACACCCGCGATGCTCAGGGGTTACTCCTGGCTCTGCACTCAGGAATTACCTGTCGGTGCTCGGAGGAACATATGGGATGCCGGGGATCGAACCTGGGCCGGCACGGCCAGCCGCGTGTAATGCAAACACCCTACGCGCTGGACTATAGCTCCGGCCCCTCCAGAGAAAAACTTTAAGAAAAAATTAGATGTTGGCTATTGGATGTTTTAAAGATGAGAAGAACAAAACCAGTACCAAACCTGACAGACTAGTTTGTGAAACTGTTGAATTTATCAAATTATTCAAATCATTTATGATTGGGAAACAGTACGTTACATTCAAATATATAGGTTAGGAACCGAGAGACGGCTCCAGAGGCAGAGCGAGTGTCCTATATGTGATGGGTCCTGACCCCCAGCACTGTGTGGAACCCAAGAACCTCTGGCTATGACCCCATAAAAACAATTTTATTATTGTTAAATGTGAAATAAAAAGAAAATTTTAGGTCTCAGGATACCCTCTCACATCAAGAAACAGTCACCACATTAGGATTTCAAGTTCTACAAAGGAACCTTTGAGTTAAAATTCCTTTAAAGGCAGAGTCAAAAGAGACAGGCCAGGGTCATAGTGCAGAGGTCAGAGCACATATGCCAGACCCAGGTCCCAGTCAGCACCACGCTTTGCACGGGACAGCCCTGGACTCCCGAGTCCCTCCCGGATTGCCCTGGTGGACCTGAGTACACATCCTCAAGCCCTAGCACAGAGCCACCAACAGCGCAGTCGGTCAAGTGTCATCTGAAGGGGCCCTGGACACCCCTAATATAGAGAGATGGCTGCCCCTATTTATCTCCCCCTTATTCTTCTTTCCCTTTCCCATTATTAAGTGCCTACTGTATGCTAAACAAAGAACAGAGAGGCAGGGACAGAGTCTGCTCTCCAGGAGCTTGAGTTTGAGCTGTGGAAGAAAGTGATGCTCTAGATCCACGAAAGGTCGAGACGTGAATCAAGACTCAGGGCAAGACACCAAAGAGAGGGCTGAGGAGATGGGCAGTTCCCCAGGCTGTGAGCGGGAGGTGCTCCCAGACACCAGAATGAGAAGTGTCCACCAGTGGAGAGGGCCACTCAGGCTGGACACCAGGTGGTGAGTGAGGAGCAGGTCTACAGGTGACGGGATGGGCACTGGAGTGAGGAAAATCCAATGATAAACAAGAGTGGAGGAGGGGCAGTGACAATAGGCCCAAACCTGGGGCAGCACTTCAGAGGGGGTGAGGCTGCTGACGCACCCAGCAATTAACACTCACGTCTGACTGGGCTTTATTCATTATAAAACGCTAGTACGTTGTCACGAGGTGATTAATTGACTTGGATTCTATCCGACCATGGGAGACAACCAGGCCCTCTGACACAGGTGAAGCGCCCAGTGCTCAGAGAGCTGAGCACTGAGTCATCAACTCCTTGTCAACCCCAAAGAGCAGGAAGGAACTCCCCAAAGGAGGCAGAGTCAAGGGAGGTTGGAGGAAGCCTCACCACAGAATGTAGAATACCAGATGAGCTGGCGTCTGTCTGATTCCCTTTTCTTTATTTAAAGAATTTGTATGGGAAACAGAATTTTATAGGGGGCCAGACCCAGAGGAGCTGGGGGTGGGGGTTGGATGGGGCATCTGCAGTGTCAGGGACCACACTCAGGACATCACACATGCTAGATATGCGCTCTCCTGCCTGATCCACATGGGATCTGGTGCTCCACATATGAACACAGGAAAACGCTGTGAGCTCTCTCCTATATTGAAAGACCTCCAATAGCACACCCCTCACAAAAGGTGAGCTGATGGGGAGTCCCTTGGCATTATGGCAAGAGCTCACATGCATAGCTACCAGAATGCTGAGCGTGGTGTCTACAGCGGGTCTTTCTGTGCCCGGAGAGAGGAAGGAATCACATTGGTACCAAATATATCTAATTTCAAAGCCTTCCCTCAGACCTCATGAATTCTACTTCAGCAAAGACCTTTCCTCCAGTACTGCGACCCTCAGGTGAGGATGCCCGACCCCTCACAGGCTTTGTTTTTTCCACAGGTACCACTTCTGTAGCGAAGGAACTGTGAGGGAAGACGTCCTGCTCACCCCTCACTCCCTGTCAGAGCAATTAGAAGTCCTGTGAACACCAATAAAATCTGCTCGTGCATCAACTCAGTGTATGTGATTGATGTCCACTGTCCCCCATGGGCACTTCTGGATATAGTGAGGAGCTTTCCCGCATTCAGGCTTCGCCCCTGACTCCTCCCACCGCCCCCAGCCCTTCCTCCAGTGTTCTTGGCCCTCACTGCACTGTCTTTTCCTCACCTCAGAGGGTGGTACAAGAAGCAGAACTTGAATGTGGGGACTTAGGGGTCCTAAGCAGAATCCTTTACTCTGCTCCCTCCTCATCCTTGTGTGGAAACTGAGGCCTGGAGAGGTGGAAGAAGAGTCATTCCAGCACCAGTTGAGAATGCGTCCAGTCAGAACAGAGGGTCAGATCACAGCCAGCCCATGCTCTGATGTAGGATGATTGATGGTTTCGTGTGATGGGAGCTCTGGAGGATTGGCTCTTGGTGAGGTCTCAGGCCTTCAGTATCTGGAGACCGTGGAAGACACATCAGAGTCCTCTCAGCTGGCCTGGGAAGAAGGTCACGCCCCCTTCCCCTGAATCCTACGTGCCTCTCCTCTCAGTCTCGAGGCCTTATAGCCTTCTACAGCAATCTGGGTGTTTACCAGATGGTGCCTCAGATATTCCTAAACTCCAGCCTGGGCCACAAGCAGGCTCCAGACTGTTCTAGAAAGGCTCCTGGGTAATCACTGAGTCACTCAGGCAGGAGCGAGCATTGGCGAGTGTCCCCTCTCAGAGCAGACCACAGCATGACCCTCGGCAAGCAGGGTGGTGACAGGGCATAAGGGGGCATGGCGCTGGAGACAACAGGGCCAGACCCTCGACAACTTGGCCTTGGGCTCACCAAGTACCCAGGCCCTGGGTCAGGCAGCACTCACAGGCCTAGGAGCTGCCTCTGTGGAGTTGGTCCCACAAACAGCTGCTCTGGGTCAGCTTTTCAAGATGATTCAACTTCATCTCCAAGGCATGAGAGCAGCAGGGCACCCCGGACTACAGATGCAGTCACGTTGCTGCTAGGTCCAACCTATGGGTGCATCCCAGGACAGGCCTTGAGCTCAAGGCCCAAACACACAGAAGACAAACTTCTGAGACTGCAGGTGGAGGGACAATCTGGAGGAAGAGGCCCTGCAGCTCCTCAGGCAAGAGCAGAGAGGATCCCGGGAGGGTGGAGAACGGACCCCCATAATTGGAGAGGCCAGTTGGTTGGCCCTTCTTCCTGAGAAAACAGCCAAGAGAAAGGGCTCATTTAGGGTAGACGGTATTGAAATAGGAGGGAGAGTGGGATGGAGTGGAGGGCAGTTGTGGAAGCGCAGAAGGAGGAAGCAGTAGTGGAAACATCCCGTGAGGCGCTGCTGTGAGCATCTGGGCAGCCTGTAGGGGACCCGGGTTTCCACCGAAGGTGCCAAGTGTGTGTCACCGCGCCCAGTAGGACGGAACCCTGAGCTGAGCACCAATGATCCGTTAACAGCACTATGTTCCTGCTCACATATGCCTGTCCTTTAGGGCACACATTCCCTTTATTTTGGGGGGGCTCCTCTCTCTTCACCCTCTCTGGAGAAACCCATCATCACCTTCAAGCAACAAACTCACCTTCTTGCTTCCCGTCTTGTTTGGAAATTCTTAGTTGTGACATAATGACCCTGAAGCAAGTGGAGTCAGAGCTGTCTCCCCTTTTCCAACCAAGAGCAGTCTGAGAAGCACATTCCACAAAGATGGACGGGAGGGACCAGGACCACACAGACTGCACTGTGAAGCCCCACTGGCTGTGTCCTGAGGAGCTCAGGAGGCCCCGCCCAGTCCTGCTCTCCCCAGGAGCCCCTCCCCATGCCCACCTCTTGCTTGATAATTGGGGAAGCAGGTTTGCTCTCTGTTAAGCTCATCTGACAGAGATCTGTGCTCTCTTTTGTGTGTTTTCAGATGAGGTTTCCTCGAGGGGCCCAGGGTGGTATGAATTTTTTGCATATTTTTAAAATTTCCTTTTAAAAATATTAAATCACAGTGAGATACACAATTATAAGGGTGTTCATGATTGTGTTTTGTTGGGACCGAGTGGGCCCCCAACAATATTGATGTCCGTCGAGTTCCTTGGTCATGCTCAGGGGCCAATGAGGCCTAAAAATGCCTCAAGTATGAATTTAGATAATCCAAAAGCTTTGTACTTCTACCAACTTCATTCCACACCACGGTGGCCAACAGACCCACATAGACCATGTGCTGCCGAACCATGTGCTCCGACCATGTTTTCTGTCTCAACTATGTGCTCTGTGCCCCAGATTACTAGAGCCAAAGCCTCTGCCAAACCCTGGGGGGCAGAATTGACAAAGCCAAAACTGACTCTTACCTCCCTGCCAATACCCAGGGGGACCACACCCCCTGACCCAAGCTTAAGAGACAGAGACGCTAATGTAGAGCATTGCTCTTCTCCTCCCAGGCTGATAAAATGATCATTTCTAGTTTTCTTATGTAAACACAGCAAGAGAGACAGTTATAATAACTATGCCCAAGATGAAATATATGGGGGAACCTTCAAAAGGAGATCATGTCATATAATCCAAACTAAATTCCCCATATCAGGAAAAAGAGACTCTCATCCACTGTTGGTGGGAGTGCCGACTGGTCCAGCCCTTTTGGGAAACAATATGGGCATTCCTCCGAAAAACTAGATATTGAGCTCCCATTTGATCCAGCAATAGCACTCCTGGGAATATACCCTAGAGACCGAAAAACACATAGCACAAATACTATCTGTACTTCTTTATTCATCTCTGCGCTATTCACAATAGCTAGAATCTGGAAACAACCGAAATGCCCGAGAACAGAGGACTAGCAAAAGAAAATGTGGTACAGCTACACTATGGAATACTATGCAGCTGTCAGAAAAGAGCGAAATTATGAAATTTACCTGCAAATGAATGGACATGGAGACTATCATGCTGAGTGAAATTAGTCAGAAGTAAAAGGACAGATATAGAATGACTGCATTCATTAATAGGATATAAATAGATACCAGTGTTTTACTAAGTGTGGGAAAAACTTACTAGAGCCTAAAGCCTCTGCCACCCCTGGGGTGTCCAGAGTCTCTCAGACATGGGGCAGAGCTGTTTCTTGCTCTCCCTGTGCACAGCTGTTCATGAGGCAGTCGGGAAGCATGGCGCGGGTTCTAACCCTGGCCCACCACCTTAGCAGAGTCTCACAACAAGCCAGACCACCCCCCTCACTCCACGGGAGCCGCCATTTTTCACATTTGGACTTCCCTCTCGTCAGAACTCCACCCAGCAGACCAGACCATCACAGCCTGCCTTTCGCGGCCGCATGCGCCTCTCGGTTCAAAAATAAATGCTTTATTTGGAGGTGTTTAAAAGAGTTTGCCTCCCGCTTCGGCAAGCCTGGCAAGCTTCTCGTGTTGTATTTGATATGCCAAATTCCAGTAACAATTATATTAGGTCATTCCCATGACCTAATATAATGGTTTGAGGCTCTTTATGTTCCTGTAGCAAGCCGATGCCCCTGGCTCTACTGGCATGAGTCAGGACATATGGAGATATTACTGGTGCCCGCTCTAGCAAATAGATGATCAACGGGAAGATCGTTATCGTGGGAAAAAACTCACCATTGAATATACACCAAGAAACTTAAGTGATAAACTCTAAATATCTGCAGGGCTAGCCACAATGTGTAAAAGAAGAAGGAGAGAGATGCAGAGACAGAGAGAGAGAGACAGAGAAAGAGAGGAAATGGGGTTACCTGCTATTGAGGCTTTTCCCGGCTTCTGCTGCATCTTCCAGTATTTCTGCTCTTCTGTCTTTTAGGTCTTTTTCACTTCTCTGCAACATTTAGCAAGCTTGGACGTTAGCATTTGGTCTCCTGAGGCTCGTGCCTTGCCACGTTGGCGAATGAGCTCAAGAGTTTCTGAAGACAACCGTCCTTTTGTGTCTTTCTCTCTCTCTCAGCATTCTTCACATAATCATGGAGGTGCTGAACCAGTAGGTTGTATTCTTCATCGATGTCATCAATGATGATATCTTCCCATGTTAGCTGCAATGGTGCCAAAGAGTTCCCAGTTGGTGGTCGTTCTGGGAGTTCTCTTCTTAATCTTTGCAGCCTTTTCTCCCCGTTGTGGGAAGTAAAATTTTGCACCAAGGAGACAGTGGTCTGATCCTGTTTGGAATTTGGGACAACAGCAACATCGCTCAGACAAAACCGTCAATTGAAGATGATGTGGTCAATTTCATTGTGGACTGTCCACCAGGAGATTCCCATGTCCAACGTTCGCTTCAGCCTTCTGGAACTGTGAGTTCCCATGAATGGTCTTGGTGGACATGATGAACTCAGATAGTCTCTCACCCTGTTCGTTCCATTCTAGGCCATGGGTCCCGATGTGGAGTTCTTCAGCCGATCTTCTCGGTCCTATCTTGGCATTAAAATCACTGACTATGATCTTGTAGAAGGTGTGATCTTTTTTATAGAACTCCCTTCATTCCATATAGAATTTCTCAATTTCATCTTCTTTGTATATGGATGTTGGTGCGTAGACAATGAAGATAGAAATTGCTGGCAGTGGGCCACATCTCTTCAAGTGTAATTGTCCTATTCGGTTTGTTAAGCATTCAAATGAATCAATGTTGATGGCCATGTTCGTGAAAAGTATTCATCCTGCCCGCCTGTCCTTCGCTAACTATAAGACCAAGATGACTGCCCTCTGACGCCTGATGGATCTATCACATCTTCCAGAAAGGCAATGGAGAAGATTATCCATGACTTCCTCTCAAATCTCTTTGATAGCCACATCTACCTGCCCACATACCAAATTCCACAGGATGGATATGTCATTCCCAATGTTCTCCCTTCTGAAATCCGACATGCCATCTCATTGATAAAGAAGGGAACAGCACCAGGCCCAGACAAACTCAGACCTGAACACCTGAAGAATCTGCCCTCGGTACTCATCAATACACTAGCTCGGCTCTTCACACTCTATCTGTCCTAATGCAAGGTGCCCTCCCAATGGAAAACCAGCAGGACAGTTCCACTATTCAAGAAGGGAGACATTCACGACATCGGCAACTATCGCCCCATCTGCCTGTTGTCCGTCATCTACAAGCTGTTTACACGAATCATCCTGAACAGGATTAGCAGAACACTAGATGAAGAACAGCCATGCAAGCAAGCAGGCTTCCGGAAAGGATTCAGCACAATCGACCATATCCACACAGTAACCAAGCTCATTGAGGTTTGTAGGGAGTACAAGATGCCGCTCTGTCTCACGTTCATTGATTTACAGAAAGCCTTTGATTCTGTGGAGACTGAAGCAGTCATCGAAGCCCTAGCCAAACAGGGTGTTCAAACCCAATACATCAAGATCCTGCGTGAGCTGTATTACGGATTCACCACCAGGATCTCACCATTCTACAAAGAAGTGATCATTGATGTCAAAAGAGGGGTTCGACAGGGTGATACCATTTCACCAAAACTCTTCAGTGCCACCCTCAAGAACATCATGCTACAATTAGAATGGGAAGGAATGGGAGTGTAGATAGATGGTTGGCAACTACACCACCTCCGCTTCACTGATGACATCATTCTATTAACACCAAACATTAGCCAAGCAGCACAAATGCTGGCTGATTTCAACCAAGAATGTGGGAAGATAGGTCTACAGCTGAATCTAAAGAAAACCATGTTTATGAGAAATGAACTAATTCCAGAGGCCCCATTCACTCTCAATGGAACAAACATCTCTGAATGCAGCAGTTATGTGTACCTAGGTCGAGAAATCAACATGATGAACGACCTAAAACCTGAGCTGCACAGGAGGAAGAGAGCAGCATGGAATGCCTTCAGCGGCATCGAAGAAATAGCTAAAAGGACAAAAGAACCTCCAGCTCCGGGCACATCTCTTTGACTCCACCGTTCTCCCTGCATTAACATACGCCTCAGAGACCTGGGCCCTACGAAAGCAGGATGAGAATGCTATTCGGGTCTCCCAGAGAGGAATCGAAAGAGCTATGCTTGGAATATCACGCCTCACTCAAGTGGGAGAAGGAATCCGGAGTTCTGACCTCTGTCGCTATTCCAGAATCAGGGATGCTGTCTCGTTTGCCAAGGCATCGAAAATCAGATGGGCTGGACTTGCAATGCTATTTGGAGACAACCGCTGGACTAGAGCCGTTACCGACTGGATCCCACGGGATGTCAAAAGATCACGTGGCCGCCCACCTACAAGATGGACAGACTTCCTTGTCAAGACCCTGAAGGAACGGTTTGAAGCTCTTCATATTCCTGAATCAACCAGATGCCATTGGGCTACATTGGCACGTGATAGGGTCCAATGGAAATGTTACTGGCGCCCCGCTTGAGCAAATCAATGAATAATGGGATTCAAGTGATCAAGTGATCAACTGCTATTGAGGCAGCCTGGGGGTGGGTGGGAGAGAGTGGGGTACATTGGTGGTGTAAATGGGGCACTGGTGGAGGGATGGGTGCTGGAATATTGTATTACCAAGAACCAATTATGAACACCTTTGTAACTGTATGTCTCGTGGTGGTATAATAAAAAATTTTTTAAAAAATAAATTCCCTACATTAGATTGATCATCTCTTCCTACCCCCTGTCTCCATTTACAAAAAAGACTTGCTCTGCCCCAGGGCATTTCTTAAATCTCTTGCTCTGCTTCACACTGGGGTGGGGTGGGGGGCCAGGGTACAGGCCCTGTTGTAATCTACAGTTTAATCTTTTGGGTCCTATTTCATAGCCAAGGTGGCTTTCTTCCTGGTACCATCCAGTCACTCTTAGAGGAATTAGCTCCAATTTAAATGGTATTGGGGCTTATAGAAAATATGACAGGATGTCCAGGAGTCATTAATTCAGAGTCAAACTAACTCAGAAGTACCTGCCCCACACTCCTTTTATGTTTACACAAGAAAAGAAATCTCTTTGCCTAAACATTTGGCCTAAGGATATGCAAATGAATAACAGGAAAGAGATACATAGTCCCTCATTAGCAATCAGGGCTAATAGGTGGTGCATCACCCAACAGGTGATGAACAGTCACTCTATATCTGTCCTCCTCTGACTTATTTCACTCAGCATGATACTCTCCATGTCCATCTATTTAAAGAAAATGTCATGACTTCATTTTTCCTATCAGCTGCATAATATTCTGTTTTGTTATTCAGTCATCTGCTCTCGGGCACTCAGGTCGTTTCCATTCTGAATAATGCTACAATGAACATAGAACTGTGGATGACTACCTGAATTCTAACCCCTCTTCACTTGACACAAATTCTCTGTAGGAAAGTTCAAGGTAAGGAGCTGCTTGTGGACCCTCCTGAGAACTCTTCCTCCTGACCCCTGGACTGCTGTAGTTGTGCCTTTGCTATAGGCATCATACCTGTGTCCCCCATGACCATCAGTGTGGTAGGGAGGGCAGGAGGAGACAGATGCAAGTTGGGGAGAGAATCTCCTGTTGTGGCAGACTGTCAGGGAGTGAATGAACACTTGAGACATACACTACAGGGCAGCCTGAAGTACCATGGGACAGCAGCTGGATGGAAATGTTGGACAGAGGCAGGGACCTGGACAGAGCAATGCCAGCGATTCAAGGGCCAGGCTAGGGAAGGGAGATCAAAGAACCAAAGAAGGAACCAGCAGGTTTTCACCAGCTTTGGGGTGCAGGGAGAAGGAGGCCCCAAGGGCCCTGGAGCTTCTGAGCCAGCTGGCAGGTCTCCCCCCAGCTCTGACCCACCACCTGCCACCAGGTGGCCAGAGAGTGACTTTTCCCACAGGTGTTGGCCTTCCCTTCCTTCCCAGAGGAAAGGCATCACTTGAGCCATTGAAGGGCCCCAGAGAGGAGAAGGGAGCCTGGCTAGAGAGAGTGGGTAACCTGAGGTCTCATCTTGTTAAAGAGACCAGGTGGCCTGGGACCTCATGGATACCCCCCAGCACGCCTGTCCCAAGCCTGGGTGATAGTGGCAGGGGGTGCTCAGCCCCCTCTAGGGGGCAGTTTGCTACGAGAACAATGTCCCTAAGTCTGTCCAGTATCCACCTGCCTCCCAACCCAGTAAACTGAGACCCAGGGGCAAATCAGCAGTACCATATGGGAGGGGGTCCCCTAGCCAGGCTCGCTGCCCCTTCACCCCTAAACCGAGCCCTAGGACCTTGCAGGCTCTGTGTCTAGACCCTATGCTGGCATGACAGGAGGGAAACCACCCTGCAGATGTTTCACTCTGCACCTTTGCGTCACCCCCTGGCACTTACCTGGCCAGTCTGCTCTGGCCTTGGTCAGCGCCTGTGCCTGAGCTTAGACCCCAGATGTGTTGGTTGATTGGTTACTCAGCGCAGACTCTAGAGCCTCTGGGTGATTCCCACCCCCTTTTGAAAGGAGGGGTGGAGATGTACTCTTTACTGGGAGGTGCTTGCACTGAGAGCAGGGTGGGGTTCATCTTATGGCCATAGATGTCTCCGTCCCTCCAGGACCCCAGGCAGAGACAGCTTTAGAAGAAGATGGCCTGAGTCTGTGCTCCCCAGATGCCTCCCTCTTAACCCCACTTCCAAGCACCTTCTGAGTAAGGGTGATCATCACAGCCCCCAGCAATGCTGGCTTCATTCCCCAGCCCTGAACCTGTGGGAAGTTTAGTTTGCAGTGAACAAACCCTCCTCAGTGAGTCCCTCCAGGCTACCATGATGCCCTTGGGATTGAGACCCCCCCACCTGGAAGCCGGCACAGAAGTGCTTCTGCCTGAATGAGCTGGAACCTTCCTTCTTTCTGTACCTCTGGGGACACTTGCCAGAGGAAATGTCACTGGCCTCTCAGGAAGAGTTCCAAGTTTCCTACAGACTGTGGTTGGATCAGAAGCCAGAGACCCGTAGATTGTGACTGGAACCAAGATAGCAGGGGCCACGGACCCCCCAGACCTGAAGGAGCCTTAGGAAATTTTCAGACAAAACTATAGTGAAGTCTTAGTATGGTCGGCTACTCTCAGGATAGGTGGTGAAACCAAAGACTCCAGGGACCGGAGAGATAGGACAGTAGGTTCTTGCTTTGCGGAATTGGCTGAAGGAACTAGCTAGTCCAAGCTCCTTTCTCAGCACCCCAGAGGGTTTCCTCCTCAGCACCCCAAACCCCTCCAGTTGTGATCTCTCAGGAATAAGCCTTGTGCACTGTCAGGTGTACATCCCCCCAAAATAACAAAGAACCCCAAATGATACCAAGGCACCTCACCCCATCAAGACAGAAGTTCCTCTTGGCAAGAGAGAGAGAAAAAATACAGGGACCCAGACCTCACTATTCTCCCCAGAAGGACCACAGACCTCCTCCGGACTGTTGGCACCTTCTCTCAGAGCAGCAGGAGGTGCCACTATACCTCTCCAAGCTGCAGTGAGAAAGGAATAGACTCATCAAAGAAAGGGTTCGTTAACCATCTGCACTTTTATGTGCATAGTGGCTCTAGTCACAATAATCAGAATCTGGAAATAACCAGAGTGCCCAAGAACTGATGACTGGATAAAGAAACTGTGGTACATCTACACAATGGAATACTATGCAGCTGTTAGGAAAAATGAAGTTATGAATTTGCCTATAAATGGATGGACATGGAGAAGTTCATGTTGAGTGAAATTAGCAGGAGGAAAAAAAGACAGATATAGAATGACTGTATTTATCTGCATGACATAAATAGATATATATATATTCATAGTTATATGTATATGTATAAAGTATGTTCCTGACAAAATCTTTTTTTCTTCTCTGCACTGTGAATGGAGTCCTCAGAAATAAATTACCTTCAGATGACTTTTCAGAAGAAGTTGAATCATACATCAAAGGTTTTGTGTAGCACATGCCTCTTGAATTTTACTTTTAAAAATGATTGTGAAAAAAAAATGATTGTGTTATAGCGTTTACTAATTTGGTTCAAGATATGTGTATGTAAATATACATATATATGCATGTGTGTATATATACATGTGTATATATACAAGTGTATATATGTGCATATATACATATATATTTAGAGTTGCTGCCCTTCGTGGTGTTGCAGGTGTGGCTGCGGTGCCTGGCTGCATTGGCAGGTGGCAGACAGGAGACAGGCTTGTCTACACTCAGGTCTCTGCCCCGTGGGCCCTGGATGGTTGATGGTCTGAAATATAAAAAAGACTGGGCCCCTCCTGGGATGAACCCAGAGCCTGGCAAGAGCGGCAGAGCCTGGCAAGCTACCCGTGGTGTATTCAATATGCCAAAAACAGTAACAATAATGAACCTCATTCCCAACGAATGGATACGTTACTGGCGCCTGAGCAAGCAAATCGATGAACAACAATAGGAAGACAAGTGATACAAGTGATATTTAGAGTTTTAAATAAATATATATTTATATATAATATAAAGTTCAAGATATTATGTATATATATACATAAATATATAATATATATACAGAAATTATATTAAATATATATACAGGTTAGATCCCTGGTGCCTTGAGGTTTCCTGAGCACTGTCAGGAGCAACCACAAGTGCCAAGCAACCACGTCAAGAACAGCTCTAGGAACCATCGGTCGTAGCCTCCCCCTCCCCATAAACAAAGAAAAGACAGTGACCACAGCCCAGGGTGTGGCCAGTAGAGAGCAACGTCTGCTGTCTTCCTTGGTTCCACAGCCAAGCACACAACTCAGGTGTGTGACCCCAGACCACGTACAGCCACAGCTAAAGAAAAGTGACAAATACCACAACAAAGTATGTGACATCCGGGGCCAGAGCGATAGCCCAGCAGGTAGGGTGTTTGCCTTGCAAGCGGTCGGCCTGTGCCGGCCTGGGTTCGATCCCCGGCATCCCATATGGTCCCCAAGCACCGGCAGGAGTAATTCCTGAGTGCAGAGCCAGGAGTAAGCCCTGAGCATTGCTGGGTGTGACCCAAAAAGCAAAAAAAAAAAAATTATGTGATACCCTCTCAAGGAGCAAGGCCATCAAAAGGAAATCAGTGTCGATTTGTAAACAAGCCAAAGACTTGAGCCTTGAACAAAACAGTGGACAAACGGGCTCTGCGTTCAAACGGAAAACCATGAAAGACAATGTTTGGGGCATGAAAAGAAAAAATAGAGAGGCATCGGAAGGGAGGCAGCCCTGGCTAGAGTGGGGTGTGGCGCTGGGGAGCAGGATATATATATTTTGGGGGGGTCAAAAAAAAGCACAATTAAAAACATCATATTCTTTATGAAATATTGAAATCAAATTTTATATCAGTACAACAAAAACTGCTTGTGGCCAGTGGTTCATCAATAAATTCTGGACTTAGAGATGACTACAAAAAGTATGCTACCTGCATGGCAGAGCCTGGCAAGCTACCCGTGTTGCATTTGATATGCCAAATACCAGTAACAATTATAGACCTCATTCCGGAATGGATTGAGGCTCTTTATGTTCCTGGAACAAGCAGATGCCCTTGGGCTCTACTAGCATGAGGCAGGACATATGGAGATGTTACTGGGGCCTGCTCGAGCAAATCGATGATGAACGGGAAGATAGTGATACAGTGATGTATATGTGTATATATACGATACCAATATCAAGGTCAGGCAAAGCATGGATCAAGAGGTCTTGTCAAAGGTGGAATATACCACAAATGTGTGTGAGTCAGAGGTTAGGTAAGACAGAGGAGGGAACAGCTAACAATTGTTGAAAGGGATAATAGCAGCCTAGAACTGAGTATTGAATACAGGTAAAAGATACACGTAATAACCTCTAAACATATGTATTGCAATCCACAATGTGTAAGAGAAGGAAGAGAGAAATAGAAAGTAAAAGAAAGAGAGAAAAGAGATAAAAGAACCTGCCATAGAGGCAGACTAGGGAGGGGGAAGGGAATCGGGAGCGTTGGTGGTGGGAAATGGGCACTGGTGGAGGGATGGGTGCTGAAACACTGTATGGCTGAAACCCAAACATGAACATCTTTGTAATTGTATATCTCACTGTGGTATAATAAAATATTATATATTTTATAAATATTACAATAAATGTTTTTAAAAAGAAAGGGAGACTCACAGACATGGGGCAGAGCTGCTTCTGGCTCTCCCTGTGCCCAGCCACTCACAAGGCGCCCAGGAGGGATGGCGGGTTCTAGCCCTGGCCCGCCACCCCAGCAGAGCCTCGCAACAAGAAAGATGACCCCCCACTCCATGAGGGCCTCCATTTTCCACATCCGGACTTCCCTCTCATCAGAACTCCACCCAGCAGAAGAGCCTATTACAGCCCAGCTCACACGGCGGTTCATCAATAAATTCTGGATTTTGAGATGACTAAAAGAGTATGCTACCACGCACGGCAGAGCCTGGCAAGCTACCCGTGTCATATTTGATATGCCAAATACCAGTAACAATTATAGACCTCATTCCCATGACCTGATGGAATGGTTTGAGGCTCTTTATGTTCCTGGAGCAAGCAGGTACCCTTGGGCTCTACTTGCATGAGACAGGTCAGTCATATGGAGATGTTACTGGTGCCCGCTCGAGCAAATCGATGATAAATAGGAAGACAGTGATACAGTGAAAAGAAAGGGTAATTAAAGGTCAATAATATATAGTGGGGAAGTAAGGTCCATAGGACCAGCTAAAGAGCCCAGAATGAGCTGCAAACTCTGGTAGCCTGGTGTCCAGGGCAGGAGCAGATGAGCGCGATCTGGAAAACGGGAATGCAGAGAAGTTGCTGGAAACATGCTGGCCCAGCCTCTCCTGAAAGGGAGGGTGCCTAGGAAGAGTGGCCAGCCCCCTGTTCCCCCACCCTCTCATCACCCTATCAGAAGGCCAAAGGTAAGGAGCTCGGGACACAGAGAGGAACAGAGAGGGAGGAGATTCTGGAAGCCAGCCAGCCTCCACCCTATGAGTCATTCCCCTACAGGGTCCCCCATCTTTCACCACACGGTGTTGATTCATCAACTAAGTGCCAGCCTAGTTCCAGGCCATGGAGACTGGGGAGCACAACCCAGACCTTGACCCTCCTCTGCACCAGGTTTAGATCATGGAGCTAAATCAATTATCACTGAGCAATCAATTGTTCAGGGGGACACGCCATCAGAGCAGGACAGAAGTGAGGAAGGCCATGCCTATGGGCATCGAGAAAGGCCTCTGCGAGGACAGTCCAGAGGAGTTGAGCCAGTGGGACAGTCCAGAATAAGCCAGGGGAGGTGTGGTGTCAGGGAAGGGGGTCCACAAGGCCCCCCAAGATGGGCATTTTATCCTGTTGTCTTACAGGAGTGACACAAAGCAAGCAGTGCTGGGGGCAGGGACCACCAGAGACTCACCTGGCAGTGCTTTGGGGCCACATGGTTCCTGGCCTGTAGTCCACCTCAGTGTCATCTCCATGGCCCCCAGATGAATCTTTCAAGATGCTACAGGCCCCTGTGCCTGGGGTTCAACATCTGTACTTTGAGGGAGGAGAAACGGGTTCAGGTGACGTGAACCTAGTAAAGGCTGTGGAAAGGAATCGGGTGTTTTCTCTGGAGCCACGAATTACCATCCAGACTGATTCCACTCTGCCTCTTCTCGCCTTCAGATCTCAGTGGGTCTTTTAGGGGCTTACGGGTCAGGTCTGACACATGATCTGCTGCTCTCAGGGGCCACACTGGGCTTTGGGATAGCAGAGACAAAACTCACCCATTTTTCAAGCCCATGAATGAGGACCCCAGTTATGTCCCAATGAGAAAGGGGCGCCTTTGGGGCTGAAATGACAGCACAGTGGGTAGGGCATTTGCCTTGCATGTGGCTGGCCTGGGTTCAATCCCTGGCATCCCATATGGTCCCTGAGCACCACCAGGAGTAATTCCTGAGTTCAGAGCCAGGAGTAACCCTGAGCATTGCTGGGTGTGACCCGAGAGAGAGAGAGAGAGAGAGAGAGAGAGAGAGAGAGAGAGAAAGAGAGAGAGAGAGAGAGGGACTTCCTTACCTGGATTCCCTGAACTGCCCCCATACACCTCCAACCCAGAGTTTTCAGAAGGAAGTTCCAGTGCACAAGATGCTTTTGTGTCCACTGTGAACCCTCAGGACCTTGCAGCTGTCTACGAAGCTCCTAGGATCAATTGTTAGCCTGAGTGGAATCCAGGATGGGGGCCGACCACTTTGGGGATGGACCAGTAGCATCTCCCAGCCAGAACCCAGCAATTCTGCTCCAGGCAAGAGCCTAGAGGAATGAACGCATACACTACAGGGGCTGGCCACGAGCCAGACCGTCCTGGCTGCACCATCCTAAGAGTTTCAGAACTGCTAACTCAGCAGTGACAAATTTGCACACTTTGTTGCAGCAATACAAAGCAACACAGTTGTTGATATTATAACAGAGGTGTCTTGCAGAAAGGTGTGTGTGGTAGAAAGAAGACAGGAAGGGCCGCATACCGGATGGGGACATTTACATGCAATTCCAGAACATACTATACTGGCTTTAGCCACAGAAATCTGAGCATGGTTGTGGAGGGTGTGGAGATGGGCTCGTGAAAGGGACTTCTGACAGCTGGCAACGTTTGTCCTCCTGCTCACACACAGCAGTACACACTTTTCAGACTTATTGTACCATACTCAAGCCTTAAAGTTAAGATTTATGCACTTTGGGGGCTGGAGAGATAATTCAGTGACTAGAACACTTGTGTTACACACGACCAAGCTGGGCTTGATCCCCAGCTTCCCCGAAGCCACCAGTGTAGAGCCAGGAGTAAACCCTGGCCCCCAAAAAAAAAAAAAGAAGCAAGCAAACAAAAGATTTAATCACTTCTGAGTATCTTAATGATTGGCCAATGTAAAGAAAAGCAAAGCAACACCTGGCAATTCACCCAGCTTCTGCACCGCACAGGGGTGCAGGGAGGGGGTGGTGGGTGGAAAGAAAACCCCGCCTTCTTATCTCCAGGTCAAGGTCCGGCTGAGGTGGCTCCACAAAGCTTTGAAAGTAGATCCGATGTTTTCAAAACCAAGTGACATGTTTGAACTGAATTCACTTTAATCATTTGAACAGCTCCACCCACGTATTCTGTGGCTGGGGGCTGGGGGGCTGCCCTGCACCCACCTCACCCCTGAGGGAAAGTGACCCCTGTATGAACACAGGAGTTTCAACTACTCTTCAGCTCTGCTGAGATCTCAGGGCTGCAAGACAGCCTCTGGGCCCACGTTTCTAAGAGATGTTAGAATTGGAGGTGCTGTGGCATGAGGAACCCCCCAAGCTTTTGGAAAACACACCGTGAATTCAGATTCTCGGGGCCCACGGCCAGCCCGGAAGTTAGATTTGCTGCCCTGGAATGTCACTTTCTGAACAGCACCGCTCCTGGGAGGAGTCGCCCATGTGTGCTTATGATAACCTTGGTGCAAAGCCAGCCTGTGCCTCTCCCCGCCTGCCCTCTGAGGAGTCCAAAGGAGAAGGTCGATGATAAAAGGCCACAGGAGCTCTGGGACAGCAAGACTTCTTACTGTGTGGGACTTCTTGGGCCACACAGTAAGTCACAGCTGGCACAAGCTGTCCAGTCCCTGGGGGTGGGGGCGGAGTTGGCCTCAGTCTCAGGGCCCCTGCCTGGAAGGAGAGTCCCTGGTCATTGGACATATGTCAGCTTTGCTCACTGTTTGTTTGCTTCCACACAGATGCTGCCCTCGTGGACCATTGGCCTGCTGCTGCTGACCACGGTCACAGGTGAGAATGACCTCTCTGTCCCTTGGGAACGAATCTGTTCATTCTGGGGTCACTGGGCAGGGGGCAGCGAGAGCCTGGAGCTTGTCACCACCATCACCATCACCAGCATGATCGGGATGTCAAGAAACACGGTTTCCATCAGACATGCCCCTTTTGTTTTTTTTAGGGGGAGCTTTATGGGTCAGACCTGGAAATGATCAGGGGTTACTCCTGGATCAGCCCTTAGGAATCACTCCTAGGGACCATATAGGATGCAGGGATGGAACCTGGGTCAGCCGCACGCAAGGCCAACGTTCTACCCGCTGTGCTCTGGCTCCAGCTCCAAGCACTGTCTCTATGTGATGTAGACTCTTGACAAACGCTTGGCACTTGGTGAAGTACAAGGGCAGCCTCCTGGGAGTGTTCTTCAAGAAGCCGATTGGTTTGGTTTTGGGGGGGGGGGGTGTCATGCCCTGCAGTGCCTGAGTTGCTGTCAGTGCTCACATGCAAACTATATGCTCCAGCCCTGGAAGAGATCATGAGGATGTGTCTGTGTGTGTTTGTGTTTTCCATTAAAAATAAACAGGTTTTATTAACAAGTTTTGAGGGAAGGGCGGAGGAGGGAGAGAGAGAAAGAGAATGTGAGAACATGGGCTTCCCCCAGGATAGAGTCAGAGCCAGCATTAGGGAGGACAGTATGAAAGTCCACATCTCAAGAGGGGCGCCAGGCACCACATGATTGGCAGCAACACGTGGGCACAAGCAGCACAATGGCCCGGGCACCATATACCCACACCTCCTTGTTCAAGTTGGCTCTTATAGGGTTTCTCCCAAACGATGCCACGTGGGTCTTTCTACGTAGATAGGGCTCTGTCGCTAGGGTGGTTACCATGGGGTAGAGTTGGGAGAGGGGCTTCTATCAGTGGGGGGGGGGGGAGTCCAGCCTTCTCTGGGTGTGTCCTGGTGCCAGGTAAACGTCTTATCCTTAGTTCCTGTGCCTACCAGGTGAGTTTGGGAGCCTCGGGGTTATTATTGAAGAGCTCAAGTTTAGGGCAAGAGGTACCCAAAGATGCTCAGTCATTCCCAATTTGGCTGAGGACTAAAGAGACTTGTCAAATGTGCCAGATCCGGCCCGTCCAGACCCTAAGGGAGCCGAGTTTCAAAGAGCAGAGCCGGGACACGTCTCTGCAGTGCGCGATGACAGCTGCAGCCCCAGGCTCTGCGCCTCAACCTGACGGCAAAGATGAAGCCATTGTTGGTCTCTGGCAGCACTGGGCTGCCCCCATTGCTCCATCTGTGAGAATCAGATGCCCTGGCTCCATGCCCCAACCTCACGAGCGTCCTGTCTCTCCCTCCTGCCCCAGGTAAAGAGATTTGCTACAGTCCTTTTGGCTGCTTCTCCAATGAAAAACCATGGACCGGCATTTTCCAGAGACCCTTAAACTTATTTCCTTGGTCCCCGAAGGTCATCAATACCCGCTTTCTTCTGTACACGAATGAGAATCCCAACAACTTCCAGGTAAGAGCAAACATGACGTGATGCCTTGAGATGGCTGTGGATGCCCACACAGGGTCCTCACTTGGATCACTGTATCACTGTCTTCCCATTCATCGATTTGCTCGAGCGGGCCCCAGTAACATCTCCATATGTCCTGTCTCATGCTAGTAGAGCCCAAGGGCATCTGCTTGCTCCAGGAACAAAAAGAGCCTCAAACCATTCCATCAGATCATGGGAATGAGGTCTATAATTGTTACTGGTATTTGGCATATCAAATACGACACGGGAGGCTTGCTAGGCTCTGCCGTGCGGGTGGCATACACTTGTAGTCACTTGGCTATCTCACTTGGATATCTGAGGATTAAGTTCACTTCCTGGGAGCTTGGCAGCTGGGCCTCCACCACCAGGGAGAACTGAGAGCACTGCAGCTTCTGGGGCTATAAACCATGATAGTATCTGATAAAAATCTATGGGCACATTCTCCAGTTATGTACAAAACACACACTGGAGAATGACCATCATAGTCTCCCTAGTAATGGGACCTTTTTCTGGAAGTTTGGGGTCTGGGCAGCAGCCACGGAGAAATCCAAGTCTGGCCACTGCCCAAATGTGCAACTTTCATCCTATCTGGAATTGGGAGGGTGAGAAGTCCCTCCAGCAGGGGCTTTGGAAGTGAACTGTGACAATCGCCTCCCAGGAAATAGAAGTTGGTGGCCCAGAGGGGACGTGTAAACCAAACCAGAAAACAGGTGGGGAACCCAGGAGAACTCTCCAGTCTCAGAAATCTTGTCGGTGCCTGCAAGACAGGCTCATTCCAATAACTAGAAGAACTAGCTTAGACGACTTTATATTTAGTCTTTTGCCTTTCTACTCGCACACCTGTAATATAATATAACTACATGATGGGTGTCAGGTTCATTTCACAAACATATACAGGATGACTCTTCCCCAGATTGAGAAAGTTTTCAGATTCTGGGAACATCATGGTGGCTTCCAAAGGAAGGAGAGTCAGGAGAGGGTTGATGGAAAACACAACAGACAGATGTCAAAATGCCACCCTGTGCCACAGAGACCTTGAGAATGCGAGAAATCAATTAACACTAAAATAAAACGTGCTGAATTCCAGGAGTGGCCATCTTCAGTCCCCAGACGTCATTGTCTAGGTCTCTTCAGGCACCAGGGTGACAGACTCCCTGACCCCCAGAACTCCTGCAAGACTGCTTGGGCAGGATTAGGGTGTCTTGACTTTGTAAGTCTCTTCCCTGGTCTCATGCTCTGATGGTTCCCAGGAACTTAGGCCCCGTGAACTTGGCGTGCTCTTAGGGTTCCTTCAAGCTAAAATATGCCTCGCTGGATGCTTTCTCTTTTCTGGGATGAGAACCTCTTAAGCCACCTAGAAAATTTAAAAACCCTATCTCAGAATAATGTTTTTAAGTGGATAAACAAAATACATTGGATTACAAAAGAAACCAATTCATAGAAAACCCATTATCAGGTTAAAAAAGATAAACTCAGGGCACAGTAATGTACTTATTATCCTACTAACAAGATCAAGACGGTGACTACTAATTACTAGACTTTAAAATAGCAACGAGTCTAAGTGTTATTTTATATTCCTGTCTCAAGACTGCAAAGGGATGGAAACTCCCAACTGGGGGCAGTGTTTTTTCAAGACTTCTTTGGTTTCAGCTAGGGATTAAGGGAGATAGAAAGTCTATGAACTTGAACTTCAGATCAAGAAGTTCTGTTCTAGATTTCATAGGATCTTCACAACCTGAGTCTGGCAAAACGGCTCCCTGGCATAGAAAGGTGCTGACATTCCATTTCATCTTTCCTGATTAAACCAGCGCCTCAGCCCCACTGACATTCACACTGTTGAGGCTTCAAACTTCGATTTGAACCGCAAGACACGCTTCATCGTCCATGGCTTCATTGACAAGGGGGAAGAGGACTGGCTGGTGAACATGTGCAAGGTAGGGTCCCTTCACCTTTTCACACCCAACAAGCTCAGCCCCAGAGCCATGCCCTGCAGCTCCATTGTTCTAAGCCTGGGACAGAAATTGCTTCCAGAAATGATAGAATCCAGGGTCAGAGCGATAGCCCTGCGGGTAGGGCATTTGCCTTGCACGCGGCCGGCCTGCACCAGCCCGGGTTCAATCCCGGCATCCCATATGGTCCCCAGCCGGGTGTAACCCAAAAAAAAAAAAAAAAAAAAAAAAAAAGAAGAAGAAATGATAGAATCTTCCTGAAACCACTGGAAAAACCCTGGTTCCTCAGGGCCTCCACTGTCAAATTCTCCCAACCAACCGAATTCAAGTCAACCATGTACTCTTGAGGCTGGAAAGACTCAGGGCAATGAGGAAGTCCCAGAGACAGAAGTTAGAGCAAATGACCTGGTCTGTCTCTCTGAAGGCTGATATAAAGGCCTGTGTGACACAGGAAGCCCTTTAAAATACCCTCTAGCAACGATTTAGTTGAACTGTTTTTGTGATGTGGAGATCTTCTGTATCTGCTATCTTTTCTTTCTGGCTTCTATACCTTTTACTTCAATCAGAAGACAAAAGCCATTGGAGCACTTGAAATGGAGTACCTGTGATGAGCACAGCAATGTTTTCACTGTATTTAAGCATCCCCATGCATCTAATGGTAGCTCTGCGAGATGGCATGGCACAGGGTATCATGAATTTTAGTGATGGATGATTATTTGTGACATCCATCTCCCAAGTACATTCTAGGAGACAGACACTGCAAACCATTTCACTTTTCTTTTTTTATCTTTGTCCCATTTACTGTCTCTATCAATGTGGTGAGAAAGACAGTTATTGTTCCATTCTATGGATGAGGAAAGTAAGGCCTAAGAAAGTTCAGGTTGAGTGCAGAGGTGCAAAACCAGGTCTTCTGTACAAAAGAGATCATGTCCCCTGTACCTACATCTCTAGCCTGTAAGGGCCATCCACGGGCATTGCTTTTAGGGGCTGAATAAAGCAATTCTACTAATGGACTCTGTTTCTTCAGGAGTTGAAATGCTCACATATGCCCCTTTTAGTCCTGGGGTCCTGGAGAAGCAAGTCAGGAGTCTGTATTCCACCACAATGCCTTGGCCTCCAGCCAAGCAAGGAGCAGCCAGGGCATCTCCAAAAATAAAACAAAAGACAGGGAGTGCTCACCTGTATCCCCTTCAAGGACTGGGATCCATGGTTGCAGAGCAGATAGCCCTTTCACCACTTAATAGAAAAGATTCTGGTTCAGGAGCATTATATCCCTAGACGAGCCACATGTACCCTGCCAAGCCTCAGTTTCCACATCTGTTAAATGGGAATAAGAATACCCATGGCTGGAGAGATGACAGTACAAACAGTAAGGCTTTGCGTAAGGCTGAACCCAGTTTATTTATTTATTTATTTGTTTGTTTGTTTGTTTGTTTGTTTGTTTGTTTTTGCTTTTTTTTTGGTTCACACCCGGCAGTGCTCAGGGGTTACTCCTGGATCTGCACTCAGGAATTAGTCCTGGTGGTGCTCAGGGGACCATATGGGATGCCGGGGATCGAACCCAGGTCAGCCGCATGCAAGGCCAACGCACTACCCACTGTGCCCCAAACCCAGTTTAATCTCTGGCCCCCAATAAGGTCAAATGTCAGGAGTGACAGAACTAGGAATTGCCCCTGAGCACCATTGATTATGGTCAGTAAACAATACCGAAAAAATGCGGTTTGGGCCGAGAGAGAGAGAGAGAGAGAGAGAGAGAGAGAGAGAGAGAGAGAGAGAGAGAGAGAGGGAAGTGCTTGTCATAATCACAGGCAGCCCACCCACGTTCAGTTCCACCACACGTAGTCCTCAAGAGTTATCCCTGAGCACAGAACCAGGAATCACCCCGAACACCTGCAGGTGTGGCCCAACCCCCACCCCCACCCCTAGAATACCGGTGGCAGTGCTGTGGAGAGCCATGAGGAGCAGGGAGGAAGATCAGGCGCGCGGCACAGACCGGTGCTTGAGGGAGGTGAACCCTCCCGGGCAGTGTATAGGCTCCACCGCCTCTCAGAGGTTTCTCCGTCTTTGCTCCCTCAGAACATGTTTCAAGTGGAGCAGGTGAACTGCATCTGTGTGGACTGGAAAGGCGGCTCTCGCACGGAATACACCCAAGCCGTCCACAACATCCGGGTGGTGGGAGCGCAGATCGCCTACTTCATTCGGGAGCTGTCGGTAAGTTCCGGGGCCAGAGCTACCGCACAGCCCGCGAGGGCCTTTGCCTTGCACGCTGCTGGCTCAGACTCAGTTCCATCCCCGGAAACCCAAGTGACCTCCGGAGCACAGCCCCAAGTAACTCTGAGAGCAGAGCCAGGAGTAACCCCTAAGCATTGCTGGGTGAACCCTCCCCCTAAAAAAGATGTCAGTGGAACCCTGGGGGAGGGAACAGACAGACAGACAGACAGACAGACAGACAGACAGACAGACAGACAGACAGACAGACAGACAGACAGACAGACAGACAGACAGACAGACAGACAGACAGACAGAGACAGAAGCAGAGGCAGAGAGAGAGACTGAAAGAATGTGCCCGGCTGTAACCAGGTGCGGCCCCAGCATCCGTAGAGTGGAAGCTTCTACGGGCTGGAAGCTTCAGGGCCTTTCCTAACACCTCCAGTTTCCTAAGTCTACGGTTTGGGGGTGGGGGTGGTGGTCACTGGGGCCAGTTCTTTTAAGGCTTTGAGCCTTAGTTTCCCTTTGATGAAGCCTTTCTTGAGAGCAGGCTGGCTGCCCCGATTCTGGAGAATCCCAGCTCCTGGCCGGCAGCTGCCAGAGAGAACAGCGGACTGGGGGAGCCCAGCAGCGGTGGGCGCAGGGCTGAGCGCCACTGCCTGTCGCGCGCCTGCAGTTGGCTGGGCGGCCACTGGTCAGCACTGTTGCCCGCGCATTAGCCGGCCTCAGGACACACGTATCCTGGCTGGCGCGGCCCTAGGTGGCTGCCTGGAACTGGGGTAGGGGGCGGTCATTGCTTCCGAGTTTCCCCGGCGGAATCCCTTTCTCCCCGCGCCGTCCTGGGGCGCACGCGAGCCCACGCAGGCCGGGGACCTGAGGCGCCTTCTCCCCGCAGACCAAGCTGGACTACAGGCCCGAAAACGTGCACATCATCGGCCACAGCCTGGGCTCACACGCCGCGGGCGAGGCGGGCCGGAGACTGGGGAGGCCAGTTGGGCAGGATCACAGGTAGGGGCGCAGAGACTGACCATGGGGTGCGCGGTATGGGGACCCGCAGTCTTCAGCATTTCCAGTGACCGCTGCCCCTGCCCTGGAGCTCCGGAACCGGTGTTCTCTGGGTGCAGACTTGGTTGGGGCGGGAATGATGGATAGCACAGCGCTTAGGGCCATTGCGCCGCATGTGGGCGGCTGGGGTTCCATCCCCAGCACTCCCTACGCCCCCAGAGCCTCACCTTGAGTGCAGAGCCAGGAATAAACCTTGAGCAAGCTAGATGTCCCGCCCCCACCCCAGAATAAAAGACGGGTTGTCAACATATTTTCATGTGTATTCAGACATGTATCGAAAAATCCAAATTCGTTTATTTAAAAACAAAAGATATGAGAACGCATTAGACCCAAACTTAGGGCCACGAAGTGTACAGTGTTGTCAAATCAGCACATTGGACAAATGATTCAACCCGATCTCTGGTGAAGGTTTGCTTTGGTCCGGTCGTGTGCTCAGTCACATTGGGTGAGGATAACAGTTCCGCATTGACAAAGTTTTAGTTTATAAATTCCCAATTGATCATGATTATGGTCCTTTTAATGTAACGTTCCATTCCATGGACCAGAGAGATCTCAAAATGTTGAGTGTATGTTTGTATGTCGGACGCCAGGAATTGATCCCTGACACTGCATGTTCTCTGAACACTGCTGGGAATACTGTGACTTACAGCGTTATTTATTGTTGAGTTTGGGCTGTAGCATGCTTTAAGAATTTATCTGTCTCTCTTGGTTGTCCAATTTGCTTGATTTTTTTTATATATATTTGTTTGACCAACTATATAGTTCACCACAGTAGTCTCTAAAGTTATTTTATTCTGGCTTGGTTATCACTATCTGGATTTTGTTGGTTTTGTTTTGTGGCAACACCCTCCCATGCTCAGGAATCACTGCTGATCGCTTCAGATGACCATATGTGGTGCCAGGGATCAAACCCAGGTCAGCTGAGTGCAAGGCAAGCACCCTGTCTTGCTGTGTTATCTCTCCAGCCCCTTGATATGGATATTTTACAAACTTTTTTACAGGAATTTTAATTAAGACTCCTTAATTTGCAAAGTTATTCATACTAGAATTGTTTCAGGTATACAACGTTCTATCAGCATCCCACCACCACTGTCCTCTTCCCTCCACCAAAAATACCCAAGTTATCTCCCTCCTACCCCCACCCTTCCCGCCTTGGAAGGCATCTAACAATATTATTTTATATTACTTGGTCCAATAAACTTAAAGGAAAGACAAATAGAATTATCAGAAAATAAATCAATAAAAATCCATTTGTAATGATAGCTGATTATATATTTTTAACCTTTCTTAATCTAGTAGAGGACAGCCATATGTACCATAAGTGAGTGTATTCTCAATGCCATATGATGAGAAGTTTCTCCTGTCCTCTAAAGGAGCTCTTTTAATGCTTCTTGCAAAACTTGTTTCAAAGCTATGAATTTCCTGAGCTGTTGCTTGTTTATGAAGCTCCGTATACTTCCTTCAAATCTGAATGATTTAACTAGTAGAAAATTCTTGGTGGTGGGATGTTCATTTCATTGTTTTTATACTATCTTCTTCCATATTCTTCTGGCTAGTAGAGTCTCAATTGAAAGATCAACTGTAAATCAATTGATAGATCAGCTGTACAGATGGACTTTCCTTTTTTATCTTGCTACATTCAATATTCTCTCTCTGTCTTTGGAGTTTTGCCTTCTTGAGTATAATGTGTCTCGAGTCTCCCTAATTGGGTCTATTTTCATGGGCCACTTAGGTCTCGGTGCCCATAATCCTCAACTCTGGGAAGTTCTTACTGATGATTTCTTTAACTAATGTTTTGTTCATCATGTTTGCCTTCCTGCTCTTCAGGGACTCTGATGACTCATGTTGTTCTCTTGAACCCATCCCATGCACCTCTGGTATGCTGTCGCTGTTCATTTCATTTCAGGCTATTTTCTACCTTCTTCTGTTCCCTGGGGCTTTCTGTCTCTCATTTGGCAGCTCCTTCATCTTTTGCTTAGCTTCTGTTGCTCTTAATTCAAGCTTTCATTGACTTTTTTTATAACTTCATTTCTGTCATTTCTGCCTGAAGTAGTTTTCATTTGGACTCTCATGCTTTCATGTGCTTTGCTGACTACCTGTGCTTTTGTTTCTTTTGAACTCATTGCACATCCTCATCATAGTAAAGACACTGAGAATTTACTGGTGTTTATATAATCAGGGATATTGTTTTCACTCATTGATCTTCATGGGCTGCTACATGCTTTCCCCCATTGGTTTTCTAGTGTTCTGGTTGTGCAGGGATGAGTCTTTGTAGTTAACCCCCCACTGCCCAGAAGATCCTGAAGGATTAAGCTGGAGATTGCTCTGTCTTCTCTGTCCAGCCTCACAGATTGACAGGCAGAATAACTGTGAGCAGCATGTAATTTGTTGAGAGGCTAAGTTGCATGACTACATGTGGGCCCTTCACATGGCCTTAATATGGTGTGGAGGCCACTGGGACCCATCCTGTAGGGAAGGGTTCAACCTGCTGCCCTGGAATAGGCCCAGTGATATCAGTCAGATGCAAGTCTCACCTAGGCGGTGAAGCATCAGGCAGGAGCTGCGCTATGGGCCCTTAAGACTGACCTAGAGATTTTCAGTTGACAAAGTTTTTTCTTTTATACCTTCTCATGGTGCTTTCACACATTAATGCCCGTTTCCCAGGTGAGACAAGTGAAGGGAGCAGGCATTTGGCCATGAGCAGGACTAAGATTAGAATCTAGGCCCCAGAGCCCTGGGCACCAGGCTCCCTCCACTCTCTGTTTCTCTGGGAAGATAAACCGGGAACAGCACCTGGTCAGGAAATCAGTTGAGCTGGGGAGGCTAGCGGTGAAGTAACAAGCAGGGTTCAAAGCAAAATGAATATGATAGTCCTCAACACTGAATAGATTGGCCTGGGAACAGAAAGGTGGAATGTCCTAGGCACAAATGAAGTTTGAGGGAGTCTTTTATGGGAAAGACGCAAATGATGGGAGAACCAATGGGAGGTGTCCGCAGGTGGTGACCCCTTAAGGGCAGCTCAGAAGAGTAGACTCGCATGCTCAAAGAGTGGGCAGAGAGGACGGAGCTTGCTGAGGAGAGCTGAGTAGCAGGTGTGAATGCAGAGTGGGGTATAGGAACATGGCTGGGGGTGGGTGCCTGGCTCCAGGCAGAAATGCTGATGATTCTGAACATCCGTTGACAGTCTCAGACTCTGCTTTCAGCCTTCCGTTCTGGCCTCTTTTGCCCACTGCAAAGTCCATCAAACCGTGGGATGCGGGCTACTAGACCTTGTTCCAGGAGCCCTTCTGCTGGGCTTGTGGGGACAGAATTTAAATCCTGGTGTGTCTGAGACCCTGGCTTCCCTGTGTGCTCCCCTCTCAGGGCTGGATCCTGCCGAGCCATGCTTCCAGGGCGCACCCGAGGAAGTACGCTTGGACGCATCAGATGCCATGTTCGTGGACGTGATCCACACGGATACAACTCCTATCATCCCTAACATGGGTGAGTTCCGCTCCACCTCCCTGGAATCTGGGGTGACATGGGAGAACAGTGGACATCCCCAGGAGGCCCCCCCTGCCCTCACCCACACGTGTCATACAAAGGTGGCATTCAGCATGGTTAAACTAAACACACACCAGCCACCAATGACAGCCAGTGAGCCCCACAGGAACCGCTGTCCAGCCTATGTGGGATCAGCCATTCAGACACACTCATTCACTTATCTGTGAGGATCCTGAGTGGTACATATGTTTAGTTTTGCTTCTTGAGCCATACTTGCACATGCAGAATTCATTCTTTGAATTTTTTGTTCTTTCTTTCTCAGCCAGTTGGGCTTAATGGTTCAAGCTGCGTGAACCCTCCGCCAGGCAGGGGAAAAAACCAGCACCAGCACTCCCCAATTCCTTCACTATCTCCCCAGCCTTCTTTTTTTGCTTGTTTTTTTGTTTGTTTACGGGTCACAACCATCAATGTCCAGGGGATATTTCTTCCTCTGTGCCTGGGGGATCCACTCTCAGCAATGCTTAAGGACAATATAGGGGTCCACTCAGGGTCTGCTGCATGCATGGCAAGCTCTTTAACCCCTGTGCTATCTCTCCAGTTCCCCAACCCTTCTTTTACCAAATCTTTGACTATAGTTTGTTAGAGATTATACACATCTTCTAAATGAAATATTAATACTATTTTTAATATTTTCAAAATTAAAGATTATTTTAATAGTAAAATAATGTTTGATATTAAATCACTTGTATCACTTGTCTTCCTGTTGATCATCAGTTTGCTAGAGCGGGCACCAATTAACATCTCCATACATCCTGTCACATGCTAGTGTAGCCCAAGGGCATCTGCTCACTCCAGGAACATAAAGAGCCTCAAACCATTCATCAGGTAATGGGAATGAGGTCTATAATTTTTACTGGTATTTGGAATATCAAATACGACATGGGTAGCTTGCCAGGCTCTGTCATGCGGGTGGGATACTCTGGCAGTAGTCTCTCATCTAGTGCATGTATTGATGAACCGCGGGCACTTTGTGGCTGCATGAGCCAGGCTTGTGATCAACTCTTCTGCTGGGTGGAGCTCTGTCAAGCTGGGGAGTCTGGATGTGGAAAATGGTGTGGGGGTTCCTCTGGCTTCTTGTGAGGCTCTGCTGGGGTGGTGGGCCAGGGCTAGAACCCACCTTCCCTCCTGGGCGCCTCTTGATCAGCTGGGCACAGGGAGAGCTGGTAGCAGCTCTGCCCTGTGTATGTGATTCTCTGGATCAGGCATTCCTGGGCTGGGCTTGAAGAAGATTGTTGTAGGGTGGGTCTCTGATGAGCCAGGCTTGTGATAGCTCTTCTGCTGAGTGGAGCCCTGACAAGTGGGGAGTCCGGATGTGGAAAATGGCAGCCCTCATGGTGTAGGGATTCCTCTGACTTCTTGCGAGGCTCTGGGCTTGGATTAATTGATATTAAATATTCTATTTAATTAAATACTTAAATTAGCATAACATTTAAATATTAAAAACACCCTTTCCAAGCATATTTCCTGTTTTTTTATAATTATGATCTCACAGGGCATTTGTGTGTACTGCATTGAACATTTTATACCCAGTAGCTCATTCATCCTTGCCATGACCTTTAAAGTTGTGTATTTTTGCCATTTCATGGATAAGGAACTGAGACTAAACTCATTGCCCATGGGGGCAGAACCTGGGTAGAATCAGAATATGATTACATCAGTGGGTCTCTAAGACTAAATCACAAAGTCATTATGTCAAGACTCTCTGCTTGACAGTATAAAATTGTAATACTACATTTACAATAGGATGTAAGAATCAAAACAGATAACCTGATAAGTAATAACAATTTCTCCAGGAGCTTGGGCCATAGCTCTAGTGGTAAAACACATGCCTGATTTCTGTGAGGCTCGGATCTCATCCCTAACTCCACATGGATCTCCAAGGATGGCCCGTTACAGCACCAGAGCAATGCTGCATCATCGGGATGAAGCACCGAGTCACCAGGATAATCCGAGTCCCCAGGCTACTGGTATCCACTGGTGTATGTCAGTACTAGCCAGGGTATCCCCCACAGGCAGACACATGAACTAGCTTCCTTCCTCTCTCCTCCCCTATCCTTGCTCTTTCCTTCCTCCTAGTCTCATTCCAAGTGCCCCTACAGAGTCATAGACTGCAACCCCACTGCAGAAAGTGCCTGCTCCCTGGGTTGGGACTAGGTACGCAGTCACTGTGGCCATCCTCCAGCTTTGGGCCCACTTATCTCCTGCTCACCTCTGTTCACACTGTTTCAGGTTTTGGAATGAGCCAAAGGTGGGCCATCTGGATTTCTATCCAAATGGAGGAGAGCAAATGCCTGGATGTAATAAAAATATCCTTTCAACTATTGTTGATATAAACGGACTCTGGGAAGGTAAGTGCGTGAGGGCACCCAGGTGGATGTTTTTGATCTTTTGATCACTTGAATCCCGTTATTCATCGATTTGCTCGAGTGGGTGCCAGTAACATTTCCATTGAACCATATCACGTGCCAATGTAGCACAATGGCATCTGGTTGATTCAGGAATATGAAGAGCCTCAAACCGTTCCTTCAGGGTCTTGACAAGGAAGTCTGACCATCTTGTAGGTAGGCGGCCACGTGATCTTTTGACATCCCGTGGGATCCAGTTGGTAACGGCTTTAGTCCAGCGGTCATCTCCAAATCGCATACATGTCCAGCCCATCTGATTTTCAATGCCTTGGCAAATGAGACAGCATCCCTGATTCTGGGATAGCGACGAAGGTCAGAACTCTGGATTCCTTCTCTCACTTGATTAAGGCGTAATATTCCAAGCATAGCTCTTTCGATTCCTCTCTGGGAGACCCGAATAGCATTCTCATCCTGCTTTCGTAGGGCCCAAGTCTCTAAGGCATATGTTAATGCAGGGAGAACAATGGAGTCAAAGAGATGTGCCTGGAGCCGGAGGTTCTTTGTCCTTTTAGCTATTTCTTCGATGCCTTTGAAGGCATTCCATGCTGCTCTCTTCCTCCTGCACAGCTCAGGTTTTAGGTCGTTCATCATGTTGATTTCTCGACCTAGGTACACATAACTGCTGCATTCAGAGATGTTTGTTCCATTGAGAGTGAATGGGGACTCAGGAGCTAGTTCATTTCTCATGAACATAGTTTTCTTCAGATTCAACTGTAGACCTATCTTTCCACATTCTCGGTCGAAGTCAGCCAGCATTTGTGCCACTTGGCTAATGTTTGGTGTTATTAGAACAATGTCATCAGCGAAGCGGAGGTGGTGTAGTTGCCGACCATCTATCTTCACTCCCATTCCTTCCCATTCTAATTGTCGCATAATGTTCTCAAGGGTGGTGCTGAAGAGTTTTGGTGAAATGGTATCACCCTGTCGAATCCCTCTTTTGACATCAATGATCACTTCTTTGTAGAATGGTGAGATCCTGGTGGTGAATCTGTAATACAACTCACGAAGCATCTTGATGTATTGGGTTTGAACACCCTGTTTGGCTAGGGCTTCGATGACTGCTTCAGTCTCCACAGAATCAAAGGCTTTCTGTAAATGAATGAACATGAGACAGAGCGGCATCTTGTACTCCCTACAAACCTCAATGAGCCTGGTTACGTGTGGATATGGTCGATCGTGCTAAATCCTTTCCGGAAGCCTGCTTGCTCGCATGGTTGTCCTTCATCTAGTGTTCTGCCAATCCTGTTCAGGATGACTCATGTAAACAGCTTGTAGATGATGGACAACAGGCAGATGGGGCAATAGTTGCCTATGTTGTGAATGTCTCCCTTCTTGAACAGTAGAACTGTCCTGCTGGTTTTCCATTGGGAGAGCACCTTGCATTTGGACAAGTAGCGTGTGAAGAGCCGAGCTAGTGTATTGAAAAGTACCGATGGCAGATTCTTCAGGTGTTCAGGTCTGATTTTGTCTGGGCCTGGTGCTGTTCCCCTTCTTTACCAATGAGGGCATGTCAGATTTCAGAAGGGAGAACGTTGGGAATGACATATCCATCCTGTGGAATTTGGTATGTGGGCAGGTGGATGTGGCTATCTAAGAGATTTGAGTAGAAGTCATGGATAATCTTCTCCACTGCCTTTCTGGAAGATGTGATAGATCCATCAGGCGTCGGAGGGCAGTCATCTTGGTCTTATAGTTGGCGAAGGACAGGCGGGCGGTACGAATGCTTTTCCCGGCTTCTGTGCATCTTCCAGTATTTCTGCTCTTCTGTCTTTGAGACTTCAAAGAGGTCTTCTTTTATCGCTTCTCTGCACCATTTAGCACGCTTGAACGTTAGCATTTGGTCGCCTGAGACTCGCGCCTTGCCACGTTGGCGAATGAGCTCAAGAGTTTCTGAAGACAGGCACCCTTTTGTGTCTTTCTCTCTCTCTCTGCATTTTTCGCACAATCATGAAGGTGCAGAACCAGTAAGTTGTATTCTTCGTGCGATGTCGCCAATGATGGTATCTTCCTATGTTGCTGCAATGGTGCCAAAGAGTTCCCAGTTGGTGGTCGCTCTGGGAGTTCTCTTCTTAAACTTTGCAGCCTTTTCTCCCCATTGCGGGAAGTAGAATTTTGCACCAAGGAGACGGTGGTCCGATCCTGTTTGGAATTTGGGGACGACAGCAACATCGGTCAGACAAAACAGTCGATTGAAGATGATGTGGTCAATTTCACTGATGAACTGTCCACCAGGAGATTCCCATGTCCAATGTTTCGCTTCAGCCTTCTGGAACTGTAAGTTCCCATGAATGGTCTGGTGGACATGATGAACTCAGATAGTCTCTCACCCTTATCGCTCCATTCTAGGCCATGGATCCCGATGTGGAGTTTTTCACCCGATATTCTCGGTCCTATCTTGGCATTAAAGTCACTGACTATGATCTTGTAGAAGGTGTGATCTTTTTATAGAACTCCTCCAGTTCCATGTAGAATTTCTCAATTTCATCTCCTTTGTATGTGGATGTTGGTGCGTAGACAATGAAGATACAAACTGCTGGCAGTGGGCCACATCTCTTCAAGTGTAATCATCCTATCTGGTTTGTTAGGCATTCAAATGAATCAATGTTGATGGCCATGTTCGTGTTGACAAGGACACCAACGCCACCGATGTTTTTGATGTGTGGAGGAAACAAGGTGTGGGCTGGCCTGGCATGCATATGCTGGACTGCTACCACTTTGGGGGACACTCAGGATTGGTGTGTTCACAACCATGGTAGTAGTCCTTGGATGTGCCCATTTTACGGATGGGAAGACAAACTCAGTAAAGTCATAAATTTGATCAAACCCATTCTCACACCACTCTGAGCCCAGTTTCTGACTGTAAAGTCCTGACCTCATGCCCTAATGTACACTTCTCCTGGCTCACCATCCTGCTAAGATGATTGAGAGGCACCTTGGCACATTCCCATCACTGCCTTTGCTCCCACCACCTCTATCAGCACCTCTTCCTTAGAGACCCAGAGCATGAGCACCCACACATGCTCTTTCTTGCTTTCTTTCTTTTTATCATTGGGACACACCCAGCTATGCTCACTCCTGTAGGGTTCAGGGGACCATATATGGTGCAAAAGATTAGACCCAGGCCGGCTGTGCACAAAGCAAGAGCCCTACCCAGTGTACTATAGCCACAGCCCCAACACTTTCTTGCCCTTCACTGTTGAATGGAAAAGGAAGATGATATGATCCATGAGTTGGCTGGGGTGTCCTAAAGGTCTGGTGAAGAACTTTTGTATGTCTCAACTTATCTGAGTGAGCAGGTCCCCAAGCCATTATGTCCCAAAGCAGTGGCCCTATGCCATTACTAGTCACTTGCTCCATCCATTTCTCTGTTCCTGAGACAATATGGCTCTCCCTGTTTAACACGATGCTTGGATCACTGCCTACTGGGCTGTATTTTCCTAACCCAGGAGACCAGGGCAGCGTGGGGAGCATTCCAGATACTCCAGAGCTCCTTCAAGCCTAGCCCAGAGCAGAAGCAAGTCAGCAGGTTTCCTCCTTTCCCTCAAATTTTTCAACATCAGTCACAGCAACTTCCCACTGCTGACATTGTAGTCAGGTGTGCCACCCTCCGTCCCCAGCCCATCCCAGGGAAGGGAGAGGAGATTCCTCTCTAGGGCCTAATGACTCAGGCTTCTAGAGTCTAATACCAAACTTTTTGCTTGGGCAGGAACCCGGGAGTTTGTGGCATGCAACCACCTAAGAAGCTACAAGTATTACTCAAGCAGCATCCTCCACCCTGATGGCTTCCTGGGTTACCCCTGTGCTTCCTACAATGAGTTCCAGAAGGTAGGTCACACTGGAGACCTGGACACGGTCACTGGTGCCCCAGCTGCTTTTCCTCCTTGGGTTCAGAACAGAACAGAGCTGGAATTCCACTGCAAGCAGGAAGCTTCTAGGGATCTTGAGCTTCTACAGTCACTTCCGCCAGAGAGTACGGTGGCCAGGAGGGGGTGGTGCAAATCGACTGTGTTGGGCCTTGCCTTCATCGCCAGCTTTTCTTACGGGACCATCCTATGCAGAAGTGGAGAGATGAGTGTGGTGACCACCTTAACTCCATCACCAAACCATACTCATTGTTAACCTTTTTATTAGGGGATTTTCCTCAAATTTGGGAGACAGTGTTTCTCCAAATTCGTGGAGGTAAACTGAAAACATTGGGGCATGTTACTCATAAATACTTCAGCCCTCATTGCCTAAGAATTCTCCTAGAGAGCAACATTTCAGACATTCAATATGTGTATATGTATATCTAATATTTCACTCACATTCAAAGTCTAAAAATATGAAAAAATACGCTCTAGTGTTTGAAGTTTCCCAAATCTATTTGGTCTACTGTACCCCTTCCAGGAAAAAGAATTCAGTGACTCCCTAGAATCCTCCTCGCCTTAAAGCAAAGAAATAGAAAGTGCCCCTCAATGACACCAGAGTGTCTACTATCCCACCTCACCCCAGTATGACCCAAATCCTACCCATGGAAGCACAGAATCCCCCACTTTGAAAAAAAACACTGTTCTAGCCTGTATTTTTCTTATTCTTTATGTCCCTCTGTTTCTTCCCTCCCTTCCTTTCTTCGTTTCTTCCTACCTCCATTCCCTCTTTCTTCTTGCCCTCCCTCCCTCCTCCCTGCTTTTCTTCCCTTTCTCCTTCCTTATTTCCCTCCCTCTCTTTGTTGCATCTGTTGTCTTGTCAGGACAGTTCTCCTTTTCATTGGTCTTTCAGGTGCGGTATCTAGTAGAAATATTTTGGTCTTCCAAGAGAGGTATTTGGTCTCACATTCTGAACTTGTTTCTCTGTGATTCGTTGGGTGATAATTGAGTTTTTCTTAGTGGATCACACCAGATACTTTCCTTTGACAACTCTTGGTCCTGCTATTTGTTACTTGGTTAAGGTAGCATCACCCAGATTTCACATTATAAAATTACCTCATCCCCTAGGGTGTTAGCAGTCCCCAATAACAAACCAATGTGAGAGTTTTGAACTTCTTACCTGATTAACTTCTTACACTGGGGAAAGTAAAAATCCAAAACTTCAAATAATATATTTTTAATGACATGTTATATATCAAAACTAATTTTGGAGGCCAGAGAGTTTGTACAGCAGGCAGGGCACTTGCTTTACATAAGGCCAGTCAGGGTTCAATCACCAATACCCCATGTAATCCCCTGAGCACTGTGAGGAGTGATACTGAGCTTGGAGCCAGAAATAAGCCCTGAGCACCACCAGGTGTACCCCCCCACAAAAAACCCAAAAATCATAAAAATAAATAATTGTGACTTAGACACCATTGTATTGAACAAGGTAACCCATCCTCCAGGTCTATGTAGCCATTGTGTTGCTTAGTTATTGTGGGAACCTAGATAAGAACACAAAAGGCCTCCAGAATTTGTCTCCTTCTTTCCAACTTGCACAACACTCTGTACTCCATGGATGATGGGTGTGAGGAGGACACAGAACACAGGGCAAGTGGCACTGGACATAAAGGGCGAGACTTTCCCAAGGGCTCCAACTTCCTCCTCCAAGCCAGGATAACTTCCTAAGCTGTCAGTCATTTGGGGAGCATCAAAGAGTGGTCAGGCCTCTTTCTAGGAGAAACAATTCACAGGACAGTGAAGATGACTACCAGTCATTTCTTCCTCTGCTCTTCTGCTAACCTGGCATCTGTCCCATCTACTCACTAGTAATCTGACATTTCCTCTATTTAACATTATTGCTTCCCAGACAGGACTTCCTTTCAGTCTTCCTATCAGTACTCGGGTTTTTCAGGTACTTCTGTGTATGTCCATCACAGTTGTGTATGAGATTCTGATGATGGACTGAGATCAGTGAATGCCAGGGAGGGAAATGGATGGTGGGTGGGCTGATGTGTAGACAGGAGGTTGGATGAGATGGTGGCATGCGTGAATGAGTGAGGACATGAACTAAGGACTGTTTCTAACAAAAAATGTTTTTGTTCACTAGAATCATTGTTTCCCTTGTCCAGCTGGAGGATGCCCCAAAATGGGCCACTATGCTGACCAGTTTCAAGGGAAAACCAGTGCTGTGGGACAAACCTTCTTCCTGAACACAGGAGAGGGTGGTAACTTCACCAGTAAGTTTCTGTTTTACTTGTTTATAAATTCTGGTAAATAGGGACCAGAGAGGTGATGTAGTTGCCTTGCATGCACCAACCCTGGTTAGATCCCCAGGACTACTTATGGTCCCTCTGAGTACCACCAGGGATCATGGTCACTAATAGCCCCTACATAACTCCAGTAATGACCCAAATCCTGGCCCCACACTAAATATTTTTGACTAATAAGATTGAGATAGCCTTATTAGTCAAGACCCTTGTAGCAGTTGATAGAAACTCCACTCCAGCCTGCTGGAACTATAATAGAAGAATAGAATGACTTTGTCTTGGGTCTCACATTGCCTTTAAGCAATGTGATCAGTGACATGAGGGTGTGGCATGACTGGTCCAAGCTGGGTCTCAGGTCCACCCACCACCATGGAAGGAAGGAAAAAGCCATTATCACAAGAGGGCAGGTGGGCATAATCATTGTAAGTCAACTAGACATGCATCCCCATGGATACATGCGGTGTTATTTTTGCCCAGATTTCCACTGAAAAATAAGTGTAAGATTGTAAGATCAGAGGCCAGAGCTATAGTACAGCAGGCAGGACACTTGCCTTACACTCTGCCAGTGCAGGTTTCATCCCTAGCACTATGTATGATCCCCTGAGTTCCTCTAGGAGTGATCTCTGAGCACAGTCCCAGGAATATGCCCTAAGCACTGTCAGATGTAGCTCAGAAGCAGAACAGAAACAGAAGATAGTAAATTTATCCATATACTTTGTTTGCAATAAAGAGTGCTACATAGTGACTAAATAAAAGTGCTGTTGTTTTTCAGGGGGGTTTCAATGTTTTTTGTGTATTTTGGGACCTAGTAGTGCCCAGGGGTCACTTTTAGAGGTTCTCAGGGACCATATGGAGCACAGGAGCTCAAAATAGAGTCTGCCGCACATGAAGCTTGTCTCTTACTTCCTGTACCTCCAAACTCAATTTAAATATATATGAATATGTATATATGCATATATATATCACTGTCTTCCCGTTGATCATCGATTTGCTCGAGCGGGCACCAGTAACATCTCCATATGTCCTGTCTCATGCTAGCAGAGCCCAATATATACATACATACATATATATATATATATATATATATATATATATATATATGAATATATATACACGCACACACACTTTACAATATACTTTTCACTTCATCATGTTTCCTGCATGGTCATGACACTTGTTGTGAAAGGTTGTCATGCCAAATTTTATATACCTATTCCCTTAACTCATCCATTCCCTTCCCAGAACATACATAGAGAAGTGTTGGCCTGTGTGTATCAACAGTGTGTTCAGGAGTGTTCTCTGTGCTGGTGTTTCAGTACAGGATAGCAATGGGTGGAGGGCATTCCTAGTTGTCCATCAATTGGAGATAACCAAATACTAGTCTTTGAAAGATGGAGCTAGCTCTGTGGAAGGAAGCATACGTCCCTAAATTGCACCAGGTGAAAAAGCCAAGAGTAAATTAGCATCACATCTCAGTGAGGCTCCCAATGGGAGATAGAGCTCCCCATGGAGAGCCAATGAAGACACTTTGTTGAAGGACTTCCTTGGAGAGCTGTGGATCAGGTGGAAAAACCAGACCTGGGCACCAAGACTGTGTTGTTTTTTATATATACTGTGTCTGTGTGTGAGCGATCAGAAAAAGCTCCAGTCCCTGGGCATGCAGGAGGCGTGACAGATCCTGCCCTCAACCCAGGAGATGCCAGTAGCAGCCCCTACTCCAGTGGTGACAACCCAAACTGTTTTCAGACATTGTCAAGTGCCCCAGATGTGCCAGTCACCCTTGACTGACTCCGCATTGGAATGGATTGCATTTGGAAAGCAAACTGGAAAGCATCAGGAAAGATGGAGGATGGAGGCTAGGCAGCTGGGGTGTAGAGAGGATTTCATCAACAGCACTTGACAACATGTCCATTGCATGTAAAAGTGACAGCGAAGCCTAAGGGAACGCACAAGAATACAAAGAACATATATCTGGGAGCCCAGATATCGCCCTTCTATACCCAGAGGCAGTAACTGGCAGCGTTGACTTTCTCTGCCCCCTATGTTCTTCACCCCCACCCAGAATCTGACATCCTGGTACCCCACCCAATCATTGAAGGAAACCAATAGGCATACTTCTGCTTTCTTTTCCCCACGGGACATTCAGAGCTTGGAGCAAGAATGCTTCAATGGGATACTTTTCTTTTCCAATCAGATGAATGAACTGAACCATTGTATTTCTCCGGACAGGTTGGAGATACAGGGTCTCAGTCACGCTGTCTGGAAAGAAGAGCATGAGTGGCTACTTTAAGGTTGCTTTGTATGGAACCAATAAAAACTCAAAACAGTATCGAATTTTCAAGTAAGTTTAACTGTAGAGTGCAATGAAAAGTTTTCCTAAAGGATCATTCATCAAAGTTGATGAAAAACTGCTTTCTAAGTCTAGCCATCAAAACCAAGCAGAGGGGCCGGAGCGATAGTCCAGCGGGTAGGACGTTTGTCTTGCATGGGGCCGGCCTGTGCCAGCCCGGTTCGATCCCCGGCATCCCATATGGTTCCCCGAGCACCGCCAGGAGTAATTCCTGAGTGCAGAGCCAGGAGAAACCCCTGAGCATTGCCGGGTGTGACCCAAAAAAAAAAAAACAAAAAACAAAAACAAAAAAAACAACAACAACAAAAAAAAACCCAAGCAGAATTTAGCTTTACAAAACCTTTAAATTGGGGCTGGAGCAATAGTACAGTGGGTAGGGCATTTGCCTTGCATACAACTGACCCAGGTTCAATTCCCGGCATCCCATATGGTCTCCAGAGCACCATCTGAGAGCAGAGCCAGGATTAACCCCTGAGCATCTTAGGGTGTAGCTCCCACCACAAAAAAAATCCAAAAAAAAATCCAACCCTTAGAATCATGGACTGCCCAAGCTGGAAGGAAGCCTTAGCACTGAATGCTTTGGCCCTGTTTTCACATTGAGAAGAATAAAGGCAGGAGAGAAGGAATTCACTGCAGTGCTAGGTTCTGGGAGATGGCTCAAAAACCTGGAGAATGTGTTTTTCATGCACGCACCCTTATTCTAGCTAATTCTACCTAAATTCTAATACTACATGATTCCCTTAACTCTACCAGCAGTAACCCACCCCAAAATAATAAGTTAAAACAAGATTGTTCTACCTTTTTTTGGAGTGCCCAAAGCTGCCTCTTAATTTAGGTGTATGGATTTCAAACTCAGGGAAGACACATTTTTATGGTAACCCCACCCCCACCAAGATGCTCACTCTATCTTATATGCATACATAGTCGTGGAGGCAGTCCTCAAAAGCACCTAGCTCTTGCTGGGATTACACAGAAGGTGCTTGGTAGCAGGTGTTGAATGCATCCATAACTGTGCTATAAAATTGGATTCAGCTTTTGCACTTTTACATAATTTCAATGTTAAGATAAAGTTCTTGGACAACTTCCTATGCTACCTCTGAGGAAGGACAGTATTTTCTACTGAACCATATGCATATTTAAATACCAGACATGGTATGAATTAGTCCTGTAATGAAATTATTTACCAGGCCACCTCCAATTCTGAACTTCTCCTAGGGACAAATGAAGACAGTGGAACTTTGAAGCATTATGTTTTCAAAGGTGTGTCCTTCACATAGATGCTTGTGGTTTTACATCCCCTGGGCATATAGGAAATCATTTAGAAGTATTTGCAGAAAACTGACTATAGTAACCATTACTTGGAGAAACAATAGGTTTTCATCATCCTATATTATCATATATCTAGCTGATAGAAAATTTATGCTTATGTTTTCAGAGGATCCCTCAAACCAGGAGCAAGTTATATGAGTGACATTGATGTGGACCTTAATGTTGGAAAAATCGAGAAGGTCAAGTTTCTCTGGAACAAGTCTTTGCTAAATATCTTGAAGCGCAAACTGGGAGCTTCCCAAGTCACAGTACAAAGTGGTGAAGATGGAACTGAGTACGTATCTGTTATCCCACCTAAGTCTTATTGTCTATAGTTCCTGATCAATCTGTCTATATATATAAATATATATATATATATACCTGTGTCGTATTTGATATGCCAAATACCAGTAACAATTATAGACCTCATTCCCATGACCTAATATAATGGTTTGAGGCTCTTTATGTTCCTGGAGCAAGCAGGTGCCCTTGGGCTCTACTTGCATGAGACAGGACATATGGAGATGTTACTGGTGCTCGCTCGAGCAAATCAATGATGAACGGGAAGACGGTGATACAGTGATAATGATATATATATGTATATATGTATATATATATACAGATTTTTATATATGTACATTTGTTTGCCTGGCAGGAGGAAGGAAGACATAAATAGAAAAAAAACAGAGTCTAGAAATACAAAAATATGAAACTTTTATTTGGGTTCAGTTGTTGAGGTAGGTGGTGTTTTGAGACATGCCTAAGAGTGATAGAGATGCTTGGCTCACATCCAAAGGAATCTTACTTGATAAGACTTTGGAGAGGGCATAAACTATATTGAAAATATGGGGCAGGGAAAATGGCAATCTTGAAAGAGAATAATCAGAAAATTAAAGATTTTTTGAATTTGCAGATATCACTTAAACCTCAGCAGCTTTCATCTGAAGGTGAGGGAGAGAGATTTGAGAAGTCAAGTAGTTTGTCTAGGGCCTCACAGGGAAACCAGATGGATGAATATTGCTCCTCAAAATGTTGAACAGGTGCCCTTAAAGATAGCACAGCAGAGAGGGTGTTTTGTTGTGAACACTGCTGACCCAGGTTAGATCCCTGGCATCCCATATGATCCCCCGAGCATTGCCATGAGTGATTCCTGAGTGCAGAATCAGGATTAACCCAAGCATCGCTGGGTATAACTCAAAAAGGAAAAAAAGAAGCTGTGAAACACATACCAAGGCCCTACTGAAATGTATGACTCAGTTGTGCCAGCCAGAAGTGGTGACAGTCTTCGACTCCTCTTGGGAGAGTGAGATGCCACTATGCCATTCTTTCATACAGCCAGAAGCAGAACACAGCCTGCGGTCCTACAAGGATTGGACTCAAATTTTCTGGTGTCCAATCCAGGCCTCTTTCCATTGTTCCCCCTCTGGTTCATACAGCAAGATTGATGTGGAGTTGAACTCTCCGTAAGGCCTGGCAGTTACAGTCTGGATTGTGGCACTATTTAGGGAGGGGTTCAGTCTTATTTCAAGTGCAGTACAGCTCACATACATACCCCTCCTAAGAGGAGGTCCCCATCTCACTGAACTCCCTTCTCAAAGAGCTGCCTTCTGTAGCTAAGCCTTGAGGGATGGTTAGCTTGGCCAACCTCCCTGCCCAAAAGTCTACAAGAAAAGGTTACAGTGACCTGCATCTAAGGACCCAACCTAACCAGTCTCTGCTGTCTCTCCAGTGTGACAACCCTCCATTATTGCTCTTTAGGCATTCTTTATTTAGATATAATGTCTAACCCATATACTTAACCCTCTACAGCATGCAATTCAATGACATTTTACATATTCGCGAAGTAGTGCTAACATCACTGCCATTAATTTTAGGACACTTTGAACACCCCCAAAACAAACCCATTCTCTTGAGCCATCACCCAGAAATCCACTGATCTACTCTCTCTGCCTATAGATTTTCCTAGTCTGGAATGGCCCATAGATGGTTCCCTCTAGTACCTCCTTTCATAAAGCATGTGTTCAAGGTGCACTCATGTTGTAGCATGCATCAGCTCATCATTACTTTGTGTTGTCAAATAATATTCTCCCATATGGATAGACCACAGTTATTTGTCCATTTATCCCTTAATCTGCTCCTCGAGGTGTTGCAGGTGTGGCTATGATGCCCGGCTGTGTTGGCAGGTGGCAGACAGGAGACAGGCTTGTCCTACACCCCCCCAGGGCTCTGCCCTGTGGGTCCTGAATGGTTGATGGTCTTACATAGAAAAAGACTGGGATGAATCCAGAGCCACGGCAGAGTCTGGCAAGCTACCTATGGTGTATTCAATATGTCAAAAACAGTAACAATAATGGTCCTCATTCCCAAAGAATGGGGACATTACTGGTGCCTGCTCAAGCAGTCTATGAACAACAGGAAGACAAGTGACAAGTGACGTCCCTTAATAGATTTGTGAGTGGTTCCTACTTTGGGGCTACTGTGAATAATGTGCTAAGAAAGAGACCCGTTGAGCTCATGACCCAAAGCTGACCCAATCCCTCATCCAAAAGAAAGCTTGGCCTAACCCAACTGATTCCCCCTCAGTTCATTAAGAGGCTCTAGGGGGAGTGAGGCTTCTGAGCGATTTCACTCAGTAAGAATCTATTGCTCTGAGTCTGGTTTAGCAGAGGTCTTGGTTAAAGGGATCTAAGTTCTAGGTGGTTGGCTAAAAGCCATTTGTTAATCTGAGCCCTCATTCCCAGCAGCCAAAACACCTCATGCAACCACTGTCTTCCTCCACAGGTATAAATTCTGTAGCAAAGACACCGTGGATGAAAATGTCCTGCAAACCCTTTATCCTTGTTAAAATGTGCTGCAACTCTTGGGTCTTGGTGGTAATAAATTCTTTGATGCCCTTGGCTTGGTAATGAGGGGCTAAATGGACCTTCTCCCTTATTCTGGCATCATATGTTGAATGTGACTTCTGGAATTGGAGCCCACTTGGTCACAGGTAATGCCTAAATGTCCCTGCAAACCTGCCTCTGCACCATCTCTCTGAGGGCTTGTGGGAGGGGGAGGGTAGTAGGGGAACCTGTGCTTATGTCATTTATTTCTCTAGACCATCAAGTTTTGGCCTCTTTGCCCCACCCAGATCCTTAGGCCGGGTAGACTAGATGTCTGTGGATAGTGTCATGTCGAATAATTACTAATTAGACTCAAAGTTGCCTGGGCCATGGAGAAAGGCGGGTTTTATAAAGAAGTCTAGGAGCCAGGAGATAGTACAGGGATTAGAGGGCATGCTTAGCATGCACCCAATCTGATTTGATTCCTGGTACCACGTGGTCCCCCTCAGCATCATCACACGCAGCTCTGGAGGTCTGCAGTTTTGCCAGGGTGGCTGGGAACCAGGGCCCAAATAGGATGCATTCTAGGACCCTTGCATGGAACTGCTCACCTAGTTGACCAAGAACCAGCCAGTGTAGAGCCCAGACCTCCTCTATAAAGCTTGCAAGGGGCCCCTTTCCTGTCCTCAAACAAGTTTATACACAGGACACGAAACTCAAACGATCCAGAACAATATATTCACATTCTGCCTCCTTCTGACACCCTCATCTTCAAGTCTCTCCATTTCTCTTCCCAGAAACAACCTGACCTTTCCAGAAATATTCTGCATGTGCATGTCTGTACCTATCTCACAAGGCCCTGAAAAATGGTATCACCCATTCTCTCATTTTCAATCTGCTTTTTGTATTAGCAATCCGTTGGATATTTTTGAATGACACGAAAGAGCTGATAGCCTGTGCTGAGAGGTACAGGTAGTGTGGTAGCCCCAACTGATGGACAAAGAAGTGCCCTAAATAAATATTTCCCCTTTATAAATTGTTCCCTTTATAAATTCCTTTTATAAGGTTTTCCCTTCATAAGTATTCAGCTTACTAATAGTATTTTCACTTGTTTTACACTTGTCTGATGCTCAGAATATGTTTATTTTGACCACTATTGCCAAACTTTGCTCTCTAGCAATGGAACAGCTGACTTTCCAATTGCCCATTAGGTGAAACATATGAAGTTGCCATTCTTTGCGTCAAGAAAATCAGAATGGGGCAATTTGAAATGATTCTTTATAACATGAGAGCAGATCACCTCTATGTCCAAACGGCGAAGTGTTGAGTCTTTTGCTAGTTTGTTTGGCAAAAGGGCTTTTCCTCAAATTGTCATTTGTGTGTGTTGAATTCTGGGCCTCTTCCACACATGGATGATTTTTCTGGAGCTGCTCCCGAGGGGTCATTCCCTTATCTGAACTCACACGGAGTCAGGGTTGGTGAGCAATCAAGCCCAGGTTTCTACTCTGCTTCCTAAGCCAGACCATGTCTCCATCATTAGATCTCTTTTCAAGGTCAATAAAGGGGCAGAGCCGGTACCTAGATCTTGGTGGGACTTAGTAAACTCAGGCTTAGTAAACTCAGGCTAAGTTTCTGAGTGCAGAAACTTAGTGAACTCCAAGTTTCTGCACTCATAGTTCTGCCCACTTTGCTTCAGCCAATCCTGGCTCACTCCACAGTGCCTCATTTAGTCCACAAGGGTTTACTTCTGTACAGAGCCAGGAACACCCCCTGAGAACTGCCAGGCATGGCCCCAGTTAACTCCTTCATCCCCCCATATAATCCAAAGACAAAAAAAAACCCCAGGAATGAAATACATATGGTTCCTTCTAGCCCTAAACTGGTGTCGAGTGTAGGGTGTCACTCTGAGGACAGAGCAGTGGATGGGGGCTGGAACGATAGTCCAGCGGGTAGGGCATTTGCTTTGCATGCAGCCAACCTGGGTTCGATCCCCTATCACCCCCCAAGCATCCCATATCACCCCCAAGCACCGCCAGGAGTAATTCCTGAGTGCAGAGCCAAGAGAAACCCCTGAGCATCACTGGGTGTGACCCAAAAAGAAAAAAAAAAGCAAACAGAGCAGTGGATGGGTGGAGGGTGGCAAACAGGAATGGGGTCATCAACTGTGCAACTCTGGAAATCCAGAAATCCAGAAATGGTTCCTTTGGTAACATTCTATTATGGGCACCTTCACCCGTTGGCCAGTGCTCTAGCATAGGACAAGTGATTGATCCCCAGAGAATCCAGGTCCAGGGGAAAGCAGGACTTCTTTTCCCAGCAACACCCCAACTTCCTAACAGGAAGGTCTAGAGCTTCATCCTTGAGGATTCTTCTGTGTTCCTTTTTCTCCAGTCCCTAATGTCCTTTTTAAAATCTTAGCCTGACGGAGCACCATAGGCTGCGGGTCTAAGTTCTGGGATCTTTCTAGACTGCAACCAAACCACACAGGATGGTAGAACCAAGGTTCTCAGGCCTGGCTACATGTTGGAATCAACTGGGCAGCCTTAAGGTTCTAAAGAGAACCTTTTTTCTTCTTAAGAGAAAACCCCACCTTCATGCAGCCACCCCCTCCCCTGGCAATCAGGGTTAGAAATGCTTTCAAGACTCCCAGGGAAAGAAGGCAGGGCTGAACACCTTCGTCCCACTTTCCTCCCTGAATTGCCACACTAGCTAAGCTCCTGTTTCTCATCCCACCACTATCACTGATGTGGGAATAATGTAGGCTGGGGGTAAAGTATGGATTCACTAAGGGAGAACCCAAAAAGCTCCACACAAGCCTGGTTCCTGGGGAGCAGCAATGGCTTCAGGCCTCAGCTCTCCCTTCAGTGGAACAGAGACCAACCACAAATATTCCAGACAAGCCACAGCCTCCAAGGAGGTCTTAAAAGTCGACGCAGTGAATGTTTAGTGTTTGGAATCCACAAAGGAAAAGGCAGCTCAACTGGAAAGTGAACAAAGGGCCCAGGAGCAGCACAGCTACAGAGAATCCTGAGTTGTAAGTGTCGAGATTCTCTGCCATGGGGACCAAGGGAGCAGATCTGAAATTAATAGTGCAATAATCACACCTGTTAGATTGCTCAGAACACAGCTTTGGGGAAAGAATGTGTGTGGTCCATGTGGATTGGCCGGGAAGAGTTCCCCAACATCCTTTCTGAGAAAAGCATTTAAGAAACCATTCTGATGCAGGAGTAAATACCTATGTACATTTTTATTTCCCAAATACTATGATTTTCTGCATTTGTGGTACTAAACACAGACATTTCGAGTCCCTTGTCAGTGATATTATATTTATGAGTATGAAAGGATTTGAAGCAAATTGTTTTTGCTAATCTAGTGATGGGTAGAGTGGGGTTTGTCCATGGTTTAGGGAGGAGTCATTTTGATTATTTTTCATCTAAATTTGAAATAATGAAATTAACCAATTCAGCGGAAGGCTGAAAAGCTGTCCAGAAATGTGAGCTTTACAATCTTTTTGGGAGTTTGGGAGCAGTGACAAGCGGTATCATTGGTGGTCTGTGGATTTTCTTATTGGCTTCTAGAAGACCCACATTTGTGTCTGGTCAAATTCTAATGTATCCATCCCTGTGCCAAGATAATCACACAAGGAATCTTTCCCGGGGACCTGCGTCTGCCACGTCAGAACCTTCGCCTTCAGTCCCTGAAAGACATGCCCTGTGTCTTCCGTGTCATGCTCTCCTTCCTGGGCCACTGGAACCCACAAATGAGGGTTCAAGCTGGTGCCTTCAAACATGCCTGCCACTGTGTAGACAACTGCATTTATTCACTTCTGCTTGCCCAGACACCAGCCACATTATTCCACAACAATCTCACCCACTGAAGATGTTCCAGCATCAACAAAGATGTGATGTAGATTAGATGGCGAGAGACAAAATACTCCATGGAAGAGCAGACAGCTCTCTCCCACCTCCCTTCGTTCTGGGGGGAGGGGGAACTGAGTACTTTTACCAAGCTATTTCATAAAATGTTATGTTAAATGAACAACAAATTACTTTTTCTTTTACTCGCTTTTAATGCCCATAGTGCCATTTATTCCTGACCTTCAGAAATATGAGATATTTTGAATGACAACATAAAGGGTTCTTGTTTGAAAACGCAAGCTACTTTAGACTGCATATTATTACTCCTAAGTATAGCATATGCTAGCCGCCCTCGCTCCGGCACCACATTTATGTCTCTCTGGTATATATTTCGGTTGACATTTATTGTCCTCCTGCATATGTGTCAAATTCCTTAATGATCGCTCTGACAAAGGCACAGAGCTCGGTATATATAAATTACACTTGCTACCATATAATCAGTGTTATCTATTAGAATGCTGTTTGTGACAAATCATGTTCAAAATAAAAATTGAATTGATTTTTCTGTTCTTTTAATATTGTGCCACTCGCAGCAAGTCTTTGATTGAATCTTAAGCACTTTAATGCTCTATTTTTTGTTTGAGGCAGATCAGAAATGGGGTTTGCACTCTTCACTGAGCTCAAACAATTTGTAAAACAACAAAATCAAATTTCCAAATGCTGCTTGATGTTCAAGCCAAGGGAATAAATTTTGTGAAGCCATGGTTGGAGGGTATACAACTTAATGGCAAAAAGCCTCACACGCATGTTTAATTTCTATGAATCCATTTCCATCTAAATTAGATTTTAACTTTAATGCAGGGTGTGAAAAGGCATCCACAGACCTTTGTTTCTACCTTTTCTCTTTGAGCACTTGTAACTTTTCTTGCAGCTCCTATGAGAGCCCCATCGATCTGCACCCCCCGCCTCTCTGCAGCAGGTTGAGCTATATTCTCATCATTCTGAACTCTTAGGTTCTGTTTCCCAATCCTCCAAAAGGGTCTCTCTCAAAATGATAGTTTTAATCATATTTCTTAGTAAAAAAAAAACACATGGGCAGGGGGCTGGGGGGATAGGGTATTTGCCTAGCACACAGCCAATCTGCGGCATCCCACATGGTCCCCTGAGCACTTCCTGGAGTAATTCCTGAATGCAAAGCCAGGAATAACCCCTGAGCATCACTGAGTATGGCGCAAAAGACAGCAATACAAATCATGTGCAACTGGATCCTGATTTATCTTTCCTCACGGGTGAATCTGTTTTAACACCCGCATTCAATAAATTAGGACTCACTGACTAGCTGCTTTTTCACAGCCCTCCAGTCAAGAATGGCTTGTTCTTTGCAACATTGCTTTTTTGGTTGCTAATTCAAAAGACAAACCCCAAAATAACCCAGCCGGGTAAAAGTGCCCTTGATTTGTACATGTGAGGCCGGGAATTCCATCCTGGTGCCACCCACTGATCCAAACTCAGTGACTCAGTCCCTGCATCCTATGGACTTGGTGCCAAGGCAGAGTGTGTGGTTGCTGGTGCACGACTGGAGATGTAGGGATACGCCAGTGTGTGCTCCCTTGTGAGCCTTGTATGAGCATCTGAGTGCTCCTGGTGAGCGCTTTCAACCAGAGTGTGTGTGGTTAGGCACCACGAACTAAACGAGTGGGACCCCAGGGAGCACAGGTGCAAGCATTACAGTTAATAAAATTTCATTGGGGCCTAGAGAGATGGTATAGCAGATAGGGTGTTTGCCATACATCTGACCAAACTGGGACTCATATGGTCCCCCGAACCCCACCAGGAGTGATCCCTAAGTGCAGAGCCAGGAGTAAGCCCTGTGCACTTCTGAGTGTGACAGAAAGAAAGAAAGAAAGAAAGGAAGGAAGGAAGGAAGGAAGGAAGGAAGGAAGGAAGGAAGGAAGGAAGGAAGGAAGGAAGGAAGGAAGGAAGGAAGGAAGGAAGGAAGGAAGGAGAGAGAGAAAGAGAGAGAAAGAGAGAGAAAGAGTGAAAGAAAGAGAAAGAAAGAGAAAGACAGAAAGACAGAAAGACAGAAAGACAGAAAGACAGAAAGAAAGGAAGAAAGAAAGAAAGAAGAAAGAAAGAAAGAAAGAAAGAAAGAAAGAAAGAAAGAAAGAAAGAAAGAAAGAAAGAAAGAAAGAAAGAAAGAAAGAAAGAAAGAAAGAAAGAAAGAAAGAAAGAAAGAAAGAAAGAAAGAGAGAAAGAGAGAGAAAGAGAGAGAAAGAGAGAGAGAAAGAAAGAAAGAAGAGAGAGAAAGAAAGAAAGAGAGAAAGAGAGAAAGAAAGAAAGAAAGAAAGAAAGAAAGAAAGAAAGAAAGAAAGAAAGAAAGAAAGAAAGAAAGAAAGAAAGAAAGAAAGAAAGAAAGAAAGAAAGAAAGAAAGAAAGAGAGAAAGAGAGAAAGAGAGAAAGAGAGAAAGAGAGAAAGAGAGAAAGAGAGAAAGAGAGAAAGAAAGAAAGAAAGAAAGAAAGAAAGAAAGAAAGAAAGAAAGAAAGAAAGAAAGAAAGAAAGAAAGAAAGAAAGAAAGAAAGAAAGAAAGAAAGAAAGAAAGAAAGAAAGAAAGAAAGAAGAGAAAGAATAGTTTGAAATATATGAAAGTCGTAAAGAATCCAAATGTCATTGTGACATTTTTTGGGGGGCCCCATCCCTACTCACTCATGTATATCATGGCTTAGTTGCTGAAGCGCAGTAGGAACGAGTCTTTGCTACCAAGATCAGATGGTCTATGAAGGCTTAGCTAGTGCTGAGCCTTTGCTAAAGAAAAGGCTATATCCCTGCTTCAGAAGGACCGACCTTAGGAATTAATGACCTGTCCAAAGCACCTCAGGCACAAGACTGAGCTGGCACTCCAGTACCATGCTACGCAAATGATGACAAAGAGAGATTTTTATTTGTTTGTTTGTTTGTTTATTTAGGCACCGTGGTGCTATATAATTAAAAAGATGTTCATGGTTGTGTTTCAGTCATACATTTTCCAGCACCCATCCCTCCACCAGTGCCCTATTCCTACCACCAATGTCCCCAAATTCCCTCCCCACTCCCATAGCCTGCCTCTATGGCAGGCACTATTCCTCTTATCACTTCTCTCTCTCTCTCTCTCTCTCTCTCTCTCACAGAGAGGAGAGTTTTAGACACACTGAAGTAGCCTCACACTGTCCACAAGCAGATAAAATCAAATAAAAGGACAGACCAGCCAATAAAAGTGTCCAACCTCCAAATTCTCAGGTGTTTACAGTGCTGGACAGAGATTCAGCAAATGCAAGAGGTTTGAGGCCTACTGGCATTAGAAAGGGGTGACACCAATTGATGGTCACTCGGACCCTGAGTGTGTCCTTGATGTGACCGTCAGGAGATCATATACCAGACATAAGGCCTGAATTTTGGATGCCCACTGTCACTTAATATGCTACCCGCACGGCAGAGCTTGGCAAGCTACCTATGTTGTATTTGATATGCCAAATACCAGCTACCTATGTTGTATTTGATATGCCAAATACCAGTAACAATTATAGACCTCATTCCCATGACCTGATGGAATGGTTTGAGGCTCTTTATGTTCCTGGAGCAAGCAGGTGCCCTTGGGCTCTACTTGCATGAGACAGGACATATGGAGATGTTACTGGTGCCCGCTCGAGCCAATCGATGATGAACGGGAAGACAGTGACAGACAGTGACTGTCACTAACGCAGAGCTTCTTAAGCATTTCCTCCCTCACGATTCCGTTTTTGCCTGAGAAGTAGCACCTGAGCAAGCGTTGGCAGAAACATGCTGCTTTCTTGACACATTTGAGCTGAAGTTCAGTTTTGGTAGTTGCAGCCATTTGGGCCGGTTCTAGGTCACAGGGTATCTGATATCCCTTTATGAGAGAATTTGGGTCTCAAGAATGGTGGGACACACAAGCTTTGGAGAATTCAGATTAATCCAATTAGAATTAAATATGGGCACAGGATTTTTGTAAAGGACACCCCAGCCTGTATTTTTTTTCTAGAAAGAGGACCTGCTTTAGAAGGTTAACGGGGTCTGGTGTATCCCATTCTAACTATGGAAATATGAGGAAGTTAAGGGATAAATTACAGAGTTCAATAGCATTTGAAGAAAGAAAGTTCCAAGACTCCACTCTTCAAACTTCTGGAATAAGACAGGTGACTGAGGAACAAGGCAGGGACTTGGGGGACCCAGCCCAATTATACCTTTTGATGTTTGCCTTGTTTCTCCTTTTTTTTAGCAGTTTATTCTCTTAGGAAGCCCAAGGCACACTGGCAAGTTGTTGTTGTTGTTTTGGGGCCACACCCAGCTATGGTCAGGGGTTTCTATTGGTTAGTATTCAGGAATTACTCCTGGTGGTGCTATGGGGACCCTATGAGATGCTGGGCCTCAAATTCAGGTTGGCCAAGCACGAAGCAACACGGTCCTATTGTTCTGGCCCCCCACACTGGGCGTTTTATGCCTTGGTGCGTATTATCACATTCAACCAAATATTCCAAGTCACCTTGGAGGAAGTGCTACCATTTAGTTCAAACTAAACTATGGTGAGACGTGTTAAGTTTCTTTCTCAAGACCACTCAGTCATGGCAGCAGAGTGAGCCTGCCCAAGCCCAGCTCTTAGCTTCTTAGCCCCTTCCATGGCCTGGATCTATGACGTTGCCCAGGCATCTGTGTTTCTCACTTATCCTCCTCCTTTCTGCCTTGATTTGCATTTAGAAACTAGTTATAGCCATGACAAGGACCACAGAGGAGGTTAAGACAAGGTGAGGTGACTGAGCCCTGCTTCCAAGCACCCCGGTTCATGCTTCCAACACTGACGCGCACTGGATGACCCTGGACAAATGACACACCCTCTGTGTCCTGCAGAACATTTGTGCTAATTTAATGAGCCAATTTGGTAAAGGGTTTAAGGCAGATCAGAATGCAAGCAACCACTAAAGCCACTGTAGCAACTAGTGCTTTTATTCTTGGCCATACTGTCTCGCCTACCTTGGGGTAAAATCCCTGGAGCAAAAGCACAACAGAGGAAAAAAAATGTTTCATCAGGGGTCCAAAAAAACCCTCTTTCAGAGCTTTTTCCTGTTAATAACTCAGCATGCTCAGATATATTATGCCCCCATCCGCAACCCACATCAACGCCAACAATTTCCTTTCCCCCCCTTTTCTCCTCTGTTAACTGATATTATTAATACTGGGCTTGTGTGGGCCAGAGTCACCTGATTCTGGATCTTCCTGGTCACAGGGAACTGCCTTTATCATCTCTGGGTTGCAACGAAGACATTTGCGGCTCAGAGAGGTTAGCGTCCAATGCCACATAGCTAGAAACCAAGAAAAGATTTGGTTTCTGAGGGCAAAGATTCTGACTCTCATCCATCCACACACATTTCACAGCTGTGCTGGAGCCAAATGAAAGCTATCACTGAGATTCCTCAACTCCCTTGGCAGACAGCTGTCACCCATGTGTAGGACAGAGACCTAGGCATCCTGTCCCAGTAGCAGGCCCTGAAGGGACCTGCCAATTCTCAATAAAGGAGCATTTGGGAAGTGCTACGAGCCCCACAAAAGACCCTCTTTGTCACAGGAAAACCTTCTACCCCTTGGTTTCTTCAGCATTTCCAGACCTGAGGAATTTTGTCTTACCAGGTAATGGAATTGTTTTTAGTGGCAAGAATGAGCTCATTACAGATGCAGCTTGTGCTAATAATGATAATTTGCAACACAGTTAAAATCACCTCTGGCCCTCCCTCCCCGACAGACGATGCACTAGAAATTATAGGCTACGGAGAAAGAGAAAAGATCAAGATTAAGGAAAAGAATTGTAGCACGGAACTGCTTCAACAAAAGGAGTTACCAGTGTGCGCCTGAACTGGGTGATCTTAATCATGGAAGCTGCAGGAGAATTAGATCCTATTAAACAGTTTTCTTAATTACCTTTAGTTAAATGTTACTTCTGTCATTGGGGTTGTTGCTTTTGTCTTGGTTTTAACAACTAGAGTGCCATGACTGAGTCAGTGCCAAAGGTTGATGCCCAGTAAGAGCCTGAGGACATAAAGCCAGCCGAGATTGTAAACGGACCTAGTGATCCGTCCTTTAAGCTCGTGCTCCAAGAACACAATCACCAGAGCCCAGAGCAGTCCGCACTCACGGGATTGGAAAGATCAGCCGACAGGCTGTCTCTCATTTCCGGGGACCTCTGTCCTGAGGGGTCTCCTGGGACTGAAGTCACATGTCCCCCACTAAAAACCAGGAAAGCGACTCAAAGGAGTCAGTTCAAAGGGATCAAGGTGCACAGCTGGAGCCTCAGGCTTCCCATGGCACCCGAGCTCCATTAGGATCGACCCTCTTAGAAAAACTCCTCACTAGTCACTGAGCGTCTGCTCTGGCCCTTGGATGGAGGCAGAGAGGGATGTGGCTTTCCCGTCCTGAGCATTCAATCATCGAAAGATTAGAATTTCTTTGAATCAACTAAGGATTTAGCCTGAAGATCTGTTCCTAATAAAGACAGGAAGGCTGGCTGATTGTGGAAAATAGGGGCAGGGACACACACACACACACACACACACACACACACACATACACACACACACAACATGATCAACATCAAATAGGGGTCATGTAAACACCAGCTGAGAGCAGGGAGTGTGAACATTTGCTGTGAACAGTTTCATGTCTGCTCTAGAAGTAAAGAATATATCAGAAAGACCCGTCCTACTTAAGCTACTTTTAAATTCCAGGATGTCCTGTGATCCCAAATGCCCTAGGATTCTGTGAGTGGTTTCTTTTGTTTAAACAATCAACAGCAGTGGTTTCCCTAGACCAAGGTTCTCAGCCTTTTGGGTGCCAGATGCCATCTGGCTCTGGTAAAATCTGTGGCTCTCTCCTCAGAATCATTTTCTGATGGCATTATTCCCCGGGAGTAAAACACCTGAGATTGTAAATGGAACTCATGATCATGAAAGAACATCAAAATATTAAAGAAGAAAATATGTAAAAATAACTTTATTCGCACACAGGAAAACACATCACAGGAGAGAGTCTCTCTCACCTGACTCCACTGATAAAGCATTGACCCACAGCAACACTATCTAAGTCCTCGGATTTGAAAAAGTCTATGGTTCCTGTGGGGCTCCGATTGACAGGAAGAGTTGGGGGTGTATGCCAGTATCCATTCATGGAGGGAAATACAACCCCCTCTCCCCTCCAATCTCTGGAGGTCAACTAACATTTTTTTCATCAAAGTTCCCCTACCTCCTGGTTTCGGCTTGCAGATTGTTTCAGCCTATAGCTATCCCAGGCAAAGATTCCAATTGTGAGAAAATCTCCCTACTGTGGGAAATCTCCCCAGCAGCTTAGGGCCCTGCACATTGGACAGTGATCTCAGGATCCCAGAAGATTCTCTGGGTGTCCTCTGAGTTCTAACCGTGGCTGGGCAGTTCAGAGAGGGGACCTGTCCGTATCAGGAGGAGGCTATGCAGTGCTGTGGGTTCCTGCCCTTCACCCTAATAAGAGATCCTGCATCCAAATCCCCAGCACCTTAAGATGTGACTTACAGTCACTGCAGGTGTCATGGCAAAAGTTCAGAGGAGGCCACACCAGAGAAGGACGGGAGCTAACCCCCATGGCAGGTGTCTTTAGAAGAAGACACAGAGGGACAGCAGGGTTGTTACAGAGAAGGGAGCGCCACACCCAGGACCTCTGAGGATACTCAGCCCAGCCCTGTCAACTGCTGAGCTTCCAACTCCTCATCATCAGCCCCGCTTTGTTCTGTCACTCCTGGTCTGTGATGCAGTGAATCTGTGTTGCAGTGAATCTGTGATGCAGTGAATCTGTGTTGCAGTGAATCTGTGATGCAGTGAATCTGTGATGCAGTGAATCCATGATGCAGTGAATCCATGATGCTGTGAATCCGGGAAGCTGTGAATCAGTGATGCTGTGAATCTGGGATGCAGTGAATCTGGGATGCAGTGAATCTGGGATGCAGTGAATCTGGGATGCAGTGAATCTGGGATGCTGTGAATCTGGGATGCAGTGAATCTGGGATGCAGTGAATCTGGAACACAGTGAATCTGGGATGCAGTGAATCTGGGATGCAGTGAATCTGGGATGCTGTGAATCTGGGATGCTGTGAATCTGGGATGCAGTGAATCTGGGATGCAGTGAATCTGGGATGCTGGGAATCTGTGACGCAGTGAATCTGGGACACAGTGAATCTGGGATGCTGTGAATCTGGGACACAGTGAATCTGGGATGCAGTGAATCTGGGATGCAGTGAATCTGGGATGCAGTGAATCTGGGACGCAGTGAATCTGGGATGCAGTGAATCTGTGACGCAGTGAATCTGGGATGCTGTGAATCTGGGATGCAGTGAATCTGGGATGCAGTGAATCTGGGATGCTGGGAATCTGTGACGCAGTGAATCTGGGACACAGTGAATCTGGGATGCAGTGAATCTGGGATGCAGTGAATCCGGGATGCAGTGAATCTGTGACGCAGTGAATCTGTGACGCAGTGAATCTGGGACACAGTGAATCTGGGATGCAGTGAATCTGGGATGCAGTGACTCTGGGATGCAGTGAATCTGTGACGCAGTGAATCTGGGATGCAGTGAATCTGGGATGCAGTGAATCTGGGATGCAGTGACTCTGTGAAGCAGTGAATCTGGGAACAGTGAATCTGGGATGCTGTGACTGCACTCCCGGGCCCCAGAAACAACAGACAGCTGGGTTTCCCTGGATACTGGGAAAGGCCTGGGCTGGGAGGGTCTGGTCCTATATCCCCAGATTCTGTCAGTTCAAAATAGGTCTGACCCACTGTTAGGAATCTGGTTAGGACTTCAGTAAGCTCTTGTCTGAGAGGCTTATTGAAAGTATACAGTTATACTGGGGCAAGGGGAAGAAGGAGGCTCCTTCTCTGGCCCATGTTGAGAGCAACTTAACCCAGGAAAGAAAAACTGTCAGAAGCCCCCCAGCTTCAAAGCTTCCTTTTTAATCCCCATGGCAGGAAATGGTCTTAATCGTTAGCAGCATGCTATGGCTGACCAGTCCAGGCAGGCGATGCTGAAGCTTCTCTGATGCCTACCAGGACGGGGTGGACGATGCTGGTGCTCAGGTTTCAGCCTCCCTTATGTTCGCCTCCTCTGGAGACGCTGCACTCCTCGAGCCCTCAGTGGGCGAGGACAGAGGTTTGAGGCGAAGCCTCCGGCCACATGAAATGCTGGGCCTCAGAGCAAAGCCGTCCATCCCCAGGCGGCAGCCCTCTTGGGGAGTCCTTCCCAGAGGAAAACGCTGCTACCTGTAAAAGAAACGAGCCCCCACCAAGCCCATGTTGTAGGGAGAGAACGGCCTCAAACATCCCTCCCGTCTTCCAAGGGCGCAGGAAGAAGAAAAAGTCTTCCTTACTTGGGACGGAGAAATTCGGATAATCTGGCAGCCTGTCATCTTGCGGCAAGACCTTGGGGGCCGGAACAGGAGGCTCTTGTGCTGACTTTACTCCGTAGATTCTGAAGAACCAGAGTCAGCACGTTACTCCCTTACTAATGAGCCCATGGAGATGTCTGGTCCCTGCCAGTCCTGGGCCAGCAGTCGGCTTCTCTCTGACCCTCACACACTAGCCTGAAAATAAGGGCTCTGGTCTCCATTCAACAGATGGGAAACTGACCCCCCCCCCCATGCCCCGCCCCCAACCAGGGCATTGTCTGGAAAAGGCCAGGTCAGAGCCCAGAGCAGTCAGCACTTGTGGATTTGGGAAGATCACCAGACACTGTCAGGAGAGCATGGGGGCCCAGAGGGAAACCCCAGAGTTGTGTATCAGGCTGCTCAGGCCCCGACTCTGCTCCTGTGACCCCGGCCATGCTCCCAGCAGCACTCACTCCTCGTAGGGTTTCTGGTGCTGGCGCTTGGATCGCTCAGTTATGTCCATGAAGTCCTGGTAGCAGTTCCTGGCCATGACCGTAGCGCACGGAGCAGCCCAGCTCCGTGACCTTGGCTCGGCAGGTAGCCGGCCCAGCCCGGGATGGGCGGCTCGCACAGGGGTTTCTTTATTTGTTTGCTCTCTGAAAGAAAGATCCCAGCCTTCCTAGGGGTTCCAAGATATCCCACGGTGGCCACTGTGCCTGGTTATGGCAGGACTAGGGCTGGTTGCCAGGGGCTAGCCAGATACACCAAGGCCTCTAAAACAGGGCATCCACTGCTGGAGTATTGAGGCCACACGCAGGACACCCAAGAAGGGCTACCCAGACAGTCTCCCCACTTAAATTGCTTACAGACCCCAAGAATTTGATGCCATTATTTTCACCCCTTTATAGAAGGAAACTCTTTAAGACACGAGAAGAGGGCCAGAAAGATGGCTCAATGGGTGAGTGTACATGTACTCTATATAGAAGGCCCAGCCACGTTCAGTCCCTAGCATTGTACTATCCCTCACACCCCAAGCATTGCTGAGAGTGACTATGGATTCAGGGTCTTAAGGGTAACCCTTGAGCCTAAACGAAGACTGGCCACAAAAACAAAAACAATAAGAACTCAGAGTCTTGGGGATCACTGATGTGACTTAGCAGTAGGGCATATGCCTTACATAAAGGAAGAAGCCCCCTGGGGGCAAGGGGAGAGAGAGAGGGAGAGAGAGAGAAGAGAGAGAGAGAGAGAGAGAGAGAGAGAGAGAGAGAGAGACTGAGATCTGTGTTCACATAGCAAGTCCAGAGTTCAAACCCACAGTTGTCTGATTCTCAAATCTCCTTCTTCTTAGATTAATTTTCCTGAAGAGCTTCAGACCAGCTCTTTGACACAGGGAATCCGAAGCAGCCCCGGTGGTAGGAGATACACCCCCAGGGGCAGGTTTCTGCTGCTTGCATCAAGGGTCCTGGCTAGCTCCCATTACCTAGAGGAAACATTCCCACCCTGTTGCTGGAAGAATCTAATGAGGCCTCTCAGACCCAGAGCTTGAGCATGGGATCACCCTCGGGGCCCTAGTCCATTGCTCTCTGTCCTGAATGTGCCCTTCCTGATGCACAGAAAGGGTCAACAACCTGCCCTGGGTCACACAGCAAGGCAGCCTCTAGCTGACCTAAATCCCAGGTGCTAAAGCAAATGTCCTTTGCAATGGTTTGGGATCTTCGTTTGTTGGTCCCTGCTCCCTCTTCCCTGACTAGGGGCTTGGTCCCTGTACCCCAGAAAGGTGTCCCTCACTTGAAGCTGTAAGGCCCTATTACGCCTCGGGGGCTCCTGTATGGGGCTTGGGAACTGGGTGTTGGTCAGTGCTCTCAGCCACGGGGCAGGTGGAGGGGCTGGTACCCAGGCTCAGAGGGTGGTACTGCTGGTAGTACTGGTACAGCACTCCCAGGAGCGTCTTCTCTGAGCAGATGGGCGTCAGCGGTGGGATGGCGGCCACTGAGGTGTGCAGCTCCCTCTGCTGCTCCTTCCTGTCCCGTGTGATCTCCCGGAAGGTCTGCAGACAGTGAGACACGTTGTCCTCGTCGGAGACGCCCTGGCAGCTAAGGTAGGGCACGAAACCTGTGAGGCAGACATCGTCACAGCCCTCAGGGAGGAGAGCTCAGAACTGGCCACCCGCCCTGGCCCTACCCTCCTACATGCCCACCACTTGGCATTTCTGCCCGTGCCAACCATGCTGTAATTCCCCAAAGGCCATTAATACAATTGACACTGTTGTTTTCACAGTGGCCTCGGCCTCTCAAGGCCGCAAAAAAACAAAATGACCTTGGAGCGGGAAAAGGAAGGCTGGTTGGGAACAAAGGCAACACCAAGAGTGTTCTTTGATAGCAAAGCCCCTGATGTCAGCCTGCACAGCAAAATGCGGCGGGCGCTTAATGGGCCCAAATGACAGTCTGAGGAGTAATTGAAATTATTCATCTTTTGAGAGAGAAAGCTTATTTTCCTTGACACTTCCCAAATGCAATTTGGGATCTTTCTTGTCGGACCATAGGAAATTGTGTGCTTATTAAAAGCCGAGACCTATTACCCAAAAAGGTAAATTCATTATCTGTGAGACCCACCCCCCCAGAACAATTTTTCACCATTTCCCACAAAATAACATATAATCATCACAATTAGCGTGGGTAAAACACAACTATTTATTTAAAAGTGGGAGCTGAATCCCTAAGCACTAGAATGTCGTCACAAGAGGGTGCTTTCATAACGGTAAACGAGGACACTAGTTACAAATGTCAAGCTGCAAAATAAATGAACGAATGATTCATGATTGAAGCCCTTTGTCTCTCGGCCAAGAAAACCACATGACACCACTTCCCCCGCCCTCCCAAACACCATCAAGTCTGGTTCTGGAGGGGCACACAGTACCACAGTAATAGTCCCAGAGCACTGTTAGGCCAAGTATCATCAGGAGTGGTCCCTGGGTCCCCTTTGAGTCCTGTCTGGGAGCCTCCTACCCCCACCTTAAACTATGACACATTAAAGTCCATTCATCCAATTTTCCATTTGAAATCAGTACATTTACCCCCACTACCATGCCCCTACTGCTCCTCGAGGTGTTGCAGGTGTGGCTGTAGTGCCTGGCTGCGTTGGCAGGTGGCAGACAGGAGACAGGCTTGTCCACACCAGGGCTCTGCCCCATGGGCCCTGGATGGTTGATGGTCTGACACAGAAAAAGACTGGGCCCCCTGGGGTGAACCCAGAGCCACAGCAGAGCCTGGCAAGCTAACTGTGGTGTATTTGATATTCCAAAAACAGTAACAATAATGGACCTCAATCCCAACGAATGGAGGCATTACTGGCACCCGCTCGAGCAAATCAATGAACAAGGGGAAGACAAGTGATACAAGTGATACCATCCCTGTCACTTTCGGCAGACTCTAATTCTGAGGTTGGGGCAACAGCTCAGTGGGCTAAATGCATACTTTGCAAGTCGGAGGTAGGGTCTGACCCCCAATCCCACAGAGTCCCCTTGAGTACCATAGGGACAACTCCCAGTCTTGCTCTCGGAGGTTCCCAAACCAACAATGACAAAACTGAAATATGTGACCCTTCCTTGAAGATTTCCAGCCACCATTTCTCAATATTTGAGAAATGAAGACACCCCAGTGCTACAGGGGAGACCATATGAACCACAGGGCCCTGTCACATCTGGAGTCCTCTGATCTGCAGAGATTTCCTAAAATTGCATACACACACACATACCGTTGCACATGCACCAAGGAACGTCACCTTTCCTGAGGCTTGAAAAGGACCATTTTCAGTAAGCGCATGTCCTGAACCCTGAATGCTCACCTCACACCACGGAGCAAGTCCTTTCCCCAAGCAGTGGGTTCAACTGTGTTCCCCAGAGTTGGGGCCAAGCCCTCAAGCCTGTTCCTGTTAATGTGACCTTACTTGGAATCAGTATCTTTACAGCTAGAACTGAGGAACATCTTGGACTAATCCCAAGAGAAAGGGAGAAAGATTTGGTGCCAACCAGAGGTGGGCAAAGGTGACTTGAAAGGTGAGGTGAAGGGCAGAGTTGGGTGAGGAGAGGTTGAGGCCCCTCCCCCAGAGCGTCCAGGAGTGTGGCCCTGGCCCTCCCCAGAGTGTCCAGAGAAGTGTGGCCCGGGCAGCAGATTTCAGACATTTTCCCCTCCCAAACTGTAAGAGAATATATTTATCACAGCCAGAGGAAACAAAAGACCTGCTTCATGGAAACTTCTACCTACCACAGAGAAGTAAGTAGCTTACAATGGCTAAGCAGAGATCAGAGTCTCCATCCGTTAGAAGCCAAACCAAGGAGCAGGGTGAGGCCAGACATCTTCAAATTTTGCCCTGCTCTAACATATAAGGCGGAGCCGCATGACTGTGGGCACTGCTGCGCCTGTCAGAACTTCACTTTATTCCGAGTGTCCAGGCCCTGAGAGTCCCTGCACATGCCTAGTCAGATGCCATAAACAGAGGGGCCTAGGCAGGGACAGTGAGCAGGACCCCAGACCTCCTTCAAGGAACCTGTACACTTACCACTATAGCCTGGTGTGACAGGCAGCTTGACCATGAAGACCTCGGACTCCATGTTTCCACTCTCTGTGAATGGAGGGAAGAGGGAATAAAATGGATTCGCTGCAATGTGTCTGTTAACTTTTCCCCGTGTTTGTGACAGCCCTCGGGAGTAGGAGGACCTTGCCTTGGCACCGGCATGAAGTGGGGGCACCACCGTCGAGGCCAATACTGACAGATACAGCTGAACTCATGGTGCAGCCATCTGGGCTGACCAGCGTGCTGGCAGGAAGCTTAACCTTTAGGAGCATTTAGATAACAGAGTACAGACAGGTCAGCCCATGGGTCTGTCCACACCCTTCCCAGGGTTCTCCCGTCCATCTACCATGCAAATCTCCATCAAACCAAACTTCCATCCATCCACCCGTCCTTTCATCCATCACATCATCTATCCATCTTCCCATCCTTCCATCAATCTCCATCCATTCAATCTTCGATCCGTCCAAATATCCATCATCTATCTGTCCTTCCATCATCAATCATCCATCCATACATTCATGTATGCATCCATCCATCCATACACCTGTCAGTTCATCTGTCAGTCCACCTGAGAGTTCATCTGTCAGTCCACTTGTCAATCCATCTGTCTGTTTGTCCGTCCATCTGTCCATCCGTCCATCCACCCACCCATCCATATAATCACTTGATCACTTGAATCCAGTTATTCATCAATTTGCTCGAGAGGGCACCAGTAACATTTCCATTGAATCCTATCACGTGCCAATGTAGACCAATGGCATCTGGTTGATTCAGGAATATGAAGTGCCTCAAACAGTTCCTTCAGGGTCTTGACAAGGAAGTCTGACCATCTTGTAGGTGGGTGGCCACGTGATCTTTTGACATCCTGTGGGATTCAGTTGGCAATGGCTCTAGTCCAGCGGTCGTCTCCAAATCGCATTACATGTCCAGCCCATCTGATTTTCGATGCCTTGGCAAACGAGACAGCATCCCTGATTCTGTAATAATGATGGAGGTCGGAACTCCGATTCCTTCTCTCACTTGAGTGAGGCATGATATTCCAAGCATAGCTCTTTCGATTCCTCTCTGGGGAGACCCAAATAGCATTCTCATCCTGTTTTCGTAGGGCCCAGGTCTCTGAGGCGTATGTTAATGTAGGGAGAATGGTGGAGTCCAAGAGATGTGCCCGGAGATGGAGGTTCTTTGTCCTTTTAGCTATTTCTTCGATACTGCTGAAGGCATTCCATGCCGCTCTCTTCCTCCTGCGCAGCTCAGGTTTTAGGTCATTCATCATGTTGACTTCTCGATCTAGGTACACATAACTGCTGCATTCAGAGATGTCTGTTCCATTGAGAGTGAATGGGGCCTCTGGAATTAGTTCATTTTTCATAAACATAGTTTTCTTTAGACTCAGCTGTAGACCTATCTTTCCACACTCTCGGTTGAAGTCAGCCAGCATTTGTGCCGCTTGGCTAAAGTTTGGTGTTATTAGACCGATGCCATCAGCAAAGCAGAGGTGGTGTAGTTGCCGACCATCTATCTTCACTGCCATTCCTTCCCATTCTAATTATCACATCATGTTCTCAAGGGTGGCACTGAAGAGTTTTGGTGAAATGGTATCACCCTGTCAAACCCCTCTTTTGACATCAATTATCACTTCCTTGTAGAATGGTGAGATCCTGGTGGTGAATCCATAATACAGCTCACGAAGCATCTTGATGTATTGGGTTTGAACACCCTGTTCGGCTAGGGCTTCGATGACCGCTTCAGTCTCCACAGAATCAAAGGCTTTCTGTAAATCAACAAACGTGAGACAGAGCAGCTTCTTGTACTCCCTACAAACCTCAATGAGCTTGGTTACTGTGTGGATATGGTCGATTGTGCTGAATCCTTTCCGGAAGCCAGCTTGCTCGCATGGTTGTCCTTCATCTAGTGTTCTGCTAATCCTGTTCAGGATGACTCATATAAACAGCTTGTAGATGACGGACAACAGGCAGATGGGGCGATAGTTGCCGATGTTGTGAATGTCTCCCTTCTTGAACAGTAGAACTGTCCTGCTGGTTTTCCATTGGGAGTGCACCTTGCATTCGGACAGGTAGCGTGTGAAAAGCCGAGCTAGTGTATTGATGAGTACTGATGACATATTCTTCAGGTGTTTGGGTCTGACTTTGTCTGGGCCTGATGCTGTTCCCTTCTTTACTGATGAAATGGCATGTCGGATTTCAGAAGGGAGAACATTGGGAATGACATATCCATCCTGTAGAATTTGGTATGTGGGCAGGTGGACATTTCTATCAAAGAGATCTGAGTAGAAGTCATGAATAATCTTCTCCATTGCCTTTCTGGAAGATGTGATAGATCCATCAGGGCGTCTGAGGGCAGTCATCTTGGTCTTATAGTTGGTGAAGGACAGGCGGGCGGTGGGAATGCTTTTCCCGGCTTCTGCTGCATCTTCCAGTATTTCTGCTTTTCTGTCTTTGAGGTCTTCATTTATCACTTCTCTGCACCGCTTTGAAAACTTGGATGTTAGCATTTGGTCGCCTGAGGCTCGCACCTTGCCACGTTGACGAATGAGCTCAAGAGTTTACGTCCAAATTACCGTGAATATTCTACCCACCCCTCAGAGAGAGCCCCCACAAGGTAATGAGAGTATAGCACCCGCACGGCAGAGCCTGGCAAGCTGTCTGATGCATGTTCGATATGCCAAAACCAGTAACAAAAATGTTTATTTTCCTGACCCTGAAAGATCCCTTAATATGGCAACAGTACCTGATAAAATTTCATGGCCATCCTAGGCTGCCAAAACGAAGGACTAAAACGACTGTCTGTACTTTCAATGCACGTACGCTGGCATCGGAAGCATATATCGAGGATCTGATGGTGCAAGCGCAAAAGATCAAGTACGACATCATTGGTCTGACTCAGACGAGGAGGCATCAGTCGCATCACGCTGTATTTGACACCGGAGAAGAATTGTTCCTTGGAACATGCGAAGAAAGAGGCGTCGGTGGCATTGGTGTCCTTGTCAACACGAACATGGCCGTCGACATTGATTCATTTGAATACCTAACAAACCGGATAGGACGATTACACTTGTAGAGATGTGGCCCACTGCCAGCAATTTCTATCTTCATTGTCTACGCACCAACATCCACATGCAAGAAAGATGAAATTGAGAAATTCTACATGGAACTGGAGGAGTTCTATAAAAAAAGATCACACCTTCTACAAGATCATAGTCAGTGATTTTAATGCCAAGATAGGACCAAGAAGATCGGCTGAAGAACTCCACATTGGGATCCCTGGTCTAGAATGGAACGAACAGGGTGAGAAACTATCTGAGTTCGTCATGTTCACCAAGACTATTCATGGGAACTCACAGTTCCAGAAGGCTGAAGCGAAACATTGGACACGGGAATCTCCTGGTGGACAGTTCCACAATGAAATTGACCACATCATCTTCAATTGATGGTTTTGTCTGACCGATGTTGCTGTCGTCCCCAAATTCCAAACAGGATCAGACCACCGTCTCCTTCATGCAAAATTCTACTTCCCCGCAATGGGGAGAAAAGGCTGCAAAGTTTAAGAAGAGAACTCCCAGAATGACCACCAACTGGGAACTCTTTGGCACCATTGCAGCAACATGGGAAGATACCATCATTGACGACATCGATGAAAAATACAACCGACTGGTTCAGCACCTCCATAGTTGTGCGAAGAATGCCGAGAGAAAGACACAAAAGGACGCCTGTCTTCAGAAACTCTCGAGCATCCATCTAATATTCCTTCAAATCTGACATCCACCCATCCTAAACACATACCACTGTGACACAGATAAGGAGTATAAAAAGGAGCAAGACTTGGAGTACCCAGCAAGAATGCTCCTCCTTAGGGAGGGAGAGGTGAGCGTCTCAGTCCTCCAGCCTGTCTTCTCGGCAGTGTAATCAGAAGCAGTGGCGTTTGGTTTGCTGCTCTTCCTGCCACAGCCCCAAGCCCCAGGCTCTCTAGCACTGGTGACTATTGTGGTTCTCCCAAGCAGGGATGCCACAGGATTCTGAGAGGCCAAGGATACTGCAGGATGTGCCAAGGGTAGTGCCAATGAAAAACGGGCAGGAGTTCTGGCTGGCACGAACTAGAAGTCCCCAACGCCCCTCAGAGCAGGCGGCTACGTGGAGGCCGCGTGGCAGTGAGGCCACTGGCAAGGCTCCCTGGGGTGGGGTGTGGGCAGGGCTTCCCTTCTGGTGAAATCCTCACTGCCGTGCTCTGGGAGGTGAGAAAAAAGGTGCGGGAGGGTAAAGGCCTTTTGGGGGCAGGACACCGGCTCAAAGGGCTGAGCTTGGGCTTTGCAGGCGGGTGCTCCCCACCTTCAGTCTGCCCCACCCCAGTTAGACGTGTCCGAAGGCTCACACGCCCAAAGCTGGAGGGGCAAGACTATGCTGCCTACAGGCGTAAGGCTGGGATGGGAACCGCGTCCAGCGGGCAGCAGGCTGGTGGGGGCAGTGCTCAAGCAGGGCTGCACCAGACAGCACCTCTGGTGCTGGTCCTAAGGCTGGGAGCGCGCCCAGTGGACAGGCAGCAGGCTGGTGGGGGCAGTGCTCAAGTAGGGGTGAGACCTGGAAGCCTGCCTGGAAGCGGCGGCAGATTTGACGTGAGGACTGTGAGGGTAAGGAAAGGGCAAGAGAGCTCCTGCTCAGCGTGGGATTGTGGGCCATCCTCCGCCCACCGGCCGTCACTCACCTGGGTCCACCATGATCACGGGATCAGGCTGGGCCTCTCCCAGCGTCCTGCCTCCTTGAGCCTCAGGCCTTTGTGAGCTCACCAGCCCCAGGAGGCGGGGCAGGGGTGGGGTAGGGGCGGGGCCTGTGGGTGGGCGTGACCTGAATGATGGTGAGCCTGAGGGGACCGAGGTGGAGCCTGAGGGGTGGGGCTGTGCGGGCAGGGTCTTATGGGGAAGGGGAGGGCCTACTGAGGGAGCAGGGGCGGAGCCTGAGGGGAAGGGGCGGGACTGAGAGGAGGGGGCAGGCAGGAGCAGAGCCTGAGGGCGGGGCAGGGGCGGGGCCTGAGGGGCAAAGCTGCCATACCCCTGACCAGGTCCCACAGGCCCCTTTTGTTTCTCAGCATCTTTCCTTTTACTCGGAGCCAAGCCCCTTGGAGTACTGGGGTGAAGGGCGCCTCCCCCATGCCCCCGCTCATCACCCACCCCCAACCCGGCCAGTGAAACCCAGACTTTTGTTCAACAAATATTGGACCTCCAAATCTCTTCTTGGGAAAGTCTCCCCAAGCTGGTCCAAGCCGCCCTTCTCCAACGTGGTCTCTGGGGCACTCTGGGTTAGGGCCTGAAGATCCGGGGACAGGGAGAGAGAGGAGAGAGGTGGGTGACAGGTCCTGCGGACCCTGTAGGCGAGGGTCAGAGTCTGAGTCCACCCCAAGCAGTTGGCAGCCTGCCCAGAGGAAAGCAGGTGGTCATTTGAGCACCCGTCAATCCCACATTGCCTCCTCTCAGGAAGCCCAGTAGGAGACAGGTGTCCGGGCGGTAGGCACCTTGGCATTAAGTGGGCGTGGGGATGGGGGTGCTTCCAGCTACCATTATTCTATGACAGCCGAGCCTTGGTCTTGTATTGAAGCCATCTAGAAGCCCACCGTGGAACCCGCAGTTTGTTCTCTACCTCCCCTCCCTCTGGGGGCCCCCCCATCCCCACCCTGCACCCAGCCCCCAGACTTCTCTATACTCCAGCAACTGAACTTCCATAGACGGCTAATGCCATCACCCGCTAGGAACCTGTTTATAGTCTCCACTTCAGGTTCCTAGGACCCCAATCTCAGACCATCTGGAAGTTTCTAGAGCCAACGGTAGAGGGTGAGCCAAGCAGGGCCTGGAAGAAAGCCAAGGCTCTAGAAGCAAGCAGCCCGGCAGCTGCGTGCAGGACACTGACCCTGCCTTGCCTTCTTGTAAGTGAGCTGCACTGGGTGCAGGGGACGTCAGCAGCCTTCTAGCTGCTGGGAAGAAGTAAGGACAGGAAGTAAGGCTGCTGGGAAGAAGAAAGGACAGGGCTTTCTTCTATTTTAGAAGGTGTTGGTCCGTCCACATCTCCTAGGTCCCTAGTGGGCAAAGGCTCTGACAGGTCGGATGAAGCTACTACCACTTTCAGGAGAGAAGTTGAATCCCCACCCACCGGCAGAAAGGAAGGTAGAGAGCCGGATACACCCATTGACCAATTCAGATGCTAAAAAAAAAGACTCTGGGGCCACATGAGATCCAAAGTTTTGCTTTATTAGACATCGATGAAGACAGTTTGCAAATACAACCTTGTCAAGTTGTGAGTTGCGGCGAAGTCCTGTGGAGTTTGGGTTTATTTTTGTGGTGAATCGGAGTGGGAAGGCCGCTGTTTGTAGGACAGAGTCCATGTTCCAAAGCCGATGAGAAGGTGCCACTGCGGCCCACGCTCCCACCGAAGCTGCTATCCCAGCATACACTGCAGCTTGAGCTCAGCTACGGCACTTGGATGTGAGAAATCCGATCCTCGGTTAGGAATGCAGGTTAACTCCATGGATAGGGGCGCATGCGACTCTTTTGCCACCCTGGCGGTGAACCAGACCTGGACTCTAAAAAGCTAAACTTGGTCTAAGGGACATTCTACGATTAGGGCAGGCTCTGTAACCTGGACTTATCTTAGCATCATGCTGCAAAAATCGCTGACGTTTCCTCTCTATCGTGTCTGTCTGTAACCTGTCAGTTACTCGGCACATATTGGTTCCGAAATGGGAGTGACCGCTGCCATGCCAGGGCAGCTGGGGAGTGGGTCAAGACAGCAGGTCTCAGAGAAACTAAGGTCGGAAATGCCTCCAAGTATACTAATCCAGGGCTCCAACTCTAGACTATTTCAGTGGGGCAGGAGGGTGGGAGTTCATGGGTGGGGGTGGGGCTTCCCTTTCAGGAGTTGGCTGCTTCTCTGGAGTCAAGGCAAAGTTCATCACCAGCTCCTGCTGCCAACATCTATCTGGCAACACTGCAGACTCAACCAGCTCTTTTATGAGCAAGAGCAGACCAGGAGAACAACCTGAGTGCTGCGGTGGGGTGAGAGGGGGTCATCTTACATCTGCCAATAAAGAGGGGGAACCTCATACTCCCATTTCCTCATGATCCAGCAGAAAATCCAGCTCAGCTAACTCTTGTGCACCCCTTGGTTCTTTCCTGTAACCCTGGGACTGAAAACACCCACCCCAGAGCAGATCTCTGCCCTACTCCCCCTGCCCCGAGAAAGGGCTTTTCGTGAGTTTTTCTGCCCTGTCCCATTTGCTCACCAAACCAGAGAGCTGAGTTCTGTGCAACTCAGAAGAACAGGATGCAGAGGCCGACGCACCCGCCGTGGAAAAGGGTTGGAGGGTACTGTGGGCCCAGGGGATCCATTCAGGCACCCCAGTCTGGCCCGAGGCACCGCCTGTCTCTGTCTTGCAAACACAGGCCATAGTTTTAGTGCCAGAACAGATCAATAATGCATGAACACAAGTAAATGGCAGCATGGAAAAATAAAGGCAGCAGCGCCAACAGAAAGCAATGAGGATTTTCTGTTTTTTCCCTTCAAACAAGAAAAGCACATTGTAGAAATAATCTGTACAATTTTCTAATATCCTATATACATCAAATTATAACTAAATTGAAAAAGTCTTTATTTGGAGTTTATGGCTGGCAACATCAAAGAAAGACCCCTAACACGAAGCTTTGGAAGCCGAGCAGGCAGAAAGAGACCCCCTCCCCTTGCAAATCAACTATGAGGTGAATCAGCTTTACCCTAGTTCTGTGTTTGGTTTGAATTTCACACTCAAAGGAGGGAATTCTGCAGCCAGTGGTGTGGGGAAGAAGGCAAGACTGAGAGCGGAGACGCTATTTCAAATCTGCCTGCATCAGGTTTGTGAGTGCGACTGGCACTAGAATTTGCTCCTCATGTGCCTGGCTCCAGTGATCTAAAATCGTGGCGCTCCAGCAGGTGGGAACCAGGTCTGCCAGGCTGTGAGTGTGGGTGAAGAGTCCTCGGCCCCGCTTGTTTCCTGGGTAGCCCAGGTGGGGGATGGAAGGAGAAACACAGACCCGCCTCTTGGCACCTGAGTTGGCCAGCCCAGGGCTAGGGGAGCATTTGGTCCAGTGTTTCCTCCTTAGGCTCTTCCCAGGAAGGCTCGGAGGGCCACCCTCAGTCCCACTCACAGAGGGCAGGGTCTGATGGATCGTGGCCGTCCCTGGGGCTGAAGGCCCGGATGTGTGCTTAGGCCCCTACACCCAAATTCCTGCTCCATCAGTCCCCTACGGCAGAGTCTGGCCCCCAGTTCCCAAACGTTCACAAAAGGGCCGGGAGCCAGTTTTGTTACAAGAGCTGGGTATTCTCAGGCAGTGAGGGAGCAAAGCCTTTCTTTGGGACTTGTAGGAATGTAGCATTCAAATGCAGCATTTCCTATGACAGATTTCCCACCCAAGTATCGCTTTTTTAAGATATGGGGATAAATGGCCACAACACTTGGAGAGAGATCATGGGCAGGGGTGAGGCGCTTCATTTAAAATAAATACGGTTTTTCAGGTGCGCTTCACTTAAAATAAATACGGTTTTTCAGGTGCCAGGGGCAGGAGGGCCTCCTGGGCTTGCCAGTGGGAACTAGGAAGGCTGTGAGCTCCTTGGGTCACACAGAGCCCTATGCAAGCCAACCAGAATGGCCTGTGAATTCTGACATCTGGATTTGGCATTCTGGAATTATACCAGCATAAAATGTGGAGGGTGCCAGAAGCCTCCCATGTTGACACGGGCCACTATAACCTGCATTAGGCCACATGCAGGGTGAGCTGCCGGGCAGGTGCCAGAGTCCATGTGTTAATATCCGGCTCCATCCATGCAAGGTCATGGTGAATGTTCACTGCCCCCACCCCCTAATCTGGAATTTCTCCAATGAGAGCCCTGAGGAAGGCAGTCTACCCCCTCCAGCTAAAAAAGCTCCCAAATCCCCACCGGATCATCACTTCTCATCCTATGATGAGGAAAAGAACCGCAGATGGGTGGCATCTGATACTGACGGCCATAAAAGGAAATTAAAATTTAAAAAGTCTCAAATTGATAAAGAAGCTGGAGGTTTCATTTCCAATCGGGAAGATCTGGTACCCGAGAGTTGCTGGAAGCCGGCTTCATCCCAGCCGGAGGAAAGAGCCGATTCCTCCTCGTCAGGGGCTCGCCACGGGGCGGAAGGAAACCAACAGCCTTACTGGGGCCCTGAATGTTTCTACTCCCAAAGCTCTGTCTTCAGCTTCCGTGGACAGTTGATGTCCCTTGCCCTCCCAAGTCCCAGTCATTTCTCTCCCTGATGGTTCTCCCCCTCCAGGCTGAAATGTGGGGGCTGGCCACAGCCAGGGCCAAGGGCAGAGGGGTGGAGGGTGCGGCGGGGGTGCGAGTGGGCGGAGTCCTGGCGGAGGGGGAGGCCCGCTAGTAATTTAAGAAATCGATCCCGACCTTGACACTCTTGGACGTGGCTATGTCGATGGCTGTGGCCTTGATCTCGGTGTCCCCGAACTGCATGAGCGCCTGGATCTCCCTCTGCGGGCGGGCACGCCGCCGCCGGGTGCCCGTGAGATCCAGGCGCAGGGTGCCGCACTTCTTCACCCCCGGGTCGGTGATGAAGCTCACCTGGTCGCGCTCGGCGCTGTAGATGTTGATGACGATGAGCAGCTGCGAGGGCTTGGCCGGCGTGGTAGCTGCGCTTCACCAGCTCGCCCAGGGCCACCGACTGGTCGGCCGAGATGAACTTGTCGAAGACGCCGGTGCACCAGCGCCGCGCCGCCCTTCAGCAGCAGCTTCTCGGGCGGGTGCTTGCCCTCCACGTAGCGGTTCAGCACGCCCACCCCGTAGGTGAGCGGCGAGCGGCGCACCTTGATGACCGCGGGTCCAGGCCGAAGAGCACGGCGCCCTTGAGGATGGTGGAGGCCCACGCCCTGCGGGATGATCACGCGGCACTTGTCCCCGGCGGCCTGCACGGCCTGCTGCAGCAGCGGCGCCCGGCAAAGCCGCCCACCAGGAAGAGGAACTTGACGGTGGCCACCTCCGGCTTCTGGAACAGGTCCCCTGCAAAGGAGAGGGGACGGGCAGTGTCCGTGACTGCCGGCACCTTTGGGGTTGGGGTCAGGGTGGCCCATACACCCACCAGACTGCGCCGGGCTGTGCACACCAACGGGCACAGAAATGAAAATGGAACCATCAGGCCGGCCCAGGCGGGAGGGTGGGTGCTGTCCACACAGCTGTAAGAAGGTCCGAGTCAGGGCCAGCCCAGCTGCAGGGTATCAGATGGATTCCAGGATTTTCATAAAAACCCACCACACCTGTGGGCATGATTGGGGGATGCCAGGAGGGTGGGGGGTGAGGGGGCTTGCACACCGCTAAAGGTCCCCCAGGACTACAGCCCTGAGCTGGCTTCTGCAGAGCCAGCAAGCAATAGCAGAGTCTGGCTTCCGGCCCTCTTCAGAACACCCCATCTTCCCTCGCAGGGTACAGTGGCCGATTGGTCCCCACCCAGCACAGACGGTGGGGAGTGAGCCAGAGCCCTCTCGCAGGGGCCCAGCCCTGCTGTGCTCCCCCCCCACAGGAGACTTCGCACACATGGGTGGTGGGTGAGGCCGGAAGCAGCTGTCCATGCCCGGCTCCGCCCCTCCCGCGCCCGCCCAAGGGTCCTGCGGCCACTCACGGAGGTGCTCGATGATGCTGTCGATGGTGGGCTTGAAGAGGGCGTTCATGGCGTCGGGGCTCATCCTCAGCATGCCTTGCGAAGACCACTTCACAAAATCCACGCTGCAGGGCGGGCACAGAGACAAGCCGGGTGTCAAGGCTAGGCGCCGTGTGCTGGCCCCCTCCTGCAGGGGGCGCAGCTTAGAGGGCGCACTGCGGAAATGCCCAGCACAGCCTGGACAAAGCCCCATGGCAGCAAGAAGGTCACGTCCACCGGTTTGCCTGCTCTGTGCAGCGCCAATCCCACCCAGGCCAAGCGCAAAGAGAAAGGGGCTCCGGCAAGAGTTCATGGGCCACAGCCACCTGGGCTGGAGAGAGAGTACAGCAGGGAGGTGCTTGCCTTGCCGCAGCTGACCGGGTTCGGTCCCCGGCATCCCATATGGCCCCCTGCCAGGATTAATTCCTGAGTGCAGAGCCAGGAGTAACCCCTGAGCACTGCTGGGGTGGCCCCGAAAACAAAAACCAAAACCAAAGAAACCAAACAAATCCACCCAGAGCTCGTGGCTCCCTAGGGACAAGAGCCGTGACCGCATGTGCACTGTCCTGCTGCCCAACACCACAAACCTGGGTGCTGTCCACTCCCGAGACGGTGCCAAGCCGAACTCTACCTGGCTTCTCTAGCTGTCAAAGGCCCAGAGTGGCCAAAGCAGCAACTTGGAGGAGGAGAGTCTGGGAGTCAGGGCTCTCTCTCTCTCTCTCTCTCTCTCTCTCTCTCTCTCTCTGTGTCTCTCTCTGTCTCTGTCTCTCCCTCTCCTCTCCCTCTGTTTCTGTCTCTCTCTGTCTCTCTGTCTCTGTCTCTGTCTCTCTCTCCCCTCTGTCTCTCTCCTCTCTCCTCTCTCCCTCTCGTCTGTCTCTCTGTCTCTCTCTGTCTCTGTCTCTCTGTCTCTCTCCTCTCTCCTCTGTCCCAGTCTCTCTGTCTCTGTCTCTCTCTGTCTCTCTGTCTCTGTCTCTCTCTCTGTCTCTCTCCTCTCTCCTCTGTCCCAGTCTCTCTGTCTCTGTCTCTCTCTGTCTCTGTATCTCTCTGTCTCTGTCTCTCTCTCCCCTCTGTCTCTCCTCTCTCTGTCTGTCTCTCCTCTCTGTCTCTGTCTCTCTCCTGTCTCTCTGTCTCTCTCTGTCTCTCTCTGTTTCTGTCTCTCCCCTCTGTCTCTCCCTCTCTCTCCCTCTGTCTCTCCTTTCTCTGTCTCTGTCTCTCTATCTCTGTATCTCTCCTCTCTCCTCTGTCTCTGTCTCTCTGTCTCTCTCTGTCTCTGTATCTCTCTCTGTCTCTGTCTCTCTCTCCCCTCTGTCTCTCCTCTGTCTGTCTCTCTTTCCTCTCTGTCTCTGTCTCTCTCTCCCTCTGTCTCTCCTCTGTCTGTCTCTCTTTCCTCTCTGTCTCTGTCTCTCTCTCCTCTCTGTCTCTGTCTCTCTGTCTCTGTCTCTCTGTTTCTCTCTGTCTCTGTCTCTCTCTACCCTCTGTCTCTCTCTCCTCTCTCTCTCTCTGTCTCTCTCTCTCCTCTCTGTCTCTGACTCTGTCTCTCTGTCTCTTTTTTCTCTCTCTGTCTCTGTCTCTCTATCTCTGTCTCTCCTCTCTGTCTCTCTCTCTCTCTCTCCTCTCTGTCTGTCTCTCTCTCCCCTCTGTCTCTCTGTCTCTCTTTCTCTCTCTCTGTCTCTGTCTCTCTGTCTCTCTCTCTATCTCTGTCTCTGTCTCTCCCCTCTGTCTCTCTCCTCTCCCTCTCCGTTTCTGTCTCTCTGTCTCTGTCTCTCTGTCTCTCTCTCTTCTCTCTCTCTCCTCTCTCCTCTGTCTCTGTCTCTATATCTCTCTCTGTCTCTGTCTCTCTCTGTCTCTCTCTCCCTCTGTCTCTCTCTCTCCTCCTCTCTCCTCTCTGTCTCTCTCTCTCCTCTCTGTCTCCCTGTCTCTGTCTCTCTCTCCTCTCTCCTCTGTCTGTCTCTCTGTCTCTCTCTGTCTCTGTCTCTCTCTCTCCCTCTGTCTCTCTCCTCTCTCTCCTCTCTGTCTGTCTCTCTCTCTCTCCTCTGTCTCCCTGTCTCTGTCTCTCTGTCTCTGTCTCTCTCTTGTGGGGGTGCTGGCTCCACAGGGCTTCCAGCACCAGCAGCTACAGGACTTTGGACAGGCATCCCCTCTCTCTGTACCCTGGGTCTCCCCTAGATGTCAAGACCTCTTTCCTTTCCTGCATGAGGTTAGTGAATGTGACAACCAGGTTTAATACCTAATTTGTAAAGACATTTTGGGATCCCTAGGCTCTTAGTAAACGCTGGGGGAACTATTTATTGCAGTTGAACCCCACCAATTCTCAAGTTCCAAGGGGTCAAAAGAGAGAGCTCAAAGGGATAAGAACCTGCTTGGCAAGTGAAGGTCTGGGCTCATCCCCAGCACCACCTGAAGCCCAGTGCATAACCAGGAGTCCCTGAGCACCACCAAGCGCAGTCCCCAAACAAACCCACACAAAAGGGGGTGTCTATCAAAGGCCTCTCTGACCCTGAGCAAAGCACAAGCTGCACCTTCCAGAAACAGGCCCTGCCTGCTCTCAGCTCTACCCGGGCCACTGTTAAAGGACAATGTCCGGGGCATGGAATATCTCAGGACGGGTGGTGACCCCCTTCCTACACCAGAGGAGAGTGGGCAGGGCTCAGCCCCTGCCTCCGGGCCATGGTATCAGGCCAGAGCACTGCCCAGTGGGGAAGCAATGCCCACACCCAGCAGCGTCTGGCTCAGACCCACTCCCAGAGCAGGAAGAGCCACCGTCCAGTCTACTTTGTTCCATACAAAACATGAAAAACGTAACCTGGGCAGCTCACACCGAGGAGTGGCAGTTCCTGTTCAGGCAGCAAAGATACCAGAGCCCGGAGCATCTCCAGACCCGAAGGCAAAGAAGGTTAGGAGGGCAAAGGGCATGTAAGGGATGCCAGAGCTGGCTTGAGGAGGAGCTACTGGACCCGAAGGGACAGTTTCAACATCAGGAAGGCTGTAACCAATGCGGGTTAAGCACATTTAATATACTCCAGTGTATGGGCTGCTATCGTGGTGCTCAGGGGCTCCAGTGTGTATGGCCAGGCATCCCCTGAGACATTCAGCCAATCAAGACGGATGGCTCAATAGGGGATGTCCACAATGCTGAGGACCAGCAGGCCTGTTCCCGTAGAGCTCGGGGACCAGGTCACACGCTGCAGTGCTCGGGGACCAGGCGAGACAGGGCTGAACACATGTCCTTACTATGCAAAACATGTACCCTGAAAACGATTTCCCCTGTTCAAATGTATAAATTCTTAAGGGGCCCCTATGACCCTCCAAGAAAGAAAAAAATTAAACATAGGGGCTATGTGAGAATGCTAAGAGATGGGCTCCTTTTTTTTAAATGAAAAGAAAACAGGGGTCAGAGACATAGTACAGGGGTAAGCTGCATGCCACCACCCCGGTTTAACCCCTGACACTACACTTGGTCCCCTGAGCACCACCAGAAGTGATCCCTGAGCACAGAACTCGAGGTTACCCGAGTACTGCAGGGTGCACCGCCCACACCTTAAAAACAAAAATAAAAACCAACTATTACATGCAGGAAAAACAGCCACGCATTTCTCCTGTTTCCTATGTGGAAGCACACTATGTGGGCTGGTGTGCACGGGGCAACTGCGTAGTGAGGAATTTCTCTCAACAGGAAGAAGTGCCGCTAGTCGTGCTGAGGGAGAGGCTCCGGAGTAAGGGATGGGCCACACCTAGAATCAGTGAATCCATTAACTGCTCAATGAATCAGTTAATGAATCACAAATTAATTAACAGAGGCATAGACCGTTGTTGGCTGCTACACATCTCGGAAGCCACTGTCACATGGTCTGAGTCCCCAGGGAGAGGCCAAGGAAAATCCTACTGCAATGAGGGAAATATGCCAAGAACCCCTCCAGGACTGGATTAACACCCTAGATGGACAGCCAGTTACAGAGCTGCTGAGGATAGAGCGCACACTAAGGGTGCATGAGGGCTAAGGAACACACCCCCGCCACCCTACATGCTGGGAACCAACCCCCCCCCCACACACACAGCCCCTACCCTCCACACACACACTGCACATGCAGAAACTGAACACACACACACACACACACACACGCATTTGGGAACTGAACCCCATCGCCCACCCCACACACCATGCATCTGGGGAACCAAACCCACAGAGCAGTAAGCATGAACCAGGAGGGGTCCCCCACATGAAGGCGGACCGGGCAAGTAGGGGGTCAAACCTGGCTTGTTGGTACCTCTCATTTGGCTACTAACGCAAACTGGGGAGTGTGTGTGTGTGAGTGTGTGTGAGGGGGTGTCCCATGGGGCAAGACTATTGGGAGAAAATTTTGGTTGGGGCCACACCTCAGCAGTGATCAGGGGTTACACGTCGCCAAGCACTGGGTGCCTCCCAGTGGTGCTCAGGGGGACAGAATCCAGGTCTCTCCTGACCCTCAGAGCATGCGCCGTAACCTGCTGAGTGCCCAGAAACATTTTTTGGAGGGTGACAGGGGTTACGCTGTGGGGCTCAGAGGCTGTTTCTGGCTCAGCGATTGGTGAGTTGTTCTCAGCGAGGCTCAAAGGACATGTTGGCGACTGAATCCCGTCTCCTGCATGCAGGTATGTGCCCCAGCCTCATCCCTATGGCCCGGGGAACAAAACAAAACACGCCAACTGGCTCTGGGAACTACTGCAGGGTGTAAGTGTGAGAACAGCACTGCGATTATGATTTTACATGTGTTCCCCTTAGCACGCCACACTGACATGTTTATGGATTAGATGATAATCTAGCTGAGATTTGCTTTCAGAGAGTGGGGAGGGCGGAGGAGAATTTAGGGCTGCAGCTGACACTTGCTGAAGCTAGATAATGAGGCTCTTTTGACACCCCTGAATGTGGGAAATTTTCCACAATAAAAAGGTGTTCGGAAACCTATGATTTTTGTCTATTATTTTTTAATGCAGCTTTAAAACATCTTCCAAATACATTCATTTTGTAACAAGCTGAGCTACTAACATTTGCCTGCAGCCAAGAGATTCAGAGTCGGGGGTGGTGGGTGGGACAGGAACGCAGACTCCCAATGAATCCGTTCATCAAACATTCACTGGTTAGGCACCAGTTTCTCCTACACACACTGGGGAGTCAGCAGTGACCCAAGGTTCTACTCAAATTTCCCAGCCTCTCAAAGCACTTACCAACTTTCAGGGCAGAGACTGTAACAACGAACACAGTTCTTTCCAGATCCCAGGTATCTGGCTAAGCACTTAATTTCCATTTCACTGAAAATATCCCCTTGAGTCAAGTAAAACTGGCACCAGCATTTTCCAAAAGAAAAACTGAGCGTCAGAGAAGTTAAGTCACTTGCAGAAGATCACACAGCAAGGATTGCTACCCTGAGTTCACAGTTCTTTTCTCCATCCCAAAAAACTATCCATCCCCCAGATTGTCCCAAGCCACCAGGAGCCCTACTCACTTGCTTTTCCTCAAGGCATGTTCCACGCTGTGACCCCCGGAACTTCTTGTAGTAATCAATGAAGGAGAAGGGCAGGGTGATGTTTAGGGGGTTGGTTCGGTCCGGGCGGCCGCCCTCTTGGGAGACTCAAACGCGATCATTAAGTCAACCCATGCCGCAGGACGCTTGATCTTGAATTGCTCAATAAAATCCTCTCCAAATATTTTACACAGGAGCTTTTCAAACTCATAATCTACTCCTAAGGATCCATAGGGCCCACCTGAATCAGGAACAAAACGAGGATCTGTTAGAACCCGCCAGAGAGGCCTGAGAGATTGTACAGGGTGTGAGGTGCATGTTCTGTGTGCGCTGAACTGGATTCCTGCCACCACGTGGTCCCCAAAGCACCCCTTGGTATGGTCCTGGAGGGGGTGTGTGTGTGTGTGTGTGTGTGTGTGTGTGTGTGTGTGTGTGTGTGTGTGTGATCATCCCAAGCACCACTAGAGTGATCTGGCTGATCCCCAACACTGTGGGCTGAAGCAGCACCACTGGCCCAGTTAGCCAAAATCACTGGGAGGGCCCCTAGGCCCCTCTGAGCACTCCTTGGGGGCCTGGTCCGAGGAAGCCCACCTGCCCTTGTTCCCTGCCCCACAGAGCATCAGAACACGGGTGTCCTCAGCACATAGTCCGGGGCCTCTGCGTTCACTCATACTTTCAAATCCTACTGGATTCTCCGTCCATGGGGAAGACTGTTTCCCTGCAGTCACAGGCTCTCACCTGTAGTCACAGGCTCTCACCTGCAGGCACAGGCTCTCACCTGCAGTCACAGGCTCTCACCTGTAGTCACAGGCTCTCACCTGCAGTCACAGGCTCTCACCTGTAGTCACAGGCTCACCTGTAGTCACAGGCTCTCACCTGTAGTCACAGGCTCTCACCTGCAGTCACAGGCTCTCACCTGTAGTCACAGGCTCTCACCTGCAGTCACAGGCTCTCACCTGTAGTCACAGGCTCTCACCTGTAGTCACAGGCTCTCACCTGCAGGCACAGGCTCTCACCTGCAGGCACAGGCTCTCACCTGTAGTCACAGGCTCTCACCTGCAGTCACAGGCTCTCACCTGCAGTCACAGGCTCTCACCTGTAGTCACAGGCTCTCACCTGCAGTCACAGGCTCTCACCTGCAGTCACAGGCTCTCACCTGCAGTCACAGGCTCTCACCTGTAGTCACAGGCTCTCACCTGCAGTCACAGGCTCTCACCTGCAGTCACAGGCTCTCACCTGCAGTCACAGGCTCTCACCTGCAGTCACAGGCTCTCACCTGCAGTCACAGGCTCTCACCTGTAGTCACAGGCTCTCACCTGTAGTCACAGGCTCTCACCTGCAGTCACAGGCTCTCACCTGTAGCTTTATAGAGTTCTTTGAGGTGTCCCCCGGGCAACCGGATCTGATGCACAGTCAGGTCCACGGTACCACCGCCGCTGTCCACAACCACATACTTGTCACCTGGTTCAAAAACAGATGTCCTGTACACAGCCCCTTATCAAGTCCACCCTAAAATAAGCCATGGCATGGGCGGTTGCCAATTTGGGGTCCCCAGCTAGGCACCACTGTGACTTCTCACTAGAGCAATGGTTTAGCTGATGAGCCACACGGAGCGAGAGATTCGTGACTCGAGAAGGCCCCCATGTCCGTCCGGGCATGAGGTTAGTGTGAATGGGGAAGCACCCAGAAGAGGGGTCTTGAAGATTCAAGCATTCTGCAGCTCACTGCCACATCCCTGGACATGGGGACAACTTCCTGCCACAGTCAGAGCACCCCAGAATCCTGCTGCTTAACCAACCCAGACAGACTGTAGAGCTGAGCGGATTCTGATTCCCACCTTTCTTTGACAGAGAATAACATGGTTTTTATAACATGCAACATGACTGCTCCAAAACACACACACACACGCACGCACACACGCATGCACACACACATTCCAGCAAGGGCAAAGGGCATCCGAGCACGCTACCTTCCTCCAGCTCAGACCAGATTTCGCCTATGACATTCTCCACCAAGAAGGTCCGGCTCTGCCGATTGCGCCGTATGTGTTCCTTAGCTAGCGCCGACAGGAAGAAAAGGACGCAGGTAAGAAAGCATGAAGGAGGTGTCAGTCTTCTGCCGGGAGCGGAGCAGCAGCGCAAGGAGGTTGAGGGACAGAAGATGCAGAACATTTACACGCTCAGAATCATGGCGTCGACACAACTTTGGGAACAACAGTGCCTGCGCCTCCAGAGACAGTCTCCCCCCTGCTTTCTCCCTGTGTCTGCGCGGGACTCCGGCCTCTGCCCTGTGCCAAAGCCTACCCCAACCAAGGAGATCCTATTGCCCCTTCCTTTGGCATTTGGCGGAGGGTGAGGGGTTAATACTATCGGTCCATCCCCATCTCTGCAGCCAAGGGAGGAAACTATAACAACCAGCAGTGCACTTAGTTAAACAACTGGACCTCAAGGCGCCCTGATACAGGAATGCAGGGTATGTTTTGCTAATCTGGATTCTGGATAAATAAACAAAGGGGCGGGAGCCATTTCCTGGCCCAAGGAAAGCTGCAAGAGCTTCTGCCACGTTCAGCCACAAGGTGGCGCCTCTCACCTAGTGGAGGTCAGCGAAGGGACAGGCAGGGGCGCCTGGGGACTCTGACACCGGGCACGGGGACTTCATCTCCACAGTTTTGCCCTGTAACTCTGGGGCAGACAGGGCACAGATAATCTGCCAAGTGTTCAGAAGGTCCCAGAATACAGTGAGACACCCCAGGTCAGGGCACGTGGTATAAAGGCCCTGCACCAAGTGACCAGTGTGACCCCCAGTGACCAGGCCACGGTCATCACCACGAACCATCAGAGCCGCCCCGGGCTTTGCAGATGAAGGCGCTGTTCCTGTTCTGCTGCCCACTGCTCTCGGGCACTGGAGTCTCACTGCTCCTGCGGCCATGGACGCGAGAAGCACCCTTGTCTGGGGACTGGACAGAGCAGCAAGTGCTTCAGGCCCTGGGGTAGAGCAGCGAGGCCAGCCCCGGTTACAGGGCTCCTGGGAGGGAACCCAAACTCAGGACTTCTGTCTTCTTGTGGCCATGGGCTCTGGGCAAACCTCCATAGCAGACCCCGTGGGGCCAATGGGGTTTTCTGAAACAACCCAGATTAGCAGGATATTCTCAAGGGTCGCGGACAAAAAGCATGTAAGTGGGGAGCCAGATCAGGAGAAGGTACAGGAAGGAGCCGGGCTGGAGTGATAGGACAGCATGGGAGGTGCTTGACATGCATGCGGCAGACCAAGGTTGGATCCCTGGCATCCCATATGGTCCCCAAGCACTGCCAGGAGTGATTCCTGAGTGCAGAGCCAGGAGTCAGCCCTGAGCATCACCGGGAGTGACCCCAAAAAACAAACAAACAAACAAACAAAAAGGAACAGGTCTGAGGGGCCCGGGTCTGGAGAAGGCACCGTTCCAGACAGCCAACAAATTGATGTTGGTAGAAAATTGTCCAAGTAAGGCCAACAGTAGCCTCCCTGCACCTCGGTGGGGTATGGGGGTGGGGTCGGCCATTTGAGAACTTCAAGACCACCCCCAAGACTCTTTCATAGCACATTCTACAAGGAACATGAGGCGCTGACCGGGAGCAACGTAGTGTAGACAGGATTGGCATAAGCACCCAAAGCGCAGCCCCGGGGCGGCCAGCATCCCCCAGGCAGATCACACCCCCTCCAACATGAGCACTTTGCTTTGGAGCATTAGAAGAGTTCCACTGGGAGTCACTGACACAAATTCCTCTCTATGACCCAGCCCGAGCAGCGGCGCGTCAGACAGAGCCGGGCAGCCTCTCACTTCGAGGGAAAGCCCAAAGGGAGTTGGGGGGGCGACGTGGTGGGCCAAGAGCACGCATAATCCGCAAGGCGGGTCCCTCTCGGCCTGCTACACAAGGCAAAGCCGGCTCAGCCTGGAGGGCTGCCCCCCACCTTTCTCCGAGGGAGCCGGAAGCGGGATGTGAGCACTGTGCTGGCAGACCGGAGCAGCGGCCTGGGCGCTGGGAGCTATTGGCCAGTGTCCTTGGGAAGGAGCGTGCTGCTGCTAGAGGAAGACTGGGCACAGACGCGAGTTTGGATTCAGGACCAGGGAAAAGTTGGGGAGGGGGGCGGCAGGGGGTGGAGCAGCCCCGCAGCAGCGCCTGCTCACATCATCCTGCACCTCCGGGCCTGGCTGGCAGGTGGGCTTCTGTCCCCACAGTGCCCCCTGGACCCACACTCATTCCCGTTGAGACTCTGGCCCTGACCCAGAAGGGTTGCAAAAAGAGACCCACAGAACCCTGGATGCCAGGGGAAAGAGTTCTGGGACCAAAACTGCCACCCACGGGCGTACAGAGAAACGGAAAGAAAAACGCTCCCTGTAAAGCGCCCATCCTGGTTCCGGGACAGGCGCTCCTCCCAGCTACAGGAGAGAAGGGGCGTGTCCAGGGTCCTGAAAGCCGGCCCTTCCCCTGGGCACTGCGCTGGTCTCAAGACGGTTAAGACACAAGGTCATCACAAGCCAAGAGTGCCAGTGAATGAATGAGTCAGCGGTAGACCAAGTCTTCATGGAGGAATTAATCACAGGCGCGTGGATTTAGATTAAGACCCAGTTAACAAACAGACGAGGGGAGAGCCAAGTTAAAAGCAAGGCCAAGGACGGCTCTTGGGCCACCCTGGGAGTGGCCAGGGGAGCAGCACCCTTCCCTTTGAGGCGACTGCGTGCTGATGAACCAGGGGAACCTTGGCTGAACTACGGGTAGGGGTCCCTGGAGGAAGCAGGAAGCGGGCTGAGGACAGAGGTGTTCGCATCTGAATCTCCATGGCAGCACCAAGTGCCTCTAAGAGACTAGGCTGGGCGAGGGTGTGGTGATACGGGAGGGCGTGGCCACAAGGGAGAGGGCGTGGCTACATTGGGAGAGGGCATAGCTACATTGGGAGAGGGCGTGACTATGGGCTATACTGGGAGAGGGCGGGGCTATATTGGGAGAGGGCGTGGCTATACTGGAAAAGGGTGTGGCTATACCTGGAGAGGGTGGGGCCATACAGGGAGAGGAGAGGACTATACTGGGAGAGGGTGGGGCCATACAGGGAGAGGAGAGGACTATACTGGGAGAGGGCGGGGCCATACAGGCAGAGGAGAGGGCTATACCGGGAGAGGGCGGGGCTACGGGGCGGGGCCAGCGCAGGGAGGGGGAAGAGAGAGCAGGAGGTACCCTGTGCAAACCCAGCTCCTACTGTGTCACTGGAGCTGGACCCATTGACCGCGGCCTTGCTGCTCAGCTCGATCATCTGGTGCAGCCGCAGCTTCCGGCAGTAGATAGAGGCTGCCTCGGGCTCCAGGGCAATGATGAGCTGCTCTGAGTTCTCAGGGGAGGCCAGGCCCGCCTGCAAGACAGGAAAGGAGGGGTGTAACCGGGGCTCCCTGAGCAGGCCCGCTCAGAAACCGCCCCGGAAGAGGGGTCCATCCATTCATACTCTGCTGGTGGGGGAATTCCCTCCACCTGCCTGGGAAGAACCCAAACACGGGGCGACAGGGTGCCGACCCCAAGCCAGGCCCCCGAGAATGGCAGAGTGAGCCAGGAAATTGCAGGAGCGACCTGGAAAATGCGAAGCTCCCTGGGCCGCGGAGCTGGCTTGACCCAAGGTGAGAAGCACCCGGTGGGAAGCATGACCTTGGCAGACCACCCGGGGCAAAGGGCAGGCAGGCAGCTGTTTCCAGGCCTAGCAGACCATGCGGTCTGCAGGTTCCGAGCAAGTGCTCGGTTCTAGTGGCCCGGAACTGAACACCTTTTGGATGAGGAACACTGCTGTGAATTCAGCCCCCATGAGAACTTCAAGCTGTCCTTACTGAGCACCAGGGGTCCTGGGAAAGCTCCTTCCAGGATAGGAACCCCAGAGGAGACCCCAGTTTCCAGAACGGCAGCAATGTCTGCTCAAAGTCCTTCCTCCCCCATAAGCAGCTGTGCCAGCAGAGCTCGAGGAAGCCATGAAAGGGTCTGTGGGACCAGCACAGCCGGGGGCCACGGGAAACCTCTCGACTGATACCAAACACCTGACAAATGGCCCAGCCCCTTCTGCGAGGTTAGTTTACAAATCAGATGGGAGCGAGCAAAGGCAGACCAGGGTCCAGAGGCCAGGGCTGTCCTAGCTGACGGTCAGCCCCCACTGACTAAGCTCTGGGCCGAGACAAGTCCCAACTCCTGATCCAGGGCTCCCAGGGGCCCCTCCTCGAGTCTCGCTCAAGGGCCAGAACAGAGACCTTAGGACGGACACAGGGCACTTGCACACACGGTGAACAGGGATGTGGGGCCCAGGCAGGCCTCAGTACTGCATTCCAGGATCCCAGCAGCAGGAAGTGAAACCAAGAGGTCCTTCTCCCGCTCTGCCATCTTCCAAGACTTGCCAAGAACCTTCTGGAATTGGAGCTGACGGGCCCAGCTCTACAGTGCAGGGTAGGCAGAGGGAAATTCTAGTGACAAAGAAATGGCTGGGCTGACAGTCTCCAATGCAGAGAACAAATCTGGGGCAAGGAGACAAAGACCCTCCCATTCCCCAGGCACCGGCCTGCCCGAGGTCCCATGGAGGGTTACAAGCAGGTTCCAGATGGCCAGGAAGAGCAACAGGGCATGAGCTGGGCAGCGGGGTTTGGGCAGACATGGCGAGGCGTGCGATGCTTATTCTGACCTCTACTGGCTGACAGCCGGGCGCACCCCCAAGTCTAGGCACTGGTCAGAGGTTCACACCACACAGTCCTGCTCCAACCTGCCTGAGCATCCTTTAAAATAACCCCGAGCAGGGTGGGAGTGATAATATAGCAGGTAGAGCATTTGCCTTGCACACAGCCGACCCGGTTCGATCTCTAGCATTCCATGTGGTTCCCGAGCACCACCAGGAGTAATTCCTAAGTGCAGAACCAGGAGTAACCCCTGAGCATCATTGGGTGTGACCCCAAAAGCAAAAGTAATAAATAATAACATGGAGCAGGTAGGCTGCACCCCAGAAGAATCCGGTTCGGTGGTCCAGACCGCCCCTGTGTCCCCCTCCTCCCCTCCTTTCCCCGGCTGCTTCTCAGCCCCTTCAGTTAACTAATCACAACACTTGCTTTCTTTGTGCAAATGGACAAAAGCTGAGCTTTCAGTCAAGGCGCGAGCTTGCCCCCCCCCACAGCGGGACCTGGGGGCTCCGTCCAGGCCCTTGTGGGTGGTTAGGGTCTGCGTTTTTTCTCAGTTTGCACCAGCACAAGTCACTCCACACCACATCCTGCCCAGAGTTTACTCTAATTAGAGGCAAAATATGCACCCACAAAAATCAAATTGCAACGTTTTGAAGAGCAAAGAGCCTTGAGTACAGATCCAGCATCTGCTGGGGTGTCCCAGTGCATGCTGACCACCCTGGGACAGACCCCACTGGGGCGAGCCACCTCCCTGAAGGTGCATGCATCCCGCTGACCCCATCTGCAGGGCCGCACCCCTTCCCGCGTCCCTCCCAGTGGGGCCGGTCCCTTCATAACAAAAGCGCTGACCCCTTCCTGGTGCTCTGGAGAGAGCCGAGGGACAGTTCAGAGGCGGAAGGAGTCTGAATGAGAACAGAGGGAAAGGCAAGATTGGAGGGACCCCTAGGCTTGTGTCCGGGAACGGGACCAAGTGACCGCGCTCTTCCACTTGACCCATCGCACTGTCCTCCACAGGAAGAGGGAGGAGCTGCATCCCAGTCAGCCAACTGAAGAGACTCCATCTCCCCAGCAGGGATCCCAGAGGTGTATGGACTACAACGAAAGGTGCGGGTATCAAATAATCCACCAGGAGCTCGAAAACCCAGCAGCGACCCTGTCTGGGCAGGTGGGCCCTGAGCCAGAAGAGTCTTAGCAGAGCCAGCTGGGCACCAGGGCGAGGATCTGCTCTCCTGGGATCACACCACGGTCAACGAGGGCAGAAGTGACCTCCCTGCTCGGCCGACTCTGCGCGGGAGCTGCTCTCGCCAGCCACCATCCCAGCAGCCTCTCAGCCCTGCCCAAGCACACTCGTCCCCGGCTCCATCTGGATGGCGATGGGGTACCTGCAGCCTGGCCTATGCCCTTGTCAGAGCTGTGGTCACGCCTTCCGCCCACGGTAGGGAGGGTCTCAGAAGGCATGGAGGGCCGAACCACCACGTCTTATTGGCTGAATTCTCCCCGCAGTCTCTGAAACTGAACAAGCTTTCCTCTCATGGAAACTAGGGGTGCAGCACACAGCCCTGAATCCAGGGCTCGCCACCCCATTTGACATCTGTGAATCTGGGTCAGTAGGAACACCGCCACAGCAGCTGCGTGGGGGGGGGGCTCCGTGCTCACGAGCCCGAACGGGCCAGGGAGGAAGGTGACGCGGTTGCCACTCTTGCTACAAGAAAACACACCAGGACTGAGGTCACAGCTGGCCACTTGGTCCTGGACAGTGAACACATCAGGAAAATACACCAGGACTGTGTTCACAGCTGGTCACTCTGGGAGTGCTCGCTGGCCCAGCCTAAGGTCACAGGGCCACCAGCTGTCCAGGGTGGCTGCTGTGTTTTGTGTCCACGTCACTGTGCTCGCTCATCACTGTGGTGAGCCCAGAGAGGGAGGCAAAGGCTGGTGGCTGCTCTGAGTAACGAGCTCCTCGCTCACACAGAACCGCACTTACTTCACAGATACAGGGCCCACGTGGAGCTGTATGTTTTAGGCAAAATGCTTCAACAAATACACGGGGCTGTCCCCTCCCCGATGAGGCTAGGTCCATCTGTTCTCTCTGCTCCTCTCCAAGTGCTCTGTGCTTTTCTGCAATGCCAGGGATCAAACCCAGGGCTTCCCACATGCCCACGTGTGTGCCCTATGGAGCCACATCCACAGCCCAACCCTCCAAAGCTCTCAATGAGGCTAAGGGTGCCGGGCCGCATTCTACAGGACCAGCTTGGCCCAGACGCTCAATGCTGCCCAGCAAGCCGAGGGGCCAGAGGAGTTGACATTTTCAGATGAAAACTATCTCCGTGGAAGATGGTATGTCTCCTTCACTGGCCACAAACCATGAGCAGAGGTTCTGGGTTGGTCCACCAGCCTGCTTGTCCCATGGGAAATGCTGCCCGGGGCCTGTCCCTGAGGTCTGTCCCTGAGCCCTGTCCCCGGACCCTGTCCCCGAGCCCTGTCCCTGGGTCCCATCCCGCGCTGCACCGCCAGGCCCCTCCTGCACCAGGCTGCTGAGAGGCTAAAGCTCAACCCCGAAGGCCAAGCCATGAACCAGGACCCCGCGGCCTCCCTCATGCGAACAGGTGATGTGCCAGCTGGCCAGCAGGGGCGAGGGCCCCCCGACTCCTCATCCTCTAGGATGGCCTGTTGGAAGTCACACTCAGACGGCAGAGAGGGCTGCTAGCCCTGCTAGCCCGGTTTGCACAGAACTGAGTGAATGTAGAGAAAGCGGCTTACTGGGAGGGGAGGCTGACCGGTCCCCCACGGGACCGTCGTCAGCAGGAGACCCGAGGGAACCCATGATGTGGTTCTCATCCAGAGTCAGGAAGAGTCAAGGTTTCCGTCAGAGGACAAAGACAGGACAAACCCACAGTGCCAGCTAGAAAGCGGCGAGGCAGGAGGGAACTCCAGAGCTCTCCTGTCAGAGTGCTCACTTGGGTTTTCTCTAGGGAGCTTCATGAGACTAGCTGGGTCTCTCTTACCTTCACCAGATTAGATGTGGCCCAGCCACTTTCACCAGACCGGTGTGGACCACCTGCCTTTGGCTTCGGTACTAGCTATAGTTTACAAGCACTGAGTGAATTTTTAAAGAGAGAACCCATCAACCCTTCATGCCTCTGATCAGCAAATAACCCCCTATCATGTCAGAATTACAAGGGACCCAAATTAAGGTGCAAAAGTACTGCCCCATGTGGCCGGAGTGATAGTATTATGGACAGGGCATTTTGCCTTACGCACAGTTGATCTCCAGCATCCCATATGGTCCCCTGAGCACAGAATCAGGAGTCAGCCCTTGAGCACTGCCAGGTGTGGCCCAAAATCAAACCAAAAAAAACAAAGGAGGAAGAAGGGGGAAAAGAAAAGTACTGCCCCAAACAGCAGCAACCCTTCGGAGAGGAGACCTGTTGCACAGCAAGCCAACACCCTGGCCGTGAATGCTGGACATACATGCCCTGTCCTGCCAGCTGTCCTGGGCCCAGTCTGAGGCAGCTCAGGGCTCTGACCACTAGCCCATTCCTGGCATCTCTTTCTTTCTCAGGTTGCACAAAGAGAGTAAGAGTGAGAGTAAGAGTGAGTGAGTAAGAGAGAGAGAGAGAGAGAGAGAGAGAGAGAGAGAGAGAGAGAGAGAGAACCAAAAACCAGCCCTTTCTCCGGCCACATGGGTGCTTGTAATCTTCAAGGGGACCATAAAGTGAAGGTGCAAACCACGAGTCTTGCTTCCTTTTGGCACTTGGTAGTCTGGGCTGGATCCCAGATAAGCGTGTCCTGGTGTCACTGCTGCAGAATCCTGCTGGAGGACTCGGGCATGCTGAGGTTTGAGACCACTATGTTGCGTCGGGCGCCTTCCTATCCAAGTGGCCTCCTTCTCCAATGCCCACCCTCTTCCCTCCATCCGTACACAAACAAAGCTATTTTGGGCCAGTATGATGACAAAGGCAGATTCTCACAGTGGCTAGAACAAGGAGAATGCAGAGAAGATGTTCTCTCCTTTGGAGCTGAACTGTGCCTGCCACAAGCCCACGGCGTGTGGAACTGCCCTCCTGTGCAGCTGTGCATTGCGCCACACAGCCCTCGGATGGCGGGGACCCCTTCCAGCCCGAGGCACACAGCTTCCAGCCTCCATGCCAGACCCTTCACCAAGTCCCCTCTGATTCAAATAAATGCTCTCCTGTCCAACTCTTTCCCTTGATGGGGTCATGTCCACTCATCCTCTGAGAAAAGTCTCTGAAGCCCAGTTTGAAATCCTAGCCCTGAAGAACACGCTGTGGAAATGCACACAGGAAATGCAGGGAGGGGGAACACTGGGCCGGCTCCCGCCCTTCTTACGCTGACCCCTGTGCTTCCCACGGAGGAAACAGGCCTGGGAAGCCGCCTTCTTTGGCCCCTGCCTGTAGATCCCGGGGCCGCCTCCCTGGGAGGTGAGGGAGGGCCTGAGTCAAGTCTGTGATGCCTCACCTGGTAGGCGGCTTGTCGCATGAACTGCTTGGCGGGCTGCTTCCAGATGGCAGGCACCGTGATGACCCATCTCACATCCGAGTTCTCAAACTCCGAGCCTGCCTGGTCGCTCAGCTCCTGAAGCCAAAGGAAATTCAGGAGCAGTGGGTCAGTGAAAACAGCTGGGCACCTGGTCTCCTGAGGCTCGGCCCCAGAACCCACAACTCCTGGCCGTGAACTTGTGGGGTGTCCGTATCATAGCCATGGGGAGTAAAGGCCAGTCTGCAAATATTCAGCATGCATGGGGCTGAAGAGACAGCAAGTGGCTAGGGAGCCTGCCTTGCACATGGCCAGCACAGGTATGATCCCTGACACCTTGTATGGTCCCCCAGGGCCACCAGAAGTGATCCCTGAGCTCAGAGGCAGGAGTAAACCCTTATGAGCCATCAGGTGTTGCTCCAGTACAAAGAAATTAAAGAGAGCAGGTGTCCACTTCCTGTGGTTCCCGAGCCTGCCCGAAGGCTGATGAGCCGCCAGCAGCCACTGAATCCACATGAGCATTCCCAGGCCTCAGTCTATCTGCACAGCTGGGTGATAATACCTCGTGCCCAGTGTTGCCGGAAGGAGAGAGAATTTTTGAGTACTTGCTCTGGTCCACCGCTGTGAAGCCTCTGCACCTAAACACCACCTCCCATAGCTCATTCCAAAGCCCACGGCAGAGGGGCTCGCCCCTGACAACCCTTTTCTCAGAATGGAAACTAAAGCCCAGAGAGGCCACGTGGCTTTTTGACAGCTGCGCGACTCAAGAGTGGCAAAGTAAAAGCAGACCCTGCCAGTCACCCTCGATTGCCAAGGCCAATGCCCCCATCACCAGGCTGTCACACACAATCTCAGACCTGGCCCAGGCTCTGGCTCAGGGTCATACTCAGCAGACAGCACTGTTGGCGTGACCTTCTCTGCCTACCAGTGGGCCCGGCAGGCTGGGGACATTTCCTGGCAGGGGCAAAGGTTAAAACACACCAGCTGAGGCCCTGGGGAATCAATGGGACCAGATGATACATCAGAGGATTCTCCCTTGCACAAAGACAGAAATAGGAAGACTGAGCATTAAGCGCACCCAACTGTAAAATGGGGTGACTCACGCTCACCTCAGAAGTGCTGGTGGGCTTGAGAACACACATGCCCGGCTCTGAGGAGGTCCCTGAGAATGTTGACTCCCCACTCCACCCCCCAGCCTCAGCTCTCTACGGCCACACACCCGGCATGCCCATAATTCCTGGTGAATCTGCAGCCTGGCGTCTGCAGCCTTTACCCACTACTCCTTCAGGACGCTAAGCACCAGGTTCAGAGGAGGAACTGGCCAGTTGCTTATTTTTCCGACAATTTTATCTATTGTTTCTTATTTTGTTTGTGTTGGGGTTATCTATTGTTTCTTATTTAGTTTGTGTTGGGGCCACACCTAGCAGTGCTCAGGACTTCCTCCTGGCTCTGAATTCAGGGATCACGGGATCACTCCTGGAGCAGCTCCGGGGACCATACCGGGGACCAGACATTGAGTTCAGGTCCCCGCATGCAAGGCAAGCACCTTACCATTCTGTACCATCTCTCCTGCCCGTTTCCATCTTTAGCTTTGCCTGGACTCCACCCTCACTCCCTATCACTGACCTCACGTCCTCTTGGATCGGTTCATCTTCCTTTTCCCTTGAAACTCTATCATTTTAAACAGTGATGGTATTCACATAATATGCAATGTGCCACTGGGGCTCATTTCAAGTGGACAGTCCATCACATGAAGAACACTGAGGGTCAGAGTGATAGTACAACAGGGAGGGCATTCTCCTTGCAGCACCAACCTGGGTTTGAACCCCAGCATCCCATATGGTCCCCAAGCACCATCAGGAGTAATTCCTGAGTGCAGACCAGGTGTAACCCCTGATCTGAGCATCCCTGGGTCTGACACAAAAAGCAAAAAATATAATAATAATAAAATAAAAAATCAGTCATCTCATATAGAAATAAAAATCTTTGCTTTAGACCAACTTGAAACAGCTGAGGGTTAGGTTTGAGTCTGGCTCGACTCGTTTCATTTTCCTGTTTATTTCCTTATAGGGCCCACTGGAGCAAGGCTGTGCGGGTGTGTGTTGGGAAAGGCTTAAGTGACGTCCAGGGACACTCAGTCTGCTGTCTTAGCAGGAGATTTGACACCAATGTTTCTAATGGGGGAAACCATTTAAAACATCAAAACCAAATTCTAGAACTTCCTTAAATTTTACAGTAGCATCTTTCCCACAGATTGTCTGGATGATTGATGTAATTCCTCACTAATCTTGGGTTTGGAGTGGCTGGGAAACAAAGGCTGTGTAACAAGAGAGAGCACTTCAGAAGGAGTGTGAGCAATTGTCCCAGGAAGTCCCGAGGGCTGTGCGGACGGGTGTCCTGACGCCCAGGCCTCCTGCCTGGGTCGCCCAGTCTGGCTCTTTTCACCCGTTCCGACTGTTGTTGGAGCTTATGTGGCTTCTTCGTCCTGTCAAAGAAAATGATCTGGAAATGGTTTTCTTTTGTGAAGTAAACAGCAGTTTATAATTCATGATAGTGTACACGGAAGGAAAGGCATTAAATGTATTAAATCCAGAAGGCCCCCAAGGTGAAGGGCACGATGCTAGTCTGTCTGGGCTGCAGAGCAATGCTCAGCTCAGTTCATTCCCCGGTGGAGGGAGAACAGCCCCGTGGAGCGAGGAGCAGACCGCGGGGCCCGAACGCCCCCTCAGGCGGGCACCATCTCAGCAGTCCCCTGAGATGCGTGATGGACCAGGCAGTGGCAGTCCACTCCAGCGGCTTCTCTGCCCACATCAATGGTTCTCTCTTCTGAGTCCGTTTCTCCCTCACTGCCAGCCTTGTTTATGAATCTCCTCAAATGCCTTTTTTTTTTGGTTTGCTCTTTGGTTTCTTTGGTATTGTCTTGGGGAGCCTCAGGGGTGTGCCAGGAATCCAGCCAGTCCACACACAGCCAGGGCCGTGTTCTACCACTCAAGCCGCACCCCTGGGAGCAGGCGAGAACAGGCTCCAAATCTCTGACTGAGCTTAATGTTCACACCGACCTCACAGGAAACACTCCTGAAAGCCCGCGGACCCCGGCCCCGATTCCTGAGACGTCTGCTCGCTGCTCTCCGCTTGACAAAGGAGAAACACTTCACCTAGTATCAAATTTTCCCCAAGTCCCAATAACTACTCGGTTTCCCTGTCCCATCATTTCTTCAGACCCCGAAGAATCCTCCTCTTCCCTCAACTCCCTCAGACCCCAGGACTCTGCCTTTCTTTACACCCTCAGACCCCAGCTTCCTCCCCTAGTCCATTCACTAGCTCACAATGGAGTCCATGCCTGCTCAATCCCTTCATTTCCTCAGACCCCAGCGCTCTCCTCTCTCCTAGTGTCTTTACTAATCACAGCCCAGCGCTCTCCTCTCCCTAGTGTCTTTACTCCTCACACCCCAGTGCTCTCCTCTCCCCCTAGTGTCTTTACTCCTCACAGCCCAGCGCTCTCCTCTCCCTAGTGTCTTTACTCCTCACACCCCAGTGCTCTCCTCTCTCTGGTGTCTTTACTCCTCACAGCCCAGCGCTCTCCTCTCCCTAGTGTCTTTACTCCTCACACCCCAGCGCTCCTCTCCCTGGTGTCTTTACTCCTCACAGCCCAGCGCTCTCCTCTCCCTAGTGTCTTTACTCCTCACAGCCCAGTGCTCTCTCTCTCCCTAGTGTCTTTACTCCTCACAGCCCAGCACTCTCCTCTCCCTAGTGTCTTTACTCCTCACAGCCCAGGCTCTCCTCTCCCTGGTGTCTTTACTCCTCACACCCCAGCGCTCTCCTCTCCCTAGTGTCTTTACTCCTCACAGCCCAGCGCTCTCCTCTCCCTGGTGTCTTTACTCCTCACACCCCAGCGCTCTCCTCTCCCTAGTGTCTTTACTCCTCACAGCCCAGCGCTCTCCTCTCCCTGGTGTCTTTACTCCTCACAGCCCAGCGGCTCTCCTCTCCCTAGTGTCTTTACTCCTCACAGCCCAGTGCTCTCTCTCTCCCTAGTGTCTTTACTCCTCACAGCCCAGCACTCTCCTCTCCTCTAGTGTCTTTACTCCTCACAGCCCAGCTCTCCTCTCCCTGGTGTCTTTACTCCTCACACCCCAGCGCTCTCCTCTCCCTAGTGTCTTTACTCCTCACAGCCCAGCGCTCTCCTCTCCCTAGTGTCTACTCCTCACAGCCCAGCGCTCTCCTCTCCCCTAATGTCTTTACTCCTCACACCCCAGCGCTCTCCTCTCCCTAGTGTCTTTACTCCTCACACCCCAGCGCTCTCCTCTCCCTAGTGTCTTTACTCCTCACAGCCCAGCTCTCCTCTCCCTAGTGTCTGTACTCCTCCACAGCCCAGCGCTCTCCTCTCCCTAATGTCTTTACTCCTCACACCCCAGCGCTCTCCTCTCCCTAGTGTCTTTACTCCTCACAGCCCAGTGCTCTCCTCTCCCTAGTGTCTGTACTCCTCACAGCCCAGCGCTCTCCTCTCCCTGGTGTCTTTACTCCTCACAGCCCAGCGCTCTCCTCTCCCTAGTGTCTTTACTCCTCACAGCCCAGCGCTCTCCTCTCCCTAGTGTCTACTCCTCACAGCCCAGCGCTCTCCTCTCCCTAATGTCTTTACTCCTCACACCCCAGCGCTCTCCTCTCCCTAGTGTCTTTACTCCTCACAGCCCAGCGCTCTCCTCTCCCCCCTAGTGTCTTTACTCCTCACAGCCCAGCACTCTCCTCTCCCTAGTGTCTTTACTCCTCACAGCCCAGCGCTCTCCTCTCCCTAGTGTCTTTACTCCTCACAGCCCAGCGCTCTCCTCTCCCTAGTGTCTACTCCTCACAGCCCAGTGCTCTCCTCTCCCTAGTGTCTTTACTCCTCACAGCCCAGAGCTCTCCTCTCCCTAGTGTCTTTACTCCTCACACCCCCAGTGCTCTCCTCTCCCCCTAGTGTCTTTACTCCTCACAGCCCAGCGCTCTCCTCTCCCTAGTGTCTTTACTCCTCACACACCAGTGCTCTCCTCTCCCCCTAGTGTCTTTACTCCTCACAGCCCAGTGCTCTCCTCTCCCTAGTGTCTTTACTCCTCACAGCCCAGAGCTCTCCTCTCCCTAGTGTCTTTACTCCTCACAGCCCAGCGCTCTCCTCTCCCTAGTGTCTTTACTCCTCACACCCCAGTGCTCTCCTCTCCCCCTAGTGTCTTTACTCCTCACACCCCAGCGCTCTCCCTCTCCCTAGTGTCTTTACTCCTCCACAGCCCAGTGCTCTCCTCTCCCCCTAGTGTCTTTACTCCTCACACCCCAGTGCTCTCCTCTCCCTAGTGTCTTTACTCCTCCACACCCCAGTGCTCTCCTCTCCCTAGTGTCTTTACTCCTCACAGCCCAGCGCTCTCCTCTCCCTAGTGTCTTTACTCCTCACAGCCCAGCGCTCTCTTCTCCCTAGTGTCTTTACTCCTCACAGCCCAGCGCTCTCCTCTCCCTAGTGTCTTTACTCCTCACAGCCCAGGGCTCTCCTCTCTCCCTAGTGTCTTTACTCCTCACACCCCAGCGCTCTCCTCTCCCTAGTGTCTTTACTCCTCACAGCCCAGCGCTCTCCTCTCCCTAGTGTCTTTACTCCTCACACCCCAGTGTTCTCTCTCTCTCTCCCTAGTATCTTTACTCTCAGACCCAAGCACTCTGCCTCCCTCAGTCCCTTAACTCCTTAGACCTGAGTACTCTAACCGCCATGAGCGCATAAAGGGTATACTTGGATGACGAACCGCACTTCATGCCTTCCCTCCTAACCCTCTTCCTAGAATTCCATTCTATACGCCTCAGAGAGCTGGGCCCTAAGATGGTTGGTCACTGGTGAGGGCAGACAGACCCTCATTGGCTGCCTATGCCATCAGATGCCGAGCCGTCCCTCTAGTTCTGGCTCCTCAGTGACAGGCCCACAGCGGAGAGAGCGCCTGCCGCCATGTCCTCTCACTTCCCGTGAGTCCGGCCATTCCCTTTCTGCTGGGAGCATCCCTCCCCTCCTTTCATCTTTTCTTCCTGTCCCCATGTTCCTCAGGAGGTCCTACCACGTCTCAATCTCCAGAGAGCTGCTTCCGGATCTGAATGAGCTGCTGCCTGGGGCTTCCCTCTGCCCCTCAGGCCCTGCTGGAGTCTGTACACCACCCCGAGGTCATGTGTCCACTACTAGGTGTACTTTGATGGCAACCCCAGGCCCAGGAAAAGCTTCCTCTTCTCTGTAAAAGCTTGCCCTGAGCTTCCGTTCCAGCTCTCTCCCACACCGGAGGCGTCTGCCCCTCTCAGCTGCTGCTTCCCACAGCTATCCGCCTGCTCCCCTAGAGCAGCCATGGGCCCCTCCGCCAGCCTGAAATACCTCCTGAAGTGGCTGCCTGGGGCCTCCAGCCCACCTCCTCCAGGGGGTCCTCCTGGCTGCAGCCTCTCAGGCAGAATCTCTTTCTGGAACACCTGGAGGCCCCCTCTCTGCACTGACTTCTCCTATTTCTTTCTTCACTGCACGAATGCATAAAGGGTATACTTGGATGGCGAACCCCACTTCATGCCCTCCCTCTAACTCTCTTACTAGAATCCCATTTTATAAGCCTCAGAGAGATGGGCCCTAAGAAAGCAGGATGAGAACACTATTCAGGTTTCCCAAAGAGGAATCGAAAGAGCTATGCTTGGAATATCACGCCTCACTCAAGTGAGAGAAAGAATCCAGAGCTCCGACCTCCATCCATGATCCATCAGGGGCGCTGTCTCATTTGCCAAGGCATCGAAAATCAGATGGGCTGGACATGTAATGCGATTTGGAGACGACCCCTGGACTAGATCCCACGGGACGTCAAAAGATCACGTGGCCGCCCACCTACAAGATGGTCAGACTTCTTCATCAAGACCCTGAGCGAATGGTTTGAGGCTCTTCGTATTCCTGAAGCAACCAGATGCCAATGGGCTATACTGGCACATGATAGGGTCAAATGGAAATGTTGCTGGCGCCTGCTCCAGCAAATCGATGAATAACGAGATGTTAAGTGATCAAGTGACTGTTTCATTCCTAAACTTCACTGTTTCTTCTAGTGAGCACAGAATCAGGCGGCTCTGGAGTTCCCGGCTGGGTCTCCGCGAGACCCATGCACTGTGGGGCAGTCTGACGGACGGTGCCCGAGGAAGAGGGTGCCAGCAGGGGCCTGTGGTCAACATCTGCCGGGTGCCAGCTCTATGCAGGCTCCAAAGGATGAGCCGCCCCACCCACCACAACTGCACTCCGCGCCCCCCCCTCTCCAGAGCAGCGAGTGGTGCAGCAGAGATCAGGCCTCACCTGACCCGGGGCAGCTGCCACGTGTGTCCGCCCCTGGCTGCCCTCGGCTTGCAAAAAAAGCCATGAAAGTCATGTCTAGCTACTGCTGGGACATGCACACATTTCTAAGGGGTGTGACACCTTCACTGTCTGTATCATTGTCTTCCTGTTCATCATCAATTTGCTCAAGCGGGCACCAGTAACATCTCCATATGTCCTGTCTCATGCTAGTAGAGGCCAAGGGCATCTGCTTGTTCCAGGAACCTAAAGAGCCTCAATCCATTCCATCGGGTCATGGGAATGAGGTCTATAATTGTTACTGGTATCTGGCATATCAAATGCGACACGGGTAGCTTGCCAGGCTCTGCCGTGCAGGTAGCATATTCTTGTAGTCATCTCTAAATCCAGAATTTATTGATGAACTGTGCTGCTAAAGCGGCCGGCGCAAGCCGAGCTGTGATAGGCTGGTCTGCTGGGTGGAGTTCTGACGAGGGGGAAGTCCGGATGTGGAAAATGGAGGCCCTCATGGAGTGGGGGTCGTCTGGCTTGTTGCAAGGCTCTGCTGGGGTGGTGGGCCAGGGTTAGAACCCGCCATCCCTCCCGGCGCCCTCGTGAGCGGCTGGGCACAGGGAGAGCCTGTAGCAGCTCTGCCCCATGTCTGCGAGTCTCCTTAGGGGTCTCTTACTTGTCGTGACCTCAGGTGCCATGGGAGGTGGGGTGGACGGGGTATTTCTGTTTGTTCACTGAAGGAAGGCAAATTTCTAGGGGACACTTATAGTTTTTTCCTGAAAAGGAGGCAGTGGTCTGAAATTTTTGGGGGGACCTCAACGTCATGTAACCCCATCACCCCTAAGAGAAACCCTCACCCAGAAATCCTCACTCCCAGGCCAACAACCATAAGCTGCCCGTGTGACTGGGGTCAGCCTTCAGAGGACGTGTCACTCATGGGGGATGGGACAGTCCGTGGTCTTCTGTGTCTGCTGCTTCCACAGAGACACGGTTCCCAAGAGCGTCAGCGGTGGTGGTGCTCAGGCCTCCTCACTCCGCCCCACACAGCATGGACCGAGACTGCTGACCACGTTCAGCCACTGTGATCCATTCCCAGGCCATCAGGGATGGTTGCTTATCACCCACTCAGTTCCGAGGACTGTTGCACGTGGCCATGGACCCGTCACCTGTGACCGCTGCTGCCCTTTCTCCTAGGTCTCTCCTGGGAGCTGCTCAGGCCCTGCGGCCCCGGCCCCACCCACCCCAGGCGGGTGCCTCCTACCTTCAGCGCCTGCTCCTTAAAGTACTGCAGGGCATAGGCAAAGATCTCCAGGGCTTTCACCTTCTTGCCATTTGCTGCGGAAAGGTCAGTGTCCATGGTGAGGTCCTGGAGGGAAGAATCAGATGGTGAGAGTGGGGGGGAGGGAGACAGACAGATGTGCCCCTCCTGGGTGGGAACTGCTGCTAAGTTCTGGGGGGTCCTGACATCAGACCAGGAGGCAGCCCCCCAACTTCGCCCACTGCATCAGCTTCTCAGGCAGGAGGCCCTGGCTATGCCTGGAGCACCCCTGTGCCTCTCACCCTCTAACTCTCCTATAACTCTCTCTCTCTCACCCTTGCTCTCTCTCTCTCTCCCTCCCTCCCTCTCTCCCTCCTCCTCCTGGAGTAGATATTCCCGGCAGAGACAGAGCCCAGGAACAGAGAAGCAGCTGCTGGCACCATTTACATGCCATTTCCACACACGACACGCGCGGTCACCCTCGGGAGGGCCCCCTAATGAAGGCAACAGCACGCCAGCTTGCTGCCACCCATCATGCTAATCAGACGCGGAGCTTTCTGTCCCCTCCGGCTGCCCAGCCCCCAAAACCAAGACAGAAGAGCTCTGATTCTAAGGCCTGCTCGGTCCTGTCGGTCCTGTCTGTGGGGAGTCCAGCAGGGTCGCCTCCCCCACCCGTTTCTCTAACAGAAACTACAGAGACTGTGGCTGGGAGAATGGTCCTGAGCGAGCCCAAACTCGGGGTGGACTTTGGGTATTCAAAATTTCATGAGGCCGGGTGGGTGGCCAGAGGCCCTGGTCCCATCTAGACACAATGGAGATAAATTATTTTTCAATATTTTTTAATGGTAGGAAAATCCCTAGAAGGTGCAGATGGGCAGAAAGAGGGAGCATTTATCAGGAAGGAGAAGTTAGTGCCGTGGAAAGATGGGCCCCCTCGGCTGGTGAGCTGAGATCAGGCTTTGCCTTGGGAGCATGAAGGGCGTCAGCTGGCACCAGCCATGCAGAGCCCAGCCTTCATCCTGCTCTTGGCACCTCTGCAACTTGGCCAGGGCAACCCTGCTTTGTGTCCACCTGCTCCAGGCTTCACTACTCAGCCCTGAGCCCCCTCTGGGCAGGGGGATGAAGGTGGCATGGGATGGCGGTGGGGAAACTGCTTCTCGGATGAGCTCAGAGCCTGGGAGGGCGGAGAAGCCGGCTGGCTGCCGGGGGTTTCCCAGAACATCTGTCTGTGATCACTTAACCAGCAGACAAATGAAAGCCATCAAGAGAGAAGCCAGGCATCACCCGCACTCATGATGAGCCAGCAGGGGGCCTCAGAGAGTCCCGACAACAGCCTGCGGAAGGTGCTCTCGCTGCTCAGCACTCGGAACCCTGAGGAAGGTGTTCTCCGGCCTGCTCTCCGGGCCTGCTCTGAGGACCTGCTCTCTGGAGTCTCTCTCCGGACCTGCTCTCCGGACCTGCTCTCTGGGCCTGCTCTCCCGGACCTGCTCTCTGGGCCTGCTCTCCAGGTCTCTCTCGGACCTGCTCTCCGGGCCTGCCCTCAAAGCCCCGGTGAAACCTGGCTCAGAGAGGCCCAGTTCCCTGACTGCTCCTTCAAGGCTGCAAGCAGCAAGATTTCAGTCTGGGCGGCCAGAGCCTGTGCCCTCACACTGATGCCTTCTTCATCGCTGAGTGCTGAATCGAGACCTAGAGGGAACCAACAGTTAGGTGGGAAAGGGAAAAATCTACCCTACAGCCTTTCTTGGGAGGCCGCAGTGAGGGCGTCTCACTGGCTGGCAGGGCGCAGAACTGAGCTTTTGAAGTCCCCAATTTCAGAACACACACACACACACACACACACTGCTAATAGTCTAGCTACTAACAAATACCTCCAAACTTTTTCATTGCAACAAGGTCCAAGTGCCCGGGGTCCGGGGTCCCTCTTTCAGGGTCCCCTCATCTCCCACCCCTCACGTCCAGGCAACCAGGGAAGCACAGTGAGACCACCCAGCCCCAATGCCACTGTGACTCCCATAGTGAACAAGTCATGACCAAATGTACAACAGCAAGTGCCAAGGACTCCGGCTTCTAAAAATCCAGTACATAGAGTCTGTTTCTGAGAAGGAGAACCCCACGGGCCACCAACTCTAGCTCCACGGTTGGGGATCTAGAGGGCAGTCAGCAATGGCCTCTGTATACACACAGACACACACACACTCACGCACGTACATACGCACACGTGTTCATATCCTGTATGTACACGCACATGAACACATGTACACACCCCATATGTGCATGTACACACGCACATGTGTGTACATACCCCATATGCACACATGCATACGCACACGTACATCCACCTGTATGTACACATACTTATGCACAAATGTACATACCCCGTGGTATGCAGCTTCATCTTAAACTTCTCCAGGTACAGCCACTGCTTGGCCTCGGTGGGGTCCAGGTCATGGTAGAAGTCTCTGGCCGCGTAGCGAAACTGTGGAACTTCCGGTCAGGGGTCAGTAGGATGGTGGTCGGCGTCTTCTGGTTGGACACGCCAGGGTCGCCCCTTCCCATCGCCTGCCACCAAGCGAAGGCACGGGTTATGGGCCCTTCTCTGCCAGCCCAGAATAATGCAGCCTCGGGGTCATTCTCAGCTGGGGAAGTTAAGGCGACGGTTTGGAAGGAAAACCATCTTTCCCAAGGTGGTCACTTCACATCAGTGCCAGGAGATCCCAGACCCTGCCCAGCGACCTGCCTGTCTGGTGACTTGTCCCGTGTGGGTCCCATGTGGGTGTGTGGGCAGGAGGGCCTGGGGGCTGCTGTGTGTGGGTAGTGCAACAGAGCCCCGGCGCAACAAAGCCCCAGCCCCAAAGGGTGCACATCAGGTCCCCCCGCTGCCTGTTCTCAGGTGTGGTGCCTCTGTTGCTGACAGCCCGACTTTCTCAGCTCGGACCTGCCCCTGATGCTGCGGGCTCTGTCTGTAGGTGAGCCGGCACCGGGCAACTGACAGCTCCATGGCTCAGCCACACAGGGGCCGTCTTGGGAGCTTTCAACCTGTGTTCACCTGCGAACAGCAGACTAGAGCCTGGAAATTGCTGCTTTCAAAGGTCCAGCAACTCCACAAGGTCACATAAGCAGTGGGGTCACCTCGTGACAGACGGTGCCTTCCCTGTCACCCATGTTGGATGCCGAAGTCCAGCACAGTAGGGTTTCACTCTGTGGACCCTACTCTCACCGGCTATGCCCAATCTTGCCCGGCTCTAAGGGTGGCCCCATGACCGAGGAGGAGGCATGGAGTGTCCAGAGAATGACCAGGGGTCGGGGCAAGGCTGGGCCAGGACTGTGAGCCCCCACCTGTGCCCAGACCTGCCCCACTCACCGCATCACGTGGATACACTCGGGCTCCTTGGTAAAGCTGTAGGCATAGCCGCTGGATGTGGTCCCAAGTCGATGGCCACCACCACCAGGAACGTCGGCTGCTCCGACACATTCGGGTCGGCATCGTCTCTGCAGAGACACGAGTGAACTCTATGACTAGAACACCTGCCAGCTATGGCCTGGCACTTCCCAGGTGCCACCCCAAGTGCTTGTTGCACTGGATACAGGGCTCAGCCTCAGGACCAGGCCCAGTCCAGCCTGCCACGCTTGAGCTGGGCAGAACTATTCCCTTGAGGCCAGACCACTCCAGTCGCTGCCGTAGACTACTGGTGGCTCACACTTGGATGTTAATTAACACAAGCTGATTCGTGCATTAGCAGTGTAGACATTTTCCTCACAGAATTCCAGGTGGCAGAGCGACTGTGAGATGTGGGGATCGGTGATGAGGGCAAGGAGAGCCCCTTCTCTCTGGCGTCCTCACACACTGCTCCCCACATCCTCACACCGCAAGGTGGCCTCAACACGAGGGTGCAGACTGAAGCACAGGAACTGGGCCCAGGGGCTGCACCTCCACATTCTCAGAATGTGGGGGGTGCACATTCAGGGTCAAACTGGGACAGTGGGGCTGGTGGGTCCCCAATCTTTGGGGGGCTCCCAAGGGCTCTGCCTCCAGAACAATTGTGCCCCCACCATGAAAGTGAGGTGCTGCTGGGTCAGAAGTGATCCAGAGAGCCAGGACAATCAGCACACACACATTTACACATGTACGCACACACAAGGGTACACACATGGTCTGTGCTTCTAGAAAGCCAAGGCAATCAGTACACCAAATACACACACATGCATACATGCACATACATATTAATATGTGAATACACGCACACCTATAGGCGTGCACGTGTGCATCTGTACACATGCAGGCACAATTGCACACTGCGCACATGTATGTGTTACACACACACACACACACACACACATGTCTTACCACAATGTGGGAAGGGAGACAGAGGCGTGATTCCTGTTTCCCCAGACTCCGGGCTGGGGAGGAATATGCAGATGTTGGAGCCGTTTCTGGAAGGAAAGAAAGTGCAACCTCAGAAACGGAAAGGGAGACCCAGGAAGAAACGTGGTGGTGGGGGGGTGTCATAGTTCAGTTCCTTCAGCACTGGGCCCCTGGATGAGCCAGCTAGTGCGGGGGCAAGGAGGACGCTGAGCCAACGAGGCCGGGCTGTCCCAGCATCCCTCTGGGCTCGGGGTTCTTTCCTCCCGCCTCTACCTGCCAGGCCCCGGACTAGGCTCCTCCGTCCCCTCATAACCAGGAGGCTGGTCCTCCCCAAAAGGCCTTTACTTCAGCTCACGCTGTCTGTCCCTCTGTCCCGTGTGCTGAATCCAGGTGTGACAGTGACGAGCAGCCCGCAGCCACCAGAGACCATGTGCAAGTAGTTGCGTGCAGGCTTTTCCCCTGGGAAGAGCATCCACAGTCCCCAAAGGGTGTGGGACTCCCTCAAAGGTTAACCCGCCCACCATGGGGGACAGACGCAGAAGTGAAAGATCCAGAGAGAATTCCCTTGCTCCTGGGTTGCCCTTTCTCTCCCCACAGACTGCGGAAAGTGTGTGGATACCTCGGCACAGGCCCCGCCACACAGCAGAGGTTAAACCAAAGAAGAGCGAATGGCCAAAAGCACAAAGGTTTTCAGTCCATTGCCCTGAACAGTATCTGTGTGACCCCCACCCCAGGAGAGACACACTGTTGCCGGTCAGTGATGGGAGGCCCCATCTCTGGCCCTCTCTGCCCACTGCCCAGGACTGGCATAGCTGGAGATGCCAGTTGCCCCTACCAGGCCAGACCCAGGGCTTCTGTGCAAATCAGGTGCCCTCAGGGGTGCTGCAAAGACCGCCCGATGAGCGCACAGCCCTGCAGAAACAAACGGTCCAGTTGGCTGAAGCAACAGCCAACGGTGGGAGCTGTCCAGGAAGGCCGCCTGCTCCACAGGAGGCACCAGGAGTGACTCCAGGTGTCTCTAAGGACGCCACTACCCCTGCACTCAGACTGGCTTCTCCCTGCTGCTGAGACTCCAACAGTATAGTGAGAGCGGGAGCCCCAGGCTGAGGGAACTGTCAGCGGGAGGGAGGGGGCAGCTGTGAATGCGACGCCTCACACCTGCAGTGTGGCCTTCTAGCACCCATGGTCTCCCCCACCCCACTGCCTTTTACTCCTGAGGCTCAATGCTGACCTCTAGAAGAAAGGTCTGGAGCCAGTGAGTACAGAAACAAACAACAACATCAAAAAACAACCAACAACTGTCCAGCAAATGAATTCAACACTGTTGGTATCTGCCTTGCCTATGGTCAACTCTGCTTCAATTCCTGTCACCACATACGGTCCCCTACTGAGCACAGAGCCCAGGAATAGCCCCTGACCACAAACCCTCCCACTCCAAACAAATATCTTCTCCATGCAAATGGCCAAGGCACCCCAGAAAGGCCCATAAGAAAGATGCTTAATATGGTTAGTCATTCTGGAAATGCATGTCAAAGCCACATGGAGAGAGCAGTGCTCCCCCCACTAGGATGGCTAGAATTGAAAAGAAGGGGAAAGAAGAAATGTTTGAACGATGCAGAAAAATTGACACCCCTGTAGACAGCTGGTAGAAACGCCAAACGGTACAGTCAGTGTGGAAAAGCGGTTTCGTAGTTCCTCCAAGTAAAAGATGAATGACCTTTTTAAGACCTACAAGTCTACTCTTTAGTGTCTGTCCCAGAGAGTTAGGAATGGGAACCTACACTCACATTAGTATGCGGATGCTCACTGTAACCTTATTCATGACCACTAAAAAGAGGGACCGAAAAAGCGTTCCTTGACCTCCGAGTGGGTAACAGTGACCCTAGGCCAATAGTGGAAGCTTACTCTGTCTTAAAAGGGTGACAAAAAATATACTTCCTGTGAAACATCCAGAATAGGCAAATCCACAGAGACAAAAACGTAGATCTGAGGTTACCAGTGCTGGGGAGAGCAAGAAAGAGGCAGTTACTCCCTCATGGGTAGTTTCTCTTTAGTAGAACAAAGGTTCTGAAACACAGTGGGGACGGTGTCGCAATACTATTAATCTACTGGAACGCCCTGTAATATCCACTCGCTATGATTAAAACAGCAAATGCTGTTATGCTCACTTCCAACAACAGCAAGTCATTTCTTAAATCAAATTTTCCTCTGGGATGAGACGCAGTTTCTGAGTCCTACTCACAGGTTCTGCTCAGTGGTCTGGAAATGAGAAAGGAGGAGTCTGGCTCTTGGCCACCTAGCTAACCCCCCACGTCCACGCCATCCCCCAGGACAAGGATTCCTCTGTCCAATAAATCAAGGGAACTTGGCCTCTCCCACCACGAGCCCAGCCAGATGGTCCTTCTACCAGTTGGCAAGAGGTACATCTGCCCCCAGCCCCTTGGGATGGAACAGACAGCCGTGCCCTCTGTCCACCAACACCTGGAAGGCCCGTGCTTATGTGACCAGCCACACAGAAGGTCTTGGAAGAAGCCAAACATCTAATTGCCCAGAAAATCTGGTGCTGGCAATTAACAAACAAGCTATTATCCGCAGCCAAACTCTCCACCCCGCTGTCTGGGGGCTTCTGATTAGCCCATCACTCAGCCTGTACAAGGCATGTCCTGGGCCGTCCCCAGACTTGCAAAATCAACATTATTGGGCCACACGGTGAGTACGTGCCTTTGGGCCCCCGAGGACCCTGTGACCAGTAGGGCAAGAGTCAAGAATTTGCAGTTCTCCCTAAACAACCCTCCCCCATCTGACACTGAACAACTCATGTAATTTACTCCTTGCTCAGCTGAGCGAATTGGCAGTGAACCTCACCAACTTTCACATCAGAAATGTAAATGCGGCTCCTCTATGTCGGGAGCTTACACTAATGGGCACAGAAGGGACGACGAAATCAGGACTCCTGCGATATGCACACCACGCCTGCACACCACTCTAGCTCTGTACAGCCCCATCAAAGCCGATTCACCAACTGTGCCCACCAGGCAGAGGAGCACACAAAGCCTATATGGGTGACAACTTTGGTCTCTGGCTAATCTTTGTGAACGACTCAGCATGTTATAACTCCTGTGCTTAAAATTTCAGTGGGGGAGGGGGCGGAGTGATAGTCCAGCAGGTAGGGTGTTTGCCTTGCACGCGGCTGGCCTGTGCTGGCCCGGGGTTTGATCCCGGAATCCCATATGGTCCCTCGAGCACCGCCAGGAGTAATTCCTGAGTGCAGAGCCAGGAGAAACCCCTGAGCATTGCCGGGTGAGACCCAAAAAAAACAAACAAAAAAAAATTTCAGTGGGAAGGGCCAGCGAGTCAGCTCAAAGGGCAGAAGCACATACTTTGGGTATTGGACACCCAGGTTCAAACCCAGGTACCACATGATACCACCTATCATCCGAGCCGGAAGTAGTCCCTGAGTTCAGGGTGTGGCCCCAAAATAAGCAACTATGTTCAGAGAATGGAGGAGAACATGGAAAAGTCTGATTTGTGGGGGAGGAGTTATTCTGGTGAGTAAAGAGTTTCCAACCACACTTGGGGCTTTCATCCAACGGGTAAGTGATCAGGCCTGATTGCAAAGGGTCAGCGGAATATCACATATTGATCGATGGGTATTTGCCATCTGCTACAAGGAGCATGCTGAGTGCCATGGCTACCAGTCACGAGCCCTTAGCCACAGAACAAGACGCTGTCGTTCACTATGGCTGAGTTTCTCTTCCACACAGAGCAGCACCAGCTCTGTGCCACAACAGCTCCCAGCTCAGCACACCGGGAAAAGGGACAGACATGCAGAGTCGGCTGCTGGATGAGAATAGAGATTTCCAGAGAGCATCTTGGGGGACAGAAAGGGCGCTGATGAAGAGACAAATGAGACACATGTGTAGAGAGAGGGAAGGAGGCAAGCCTGGAAAGAGAGCAAAGGAAAATGCTTTGCCAGGAAGTGTGGTCAGGGCCGAGTCCAGGGGTCTCAGGCTTGTACCCGCCACCGCTCCTGTTGCATTTAATACCTCCAAGCTCTCCCACTCCGAGCGCCAGGTCACCCTGAAATGCAGGCACAGAGGGATTTGATGACTGCGCGTCAGAGGAGCAGCAAAACAGACCATTTCAAGAATGCCAACTAGCAGCCTCCAAACTGTGGTTAGTCTGCTGAGAGCTGCTTTTGAGAGACAGGAAACAGCCCAGCTCTGCTCGGCCACGTGACTTGCATCAGTTGAGCATTCCTGGACAAGCAAGCTTCCCTAGCTCCGGACCGTGACACTCCGCCAACAGCAGCAGGTCTCGGCTCACTCTTAACTGGGAGCCTCGCTCAACACTTTCTTCACACAAATCACTTTAAAAATAATTTCTGGCGGGGGCGGGAGGTGCTTGAGAGATAGTGCAGAGCGCAGAGTGCTTGCTTTGCACGCTGCAGGTAGGGGTTCAATTCCCAGCATCCGATTTAAGCCCCTGAGCCCCACCAGGAGTGATCCCTGTGTGCAGAGCCAGAGGTAAGCCCTGAGTACCCACTGCCAGGTATGGTCCAAAATGCTAAAAGAAAAAGATAAATAGTTCCTGGGGTTGGAAAGATAATAATAAGGGTTGAAGGCATTTGCCTCAACTGTGATTTAATCTGAGGCACTGCATAAGGTTTACTGAGCACCACCAGGAGTGAGCCCAGAGCACCAAAGCGGGAGCAGCTCCTGGAAACTGCTGGGTGTGGCCCCCAAGTCCAACAATTTAAACAAGTAAAAAAGAAAAGAATTTATGGGGGTCAGAGTGATAGCCCCCAGGAGGGCGGTTTGCTTTGCTCGCGGCCGACTCATGCCGGCCTGGGTTCAATCCCGGCATCCCATATGGTCCCCCTGAGCACCGCCAGGAGTAATTCCTGAGTGCAGAGCCAGGAGAAACCCCTGAGCATTGCTGGGTGTGACCCAAAAAAGCAATAAGAAAAAAAAATAGAATTTCTGCCGCAATAAGAGGTAAAAAAAATTAGAACTTTTTTTTTTTTTTTTTTGGCTTTTTGGGTCACACCCAACAATGCTCAGAAGTTACTCCTGACTCTGCACTCAGGAATTACTCCTGATGGTGCTCAGGGGACCATATGGGATTCTGGGGATCGAACCTGGGTGGCTGTGTACAAGGCAAATGCCCTACCTGCTATGCTATCACTCCGGCCCCCCAAATTTAAAATATTTTTGCTGCAAAGTAGAGGCTAGAGTAAGGGAAGAGCATGTCTTGAACAAGTCTTCTACCAGATTTCTTACCGTCTCACCCAGGGTGCTGGGGAGGAGTTTGAATAGCCACGTCAATGTCCATCTCTTGCCTTCCACGGTATGAATATAAAAATGTTCACTTCCGGGCGGAGCCACAGCACAGTAGGGAGGGCATTTGCCTTGCACATGACTGACCAGGGTTCAATCCCTGGCATCCCATAGGTTCCCTGAGCACTGCCAGGAGTAATTCCTGAGTGCAGAGCCAGGAGTAATCCTGAGCACGCATCACTGGGTGTGACCCAGAAAGCAAAAAAAAGAAAAGAAAAGAAATGTTCACTTCCTTGGGGTTCTGGTGATGAAACGCATGACTTGTGAAATTCCGACATATTTTTCCCTTGCATCTGGCTCTAATAGCTTTAATCAAAGCAGATATTCTCTAATCGGAGTCTAGACAAGAGCACGTTGGAAGCCATAATTCATGAACTTGCTTGTTGCTCTTTTCTGCTGGAGAGCTGAGTCAGCAAAGGGCCAGGAGCAGAATCACAGCCCTCGAATCGATCCTGCTCCAGAAATACCACATTTAAAAAGCCGGAGACGGAACCAGTGGGCTGGAACGGGCTGGAACCAGTGGACTAAATCGGCTTGAGACCACCTGCCAGGCTCCAGGCTCACACAAAACGACAGGTGGTCTGAGCAATGGCCAGCCTTCTCGCTAGCTTTCAGATTTACATATCTGTGAAATTAATGCTTAACTTTTAAAGGACTTTTTTAAGGTCAGGTCCGTAATGATTAAAAAAAACCTGCAATATATCTTTTCATCTCTATCCTTCTAGCTATGAGAATGAACATATTTTCTGGCAATTAAAATCAGGCTATCTAAAAAAAATAAAAAGCTCTTTCTCTCTCTTTTTATCCCTCTCTGCAGTGTCAGCTTTGAAAACTGATCAGTTCAAGGTCATGTGTGGGTTACTGACAAATACCTTTTAAGAAGGGAATTAAGGCAGTTTTATTGCCCTGTTACAGGCTTCATGGCTAGCTGAACTAATGCATTCTTACCGTAAGCTGAACATCCATTTCAGTAAATTATTTATTTATTTTTCTCTTACCGTGGTTGATGTCCAGAGTAAATGGAAATTTTATTGGCATGTACTGGGAGACCCACCTGGCTGAAAAAAAATATATAAAATAGCTGCTTTCCAAATGCTGACAGTACGGAAATATACCCTCACCGAAACCAGGTCACATGGGGGTCTGCACTGTGTTCATCCTGACCTTGGGCAGAACTGTTGGGGGCCGGCACTGGGTCCACCCCGACCTTGGGCAGCACCTTCCAATTCCCACCCTGATCCCAGCCCTTCAGAGATAAGATGTGCCAGTGAGAGAGAACAGGGCAGCTGGAGTTCCCTAAACAGTGATGTCCCAAGTACTAGCACCTGGGACCAAGAATGGTTCTCACTCTCGATTAACCAGCAAGACAGACAGACAGACCGACAAGTACACACACACACACACACACACACACGACTGCTAAGGGAAGTAGGGAAATGCTGAGACCAACAATCCTCCCCTACAGACAAACAGACACACACACACACAGACGCACACATGCACAAATGTGTTTCCCTATTTCTGCTACGAGAAATAGGGAAATGCTTTGAGACCAACAATCCTCCCTACAGACAGACAGACAGACACACACACACACACACACACGCCGCACACACGCCTGCTACGAGAAATAGGGAAATGCTTTGAGACCAACAATCCTCCCTACAGACAGACACACACACACACACACACACACACACACACACACACACACACACACACACACATGCACACACGCCTGCTAGGAGAAATAGGAAAATGCTTTGAGACCAACAATCCTCCCTACTGGTGTTCATGAATCACATCCAACAAGCTGCCTCTGCCCAGCAGGCCCAGCACTCGGAGGAGGGGCTCTGCCCCGTATGTGCATTGAAGATGCTGCTGTTGACTGGGTTTGATTCCACAAGCTCTGGGCATCTCAAGGTCAGCCAGCCCTTGAGTATTTACATCATTATTTTTACATGTATTTACACCTTTTCTTTTTACATTATTTTTGATTCCTTAGTTCCTGGCATGCCAATAAATACTGAAAAAGAAGGAAGGAAGGGAAGAAGAAAGGGAAGGAGAGAAGAAAGGATGAAAGGAAGGATGGATGGGAGGGAAGGAGGAAAGAAGGAAGGAAGGGAGGGAGGAAGAAAGAAAGGCAGGGAGGGAGGAAGGTGTTTAAGTGACTCTTGAAAGCATCCTGGCGTCTGGCAAGGGGTGATACTGCAAGGCCCAGCGAGCACTCATTAAGCTACCGACAACTTGGTGCTGAAGTGGTTATTTCTGATGCGCCCAGCCCAGCTGCTCTGCTCTTTCCCTGCATGCTTGAAACCTGCAGTCAGAACTGGATGCCCTGAGTCAAAAGGACTGGCAGGGGCTTCCCTGGCGGCAGTTTCGAGGATCCTGGGACATAAGCTAGAAAAATGCTTCCAGCCCCATAGCCTGTGCTAGCCCTCAGCGGAGCCCCGGTCTCCCGGGCAGGAAAAGGGCAAACTGCCCACGCCCAGCTCTGAAACACCTGGGGTGACAGGAAGACACTGGGCTCAGGAGCCAGCCTGCAACTGCTGCTTTGGGAGAGGAAGACAAAAGTGGCAAACAGGGCTCAGGGGCCAGGAGGCAGCGCTCACGGAGCCCCGAGAGCAGCTGGCGTGTACCTGCCAGTGTACCTGCCTCCAAGACACAACCCGGGGAGCAGCGGAAAGAGCAGGGAGGAACCTTCCCAGCCCCCCACTATCTCAACGCAGAGACACCCCCCCAATATTCTGCAACTTTCCTAAGAACCAGATGCTGTCAAGCGGAGGCAGGGCCTCGCCTCCACTGCTCAGGAACACGCCGGACCCATAGCTCAGGCCCAGCCCGCCAGTGCCAACCACAGGGCAGGGATCAGCATCTGACTCTGAAGTGCAGGCGGCTCAGCGGCACTGGAGGGAGGTCTGATGTGAAGGAGCAGGAGGCCCGCCCGACGCCCGAGCCTTCTCCCGCCCTCACGCACTGCGAACCCTTCCAAGCTCTTTCCCGCAGAGGCCTCAGGAAGCGTCTGGGTGCCAGGAGGCGCAGTATATGGTGAGGTCTAGGGGCTTTGGGGAGGCCATACAGAGGAGCCTCAGGGAGGCCGCAGGGCACTGGGCTCCCACGTCACGCCTGTCAGGGCCCAACCCTGGCTTCCAGCCCTGCAGCTCTTGAGCAGCCAAACTGGGGATTCTGGGAACAAGCCTCTGCACCCTCCCTGCACCTCGGGGAGCCCCAGGCCTGTGCTAAGGGGCAATGTGGGGTGTCCGCAGAGCAGGCCCTGTCCCCGGGTGCAGGTTCTGGCCCATGGCTCTGTGGAGAGCCGGGCATCAGGGCGGCCAGCACGGCCAGCTCCCTCTGCAGGCCTAGTGGAATGTTCCAGAGCCCCGAGCAGCCTCCACCCTGCTGTCACACCCCACTGAGCCCGGAATGTCCCTGCTCTGCACAGTGACCTCCGACCTGGCCCAGGAGGAGTGGCAGGAATGTCTTGGGCCCGGGGAGTGGGAGCTGGTCTCGGCTTGGCCCGGCCTGGTCCATGCCCACTCCCTCTCTCCACACTCCAGGTCTGGGGCATCCCGGAGGGTCTGGAAACTCTGGAGACATTCCAGGGGGAGACCAAGCTGCTGGCCTCAGACAATCACTTCAGCCCTACCTGGACAGTTACCAGCAGGGCGAGCCTGGACACCAGGGACAGGGGGCCCCCTCCTGCCCCCGTGCCTGCGGTGCCCACCCCAACCCCGACTCCATGGGCTGCCCTTCATCTGTTTGGTCCAGGAGGTGACTGAGCAGGGGTGGGGGGGTGTTTCTCAGGCCAGAACGGGAGCCTGTGATACCAGCATGCAGCTGTCCCTAAATGACCCCGACTCCACCACTCCCAGCTGGGGGCCACTGGGGAAAAGGCCCGATGCAGAGAGCCCACACACAGAGCAAGAGCAAAGGCAAGGGCTGTGGGGAGTGACGCAGAGGGCCTGGCACCCCACCTCCAGGGGTCCCCATCATGTCACATCTACCACGCTACCAGCACCCCCGTGACTGTCCACATGTGAACTCCACACCCGGGATTTCCAGCAGACCCTCGCCATGAGCCAGCTGTAGGTGTCCACCACTGAATGGAGACCATCTGTCAGTGCCCACACTTGACCCGTGTCACTCTGCAGGGACAAGGGCCCATCTCCTTCCCCAGGGACACTGGCTGAGCCCCACAGCGTCCTCCACCCCGCAGAGCCCAGAACTGCTCCTACAGCAGGAAACACCTGTCTCTGCCCTGTGGCCCTGACTGCAGGACACGTCCAAGGCCCAGTGCCCACAGCAGCAAGCCCAGCGACAGCAGTGCCCGTGTCCAGGGCTGCTCGGAAACCCCAGGGAGTGGGGAAGAGGCTCCTGTACTGATCTTGTTCTCGGAGTGATCAGGGACCCTGCTGTCCTTATCAATCCAGAGCACATGAGCTGGCTGAGGTTCTTCACTTAATCTCCCACCTGATGGCTGCCTGGCCCCTGCCTGACCAGAGATGGCTGCACCCACCACTGCATGTGGTCCTGCTTGGATGCAGCCTGAGCAGGAGCACAGGGTGGGCTGACATCCTCGGCTGCATCATGTCCCACCCTAATATTTCTACCCCCGCCAAGCACCCAGTAACTCCACTGCCTGGGACCCAGTAACTTCGCTGCATGGATTTTCCCCCTAGAAGAGAAGATCGTGGGGCCAGAGCAATAGTACAGAGGGTCAGACTCTGCCTTGCACACAGCCCACCTGGGTTCAAATCCTGGCAACCCATGTGGGGAGTCCTCTGAATATCACCAGGAGTGATTCCTGAGTGCAGAGCCAAGAGCAAGCCTTGAACATCACCAGATGTGGCCCAAACTTGTCTCACTTGTATCACTTCTCTTCCTGTTGTTCATCTATTTGCTTGAGCTGGCACCAGTAACGTCTCCATTTGTTCGAATGAGGTCCATTATTGTTACTGTTTTGGCATATTCAATACACCACGAGTAGCTTGCCAGGCTCTTCCGTGGCTCTGGGTTCATCCCAGGGGGCCCAGTCTTTTCTATGTCAGACCATCAACCACCCAGGGCCCATGGGGAAGAATCCTGGGTGTAGACAAGCCTGTCTCCTGTCTGCCACCTGCTGATGCAGCTGGGCACCACAGCCACACCTGCAACCTTGAGGGGCAGGTGGCAAGGGTGGCCCAAACACCATAAGGAAAAAGAAAAAGGAAGGAAGGAAGGAAGGAAGGAAGGAAGGAAGGAAGGAAGGAAGGAAGGAAGGAAGGAAGGAAGGAAGGAAGGAAGGAAGGAAGGAAGGAAGGAAGGAAGGAAGGAAGGAAGGAAGGAAGGAAGGAAGGAGAGAGAGAAAGATAAAAAGAGAAAAGAGAAAAAGAAAGAAGAGAAAGAAGCACGCAAGCGTAATGGTCCACCAAAAGCTTGTTCCAGAACATTCCCAGCTATTTTTTTATAACTATCCCAGACTGGAAATGACCCAGATCGCACTGACAGGAGAATGACTGTGACAAGCGTAACTTGCTCCCTGGCTACAGAGGGGACAGAGCAGCAGGGCAGGCCAGACTTGAATGACCATCACCTGCCCAGGGCTGAGGCGGAAAACTCCAGTGAATCTGTCCTCCGAGGTGCGGCTCACCCCAAGCTCCAAAACGGGCGCCAGATTCTGCTCCCCGAGACAGAAGGTCCCTGTAACAGGCGCCTCATCTGCTCCCCCGAGACAGCAGGTACCTGAAACAGGCGCCTCAGCTAATCCCGAGACAGCAGGTCCCTGTAGCAGGCACTGAGAGATCACCTGCACTTTGAAAGGGGAGCTTTTATGGCACTATGAGCACAAGAACCACTCCCTAAGTCTCCCTACGAAAGACAACGTGGGTAATGAGCACATACAGCAGTTGGGGGGGGATGGTCTGGGCTCTAACTTAGATTGGACCCCAAGGACCACATGCAAGCCAATAGGCCCACGAGCACCAGCGTGCATCCTGGGTACCCCTAGCACTGCACTCTCAGCCTTGACCAAGAATCATCAGTGGGGTCCCGACTTCCTGAGCACTGTTCTGGAGGCCACCCCCACCCCCTATAGGCTAAAGAAAGACAGAGTAAGACAGAGTCAGGTCAAGAAAAATCGAGGCAGGGGCGGGCGGAATTTCGGGCTCAGCCACCCAGAGTCCCCGCTGTCTCAGGGCAGGTTCTTGGCTCCACTCTGCAGAGCAGTGGGAAAGGGAAACTCCCCTTATTCTCTCTGCAGGCCATGAACACGAAGAGGTGTCATGGTTCATGACCTACAGCTGGCACCTGGCATGCCCCATCCCATGCCTGCCACAGACCCCGCTGAGCCATGGGGGTCCCCGTGGGCAGCAAGCAAAGCTGTCCCTTAGCTTGTTAGGGGAGTCGGGGAGACCACGGGGGCAGCTGAAGCAGGAGCCGGGACCCCAGCCCTGCACCCAGGGCTGAGCCTGCTCTGGTTCAGCCGTTGCCACCGTCAAGACACCCCAAAGAGAGGCTGGACCTCCCGACCACAGCCATTCTGCTGAACACCCCAATATCCAAGGCTGCAGTCACCAGTGCCGGGTCCCAAAGGGGGGAGTCTGCGCTGCCTCCAAGCCAGCTGAGCCCCAGACAGCCCCAGGAGCGCTGAGCTCCAGGAAGACAGAGCTGGGTGTGCCTTGCCACCGGGGTACTTGGTAGAGGACTCAGGGGTGCTTCCGGGTGTCAGGGACAGGGACAAGGTGTGTCTGTGAAAGGGAAGATGGAAGACGCAACACTGGTGCTCAGAATCCTTGGGCTCCCCGGTGCTCGCTCCCCGGCCTGCAGCAGGAGCTGGACTCCTGGTCCAGGACTAGAGAGCGGCATGAGAGAGCTCCCCCTGCAGGCTGGGCTTGTGTGGGCCCGCGCTGCCCTAGCCTCTGCCTGCTTGGCTGACCACCTAAGGGTTAACAGGAGGCGCCTGGGTGGGCGGGGCTGCCTGTTTCCTGCCTTCCTCCCTCTGGGTTCCTGCAATGCTTTGCCCTAATAACCTGCTAACCCCACTCTCACCAGCACCTGCCCAGGCACGGAGTGGGTGAGAGGGCGGGGGTGGGCTTTCACCTCTCATTTCCGGTGGCCTCATTGGACGCAGGGTGGGGTCCCGCTGCACACTCCAGCCCTCTGCTCGGCTGCGGTGAGTCCTCAGTCCTAGCTTATTTCACAGCCGGGTCACTCTCTGCCCTGCATGTCCTGGTCACCTGGCAGGAGGAATGTGGCTCCCAGCTCATCCCACAGGGGAGGAGACAAAGCTCAGAGTGGCCTGGAGACCTGCCCCCGCCCAGAGCCAGAGCCAGCTCAGCTCATGGACCGTCAAGGTCCAGAAAGAAAGAAGCACCATGTTGGACCTCGCTGGCCAGCGGCCCCACACCACCGGGGCCACAGTCACCCAGGCTCCACACAGGGGCTACCTACACTCTCCGGGGCTTGCCTGAGGCTTCGGCACTCAAAGCCCTATGTGTCCCCCCGTGGTCTCCTATCTGAAGTGGCCATCCTCTGTACCATAGGAGCAATGCCGCTCCCCAGCTCCTGTGGCACCAGGCATGGACCCCATCTAACCCGGGGGTCCAGCCTTCCCCACCAGCACGGCTCTGCAGCTTTCAATAACTGATTCAGTATTTGCCAAAGTGGGTGACACGACCCACTCCCCAGGGAGAAGTGAACAAGGCAGGGGGTCTTGGTGCATTTTCTTTCATCTGGGTGGAGGCTGGGGGCTGGACCACACCTGGCTCTGCTCAGGGGTCACTCCTGGCGGGGCTCGGGAAGCCTGTGCAGTGCTGGGGATCAAACCCTGGCTGGCACCCGGGGCAAGCGCCTTGGCCCTGCACTGCCTCTCCAGCCCTGGGGGACTCGCTTCTGAAAGGGGGCGGCAGACCACAGCAGCTCAGGAGCCTCGGGGCCATGAGCCACTGAACCATTTACATTAGGGCAGAGCCTGGAATTCTGTCACAGATCTGGGACGAGCCTGGAGCTGGCAGCGTGCAGGGAAACATCTGGCTCCCTGGAGGGCTCTGGGGCCCTGGGTCCCAGAGGCCGGGGCAGGGAAGGTCACCCCCGAACTGCAGCTTCCTTTGTGGAAACCAGCTTACAGATTCTCTGAGGGTGAAGCAGCTGTGAGTGGGGCCCGGCTGCAGCAGAGAGGAGGGCTCTCGGGGACACAGTATCCCCGGCCACACCCCAGTGAGTCACCCCCGGGCGGCCTCAGTCGCTCTGGGCCTGGCTGTGGGCGTTGTGTTTTATAGTTTATTTCTACCTTGTTGCTATGCTATGCGAAGCGGCTCTTACGACCCACTTCTACTCACACCAAGATTTTTGAGGGGCTGAACAGGATCCCAGCTGCATTCTCTAGCCCCCTTGGGGTCTCGTTGAAGGTCAACCTCTACGGGGTCAGGCCAGCCTTGCAGAACACACCCTCCTTCACCTGAACATGCCCGCACTTGCAGAAGAACGTCAATGAATGGAGCTCGGACGTTTCAACTGTCGGCCCCCCCCACCCCTTTCTGCTGGCCATCTGCCCTCCGAGACCTGCAGCCTTTGTTTCCAGCACACTGCATCTGGGCTCTTGCTGGGACAGTGTTGGGGAAGGTTCCCAGGAGTGAGGGGCCGGGCAGAATCATCCTAGTCGTGTTGGGATGAGTCACCTGAACAGTCACCTGAGGTCACAGGTGCTTCATTTACCTCAATCTCTCCCACTGTCTCTGTCTCTGCCTTTCTCAAAACCCCTCTCTCCCTGTGCTCCATGCACTCATGCCTCCACCCTGCATCCATCCATCATCCATCCATCCATCCATCCATCCATCCATCCATCCATCCATCCATCATCCATCCATCCATCATCCATCATCCATCCATCCATCCATCCATCATCCATCCATCCATCCATCCATCCATCCATCCATCATCCATCCATCCATCCATCCATCCATCCATCCATCATCCATCCATCCATCCATCCATCCACACATTCATTCACTCATTCATTCATTCATTCACTCATTCATTCATTAATCCATCCATTCATCCATCCATTCATTCATACATTCATTCATACATTCATTCATTCATTCACTCATTCATTCATTCATCCATCCATTCATTCATCCATCCAATCATTCTCTCTGTGCCAGGCTCTCTCTGCAATCATTCTCTCTCCCTCCTCCCCCACCCACAGCAGCCTATTCCCACACTCCTTGGTAATGCCCCCAAAAAAAAAGCTTGATGTCTAGACTATGTAATTTCCTTCTTTCCACAGTCCTTCCAGGGGTGCCCCTGAAACCATAAAATCCCAGGAGGGTGCTGGTATCCCAACAGCCTCGTTCATTTTATTGGGAGGGGGATCACACTGTATGGTGCTCAGGGATTACTCATGGCTCTGTACTCATGGCTCAATCCTGGCGGGCTCAGGAGACCAACGTGGTGCCAGGAATCGAAGCCAGACTGGTCACGTGCAAGGCAAATGCCCTACTTTAAGCTGCACTATCACTCTGGCCCTAATGGCCCTAATTCCTGACTTTGACCCATCCCAGCATCCCTGTGCAGGTCAGCAAAGCCCCAACACACAGACACTCAAAGCACTACCCAGCGCTAAGGGCTAACAGAAGCCCAGAGCTGCACAACAGCCCCTGCCCAGAGCCCCACTAATCCCATGTTTTCCAAATGCCTCACATTCCGTTATCCCAAAAGTGTGTGTTGACAATGTTGTCTAGAGTTTATGCAGCCAAAGTCAACCATAAAAACCTTTCAATAAGTCCTATCCTCCGTGAGTCAATTCCTTTAAAACTTCATTAAAAACTCCATTCCTTTCAATAAAAGGAAAAGAATGGCCTCTATTAGCTATTGCTATTAAGTGACAAACGTTTTGAACAGTAGTAGTAAGAGTGAACATCTCATTTTCTTTTTAGTTGTTTTGTTTTGTTTTGGGGCCACACCCAGCGATACTCAGGATTACTCCCGGCTTTGAGCTCAAGGATCACTCTTGGCAGGCTCGGGGCCATATGTGGTGTTGCGGTCACAAGCAAGGCAAACACCCATCCCACTGCACCAGCCCCCTGGTTAGTGTCTCAGAAAAAAGAACAACGCTATTTTCCACCAAGGAAGATGTTATCTATGGGCTCATTATACATGAGCTTGATTCTGTCTGGGTTTGGGTCTTTGAATCCTGTTCTCCTACATTTGGGGAAAAATCATGAATGTCTGGTGAGAGAGTCCAGAGACTCTCAGCCATGGGGCAGAGCGGTTCCTTGCTCTCCCTGTGCCCAGCCGTTCATGGAGGCAGTCGGGAGGCATGGTGGGTTCCAGCCTTGGCCCACCACCCCGGCAGAACCTCACAACAAGCCAGACGACCCCCCCCCACCCACTCCATGGGCGCCCGCCATTTTCCACATTGGACTTCCCTCTCTTCAGAACTCCACCCAGCCGACCAGCCCATCACAGCCCGGATCATCGACACCCACCCTGGAGCAGTTACTTCCTCAATCCGGCCCAGGTATGCTGGTCCAGAGACTCTCAGCCATGGGGCAGAGCGGTTCCTTGCTCTCCCTGTGCCCAGCCCCGTTCATGAGGCAGTCGGGAGGCATGGTGGGTTCCAGCCTTGGCCCACCACCCCGCAGAACCTCACAACAAGCCAGACGACCCCCACCCACTCCATGGGCGCCGCCATTTTCCACATTGGACTCCCCTCTCTTCAGAACTCCACCCAGCCGACCAGCCCATCACAGCCCGGCTCATGGCCTCTTGCGGCCGTACGGTTCATCAATAAAGGCTTTATTTGGAGGTGTTTATAGAGTATACCTCCCGTACGGCAAGCCTAGCAAGCTGCTCGTGTTGTATTTGATATGCCAAATGCCAGTAACAATTATATTAGATCATTCTCATGACCTAATATAATGGTTTGAGGCTCTTTATGTTCCTGTACCAAGCCGATGCCCTTGGCTCTACAGCATGTGACAGGACATATTGAGATATTACTGGTGCCCGCTCTAGCAAATAGATGATTAACGGGAAGATCGTGATCGTGATCGTCTGGTGAGTGTTTTCTGCATCTCTTGACATAATCCCCTGATTTTTATCTTTCTTTCTATGGTGTGACTTACTATTGACTGGTCTGGATTTGTTTTCTTCTTTAGTTTTTGTTTTGGGGGTTTTGCAGTTCTCAATCATTTTAATTATTTAGGGTAATTATAATTGTATCTTAACCTGATGAGCCAATTTTATAATATATTTCTTAATGACTTTATAATTGAATCAGTGAGATACAGAGTATCAAAGTTGTTCATGATTGGGTTTCATTCATATAATGTTCCAACACCTGTCCCTCCCAGTGCACTATTCCCACCACCAAGTTTCTCTCCTGGAACACCTCCGGAGCCTGCCTCTATGGCAGTCTCTCTCTCTCTCCCTCTCTTTCTCTCTCCCTCTCTCTCTCTTTCTCTCCCCTTTCTCTTTCTCTCTCCCTCCCTCTCTCTTCCCTCTCTCTCCTTCTCTCTGTCTCCCCTTTTGGGGGCCTCACGATTTACAATATAGATACTGGACTGTACCAGGTATATCCCTTCATGGTCTTGATTTGCTTTAAGCATCCTGGTATCCCTGGCACAAACCCTCCTTGGCCACGGTGTGTCATCCTTTTTGTGTATTACTGAATATTTGCTCAGGTCTGTTAAGGAATTTTTGAACCAATGTTCAGTGCTGCTATAATTATGCCCCTGTGTGTGACTTTGGGATGTCCTTGGTTTTTTAGTCAGTGTAATGTCAACTTCCTACATGATGTACTGAGGTTCTATCCAGTCAGGGTTTTTTTTGAAGAGTAAGGAAATGGCTTATATCAGTAATATTGTTAACGATAAGTATCGGTAAGGGTATGCAGAAAAAGAACCTTTCCCGACACAGTCAGTGGGATGTATAATGGTGCCACCACAACTGAAACAGGACACAGAGATGCACCTGGCCAGAGCAACTGGGGGACTCTAAGGACATCACCAGGTGCAGGGGGCAAGTGAGCAAAGGCAGTCAGCAGTCATGAACTTGGAGCCCAGCTGTGCCAACTGTGCAGGAGCAGAGTCTTCCGGTCCAGTCGACTACTTTGCCCGTGAGTAAAGGAACGTGTATGCTCACCTTGCACTGACCAGCCAGAGGCCCTGGCTGTAGAGGGACCCTCTAAGCTCTGCCTTCACCTCTTCCATCTCCGCTCAGAATGAGGCTCTGGACTGCTAAGCAACAAATACTCTCAACCCACTGGCAATGAAGGACCCTCAAGGACAAAGAGAAAAGGACAAGAAAGGAAGGAAGTGACCAGAGGAATTTAGACTTTGGACCCCGCTGAAAACTGGAGAACAAGGGCAGCGAGGCCAGCCAGAGGCCAGAGTTAGCTGGTGGAGTCGGATCGCAACCACGCACCCTGGGTCCCAAGAGAATCAGGAGGCTGAACCCAGCCAAAATTGTCTCAGGCACCCAGAAGCCAGCACTTCCCGTGGGCCCTGTATCAGCAGTTCCTGAAAACCCCACTTCCCTGGGAGATCGTGGGAAGTGAAGCAGGAAGGTGGTCCAAGAACCCCACCTACAGAATATCTCCTATCCCCAGAGCCCTGGTTGGCTGGCAGCCACACTGTAGCCACTAGACAAAACCAGCCCCAAGCTCTGCTCAGCATCTGGGAAGTCCAGCTGTCCCCACACACTGTTCACATGCTCATAAGCGAGGCGGACAGAAGGGGTCAGAAGCGCTACCAGGTTTACCAAGTCACCTCCCCTCCCTGCCACCATGGGGCATGGGACCAGACATTCAGCTCCAGCAAAGAGAATTTTTTTTTTTTTGCAAAGAGAAATTGAGTGTTTCTCTCTCCTGTGGCTCGCTTGCCTGCAAATCTTCATGTCTGACAAAATCATACCCAGAACCCCTGAGGGGGATTCCTGAGGAAGGTGGGCTAGTGCTACCACTCCACCAGGACAACTGAGACCTGAGCCATCACGGCCAATGCCATATGCCGTAAGTCATGGGCTGTGCATCTGTCTGGCGTGAAGGCATCAGGCCATTCTCTTTTACAGAGGCCATCCTCATCCTCACCTAGGCAGGGCATCACCAGCACCACTATCCTCTTACAGGAGGAATGTCTTCCAGCACCTTCTCCAGCTCTCTCGGCTCCCCTGAGGCCTAAGTGGGTTGGCAGGACACTAAAGCAGCCAGGACCCGCACAAATGGAAGGCACGTCTCCAGACTGGCTGTTTTCCCCTTCCTTCTTTATCTAGTGCTCTTGAGCAATGGAGAGAAGAGCTTGGCCTGTAAAGCACAAACACAGCCCCTGAAGCAGCAGCATCTCCTGTATGGTTATATGGCCCATCCGTGTCACCCTGTATGGTTATACAGCTCATCCATGTCACCCTGTAGTTATATGGCCCATCCATGTCACCCTGTATGGTTATACAGCTCATCCATGTCACCCTGTACAGTTATATGGCCCATCTGTGTCACCCTGTGCGGTTATATGGCTCGCCCGTGTCACCCTGTACAGTTATATGGCTCATCCGTGTAACCCTGTACAGTTATATGGCTCATCCGTGTAACCCTGTACAGTTATATGGCTCATCCGTGTAACCCTGTACAGTTATATGGCTCATCTGTGTAACACTGTGCGGTTGTATGGCCCATCCGTGTCACCCTGTATGGTTATATGGCCCATCCGTATCACCCTGTACAGTTATACAGCCCATCCATGTCACCGTGTACAGTTACATGGTTCATCTGTGCCACCCTGTATGGTTATATGGCCCATCCGTGTAACCTTGTATGGTTATATGGCCTATCCGTGTCACCCTATATGGTTATACAGTTCATCCGTGTCACCCTGAATGGTTACATGGTCCATCTGTGTCACCGTGTACAGTTATATGGTCCCCTGAGCCTCATCAGGACACTCAGGACTGATCCCTGAAAGCAGAGCCAGGAGAAATCCCTGAATACCACTGGGCTTGACCCAAAAACTAAGAAGAAATGTTTTTAAAACAACTTCTTTTAAGTTGAGAGAGACCAACCACGACCCAGCAAAGCTTCTCATGGCATGTATGAGAATGAACAGCTGATGGAGAACACTGAAGAGGAATGTCTTCCAGAGGTCAAAGGGCACTGGGAAGACCCATAGGCTTTGCCCTGTGGCACAGACACCTAAGGTCAAAGAACAGTCCTGCTAAGCTCACCCTAGCCTGACCTAGGATTCTGTTCCCTTACCTGCGAAAGGATCTGCAGATGTGATTAAAGTAAGGGCCCCAGGGGATCAGAAAAGTCCTCCTTGGAGGTCCTTTACAAGGTCCTCATAAGTGGGCAGCCAGAGGACAGAGTCAGAGAGGAAACGTGATAGCAGAAATGGGGAGGAAGCCAGAGGAAGGGCCACAAGCTAAGGCCCGTGGGTGGCCTTAGGTAGAAAAAGAAACACCAGGTTCTCCCTGAGGAGGTACCGCAGGAACTGAGCTCTGAGGAGATGCTGACTTCAGCCCAGAGAGCCCCATGTTGGGATGATTTCCAGCCTCCAGGATGGAAAACAATAAATGGGTGCTGTGGTACCCCACTGCCTGTGTGGTCACCGTTACCATGGGAACAGGACACTAAAGTACTAGTAATTCCTCCTGCCTCCAAGGACGTCACTTAGGACTCTCATCCATAATAACAGTAATGGCTGACATGAATTCAATATCTGCTTTGTGGCGGGTGCTTTACTAGTTACAGATTCAATAATCCTCACAAAGGCTCTTTGAAGAAGACACCATCACAATTCATATTTTATATGGCGAGTGCAGAGGTCAAGGTGCTCGTCTTGGACACAGCCAGCCCCTTACTATCCCTGGTACCCAAAGCAACATCAGGAGTAATCCTTGAACAGAGAACCAAGAGGGAAAACCGGAGTCCTGCGGGGTACGACCCTCTCCCCAGGAACTAAACATTAAATCACTTGTCACCTGCCTTCTTGTTGTTCATTGATTTGCTTGAGTGGGCACCAGTAATGTCTCCATGCATTGGGAATGAGGTCCATTATTGTTACTGTTTTGGCATATTAAATACACCATGAGTAGCTTGCCAGGCTCTGCTATGGCTCTGGGTTCATCCCAGGGGGCCCAGACTTTTCTATGTCAGACCATCAACCATCCAGGACCCACGAGGCAGAGCCCTGGGTGTAGACAAGCCTGTCTCCTGTCTGCCACCTGCCGACACAGCTGGGCACCGCAGCCACACCTGCAAGATGTCAAATAAAAAGCAGAATCCATATTTTACAAAGAGAAAATGGGGCCAGAGTGAATAGTACAGCAGGAAGAGCATTTGCCTTGCATGCAGCCAACCCAGGTTCAATCTCTGGCATCCCATATGGTCCCCCAAACACTATCAGAGTAATAATTGAGTGCAGAGCCAGGAGTAACCCCTAAGCATGACCAGAAATGACCCAAAATTGCAGAAGGAGAGAGAGAGAATTATCTTTGAGAAGTCAGGGAATTTGAAGGCTAAAATGGCAGGAAATGGTCCCCCCAGAGCCTGAGCCCAGATCCCACACTGAACCACCCCATGCCCCAAACCAAATCCACAAGGCTGACCACTGCCCCTTATGCAATAGCCTGGGGTGCAGAGGAATTGCTCAGCTCCTGACCTGTATTTTCTCCTCCTCACAGCACCCCAGAGGGGCAGGATTGTTAATAACCCAGTGTCCACTGCAGTAGAGACCGACGCAGGGCAATGTTATACCCAGAAGTCAGAGCACCCAAAGCAGCAGCTGAGGGGCGGATAGAGCCATCCAAGTTGTGTATACCTCACACCAGCAATTCTCAACCAGCCTCGTGGGCCTCAGGAGATTCCAAGGGGATCACAGGGGGCTGGAGTGATAGCCCAGCGGGAGGGCATTTGCCTTGCATGCGGCCAACCCAGGTTTGATCCCTGGCATCCCATATGGTCCCCCGAGCACCGCCAGGAGTAATTCCTGAGCGAAGAGCCAGAAGTAACCCGAGTGTCGTCGGTGTGACCCATAAAAAAAAAAAAAGGAATCACAGGCAAAAACCACACGAATCAAGAGACCAGGGGGCCAGCCAGAAGGGCAGGGTAGACCACAGGAAGGAAAGCCATGAGAAAGGGGTGTGATCAGAGAAAGGTTGAGAATCCTTGTTTGACCAAACCACACAAAGCATCTTCCAAAGGGGGTCTTAGAAAGTGAGCGGAGTAGCCACAGACCATTTCACTGGAACAGAGGCATAAGCCAGGATACACGCCACCCTCAAAGATAAAGGCAGCTGAAATCAAGGTCTACACTCCTGCCGTCCTATGCTCTTGGCTCTGTCCCTCACCCCAGGCCACAGGCAAGGCTGGAGGAGATAGGGTGGTCCTGGCACATGCTCAGAGCAGCTGCACAGCTCCAAACCTCAGGTCTCAGCACAGCTGGCCTGGCGGGGATGGCCAAGGCCAGCAGCTCTGGAAGAGTCGGCAGGGAGCAGAGAGACCCTGAACCCCAACTGGCTGCTCCAGTCAGCAACCCCAACAGGGAATCCGAGAGCAAAGAGCCTGGTGGGTGTCAGTGAGGGACAAAGCTGGAGATGCTTCCAAGACTCAGGGCCTGCTGGAGAAGCGGCCACATGGTCAGTGGCGATGGCTGAGGGTCCTTTCCCAGCAGTGGGGTCTGGGCCCAGCCCTTCTCTCTGCTGCACCTCTTGAGTAAATGGAGCCGTTAGTCAATGCTCTATCCATGTGTCCAGAATCCCAGTTAATGGCAGCAGACAATGGCTAGAGCGACCCAGCCCTCCTCTGCAGGGCCTCTCATGATTCCAACTAGGACGGAAGAGAAAATGAGGCGGGATGGGCAGGGGTTACATAGAGATGTTCTCGCCAAGGGACCGGTCAGCGGGAAGCCAGGAACAGATGCGACCCGTGTGCTCACCAAAGAGCCTGCAGGATTCTCTGGTCCCCACCTGGCCATCTCAAAGCAGCCACCCTAAAGCAGTGCCCCCCACCAGACATGGACCCCAATCCCAAGAGGGCCAGAGAAGACCTATTGGGTTGTGAGATTCTTGTGCTGGTGCTGCAAAGGTGTTTCCTAGAACGGTCTGAGTCCAGGAGGCCCGGGAATAGGGATGGGAGCCCCCCAAACCCTGCCCCACTCCTGTGACTCCAGCTCTCCCTCCGGTGTAAGGCCCTTTCCTCCCGACTCCATCAAAGAGAATTTGGGCTGGGTCCACATTCCCTCACCCCCTCGAGTCTCAGAGTTACTCATCTCACCCTCGATATTTCGCCCAAGACCCTCCACCAGTAATTAAGGTTTGGTTTGGTTTGGGGCCATACCCAGAGGTACTCAGGGTTTGCTCCTAGCTCTATCCTGGCTTTGTGCTCAGGGGTCATTCAGGGTGGGCTCAGGGGACCACAGGCAGTGCTGGGGATAGAACCAGAGTGGCTTAAGGGTATAACCTTCAGACTATTTCTCTGTTTCTTCAATCACTTGATCACTTGACTTCCCGTAGATCATCGATTACTCGAGCAGGCACCAGTAACATCTCAGTATGTCCTGTCGCATGTGAGATAGCCCAAAGGCATCTGCCCACTCCAGGAACATAAAGAGCCTCAAACCATTCCATCAGGTCATGGGAATGAGGTCTATAACTGTTACTGGTATTTGGCATGTCAAATACAACACGGGTAGCTTGCCAGGCTAGGTTAATATCTGAAATATTAATTTCAGATAACCAGAAGTGTTACCACCATAAACATGTGATCAAAACTATACTAAATCCATTTGTTTTAATTTATAAAGGTTGAGGGAAAGGGGCTAAGAGGAGGCTGGGGGATGGTGGGTGTGGCACTGGGACACTGTTTGCGGAAACTAACAACATTGGAAACCAATGTGCTGAGTCAAAAATTAAATCAAATAGTGGAAAAGACCCATGAAAACAAGTCAAACAAAATCATAAAATAAAACTCGAGTCTCTTGCTGGATTGAGAGCACAATCTGACAAAACAGGGATCAGGAGGGCTTGCCAATGGTCAGAATCTATCAAAAGTGTGTGTGGTACAGAGGTTAGGTAAGATAGAGAAGGGACCAGTATGTCAATAATTGCTGGAAAGGTAATGCCAGACTAGAACTGAGCATCAAAGCAGGTAAAGGGATATACATGATAACCCCTAAATGTATGTGTTGCAAGACACAATGCACGAAAGAAGAGAGGAAGGGAGAGAGAGAGAGAGAGAGAGAGAGAGAGAGAGAGAGAGAGAGAGAGAGAGACTGCCATAGAAGCAGGCTGGGGAGGAATCTGGAGACACTGGTGTTGGGAAGGGTGCACTGGTGGAGGGATGGGTGCAGGAACATTGTATGACTGAAACCCAATCATTAACAGCTTTGTAATGGCCTATCTCACAATGATACAACAGAATTAAAAATAAAAACCATAGAGCACAGCCTGAGTGCGAGCCGAGGAGGCAGCCCCCTACAGAGCTCCATCCTGCTGGCATGTCATGCTCTTAGGCTGTGCCTGGTTACCACCTGCTGGTGCCAAGTGACATAAGGACTCTCTTTATGGAATGGAAACCAATGAATCTTAAAATAAATTTTTTAAATATGCTTCTTAAAAGAACCAATAATCCATTTTCAAAAGAACCAAGAAACTGCAGCTTGGAGTGCTGGGCAGGGTCAGGAAGGAGAAAGTCAACAGTAACCCCAAAAAGAAAGAGCTGACCCCTGTCCCGCATCACTGCTATATCACCCAACAGCGGCTGGATCCCAGTTTCTCCTGGCACAGAATCAGCCCCTCGCAGGGTTCCACGTTTATGGAGAGTGGAGGAGCAGACACAGGCAGCACAGAGCTGGTGCTGGAGAGAAACAGTTGCTGGTTCTGACCACCCGGCCTTGGCCTCCCCCACACCCCCATCCCGTCCCACCCAAGTCTGAAACACAGGCAACAGGGAGCTAACGGAATAAGATCCAATGTGGCATCTCACCTGAAGAGGCCCCGGTGACCCTTCCGGGATGAGCCGAGGCACCAGATTTCAAGAACTTTCCCAGGTGACACAGCAGAAACACCATCTGCTCTTCTTTGTTCATTAGGAACACTATTCACAATGGCCAGAATACGGAAACAACCAGAGTGCCTGAGAGCAGACGACTAGATAAAGAAACCATGGTACATCTATACAATGGAATACTATGCAACTGTTAGGAAAAATGAAGCTATAAAATTTGCCTATAAATGCTGAGTGAAATTAGTCAGAAGGAGGAGGACAGATGTAAAATGACCGCATTTATTGTGGGATACACACACACACACACACACACACATATATATACATATATATATATGTATATATATATATATAGCTTATCACTTATCTTCCCATTGTTCATTGATTTGCTCGAGCAGGCACCAGTAACGTCTCCATTCATTGGGAATAAGATTATTATTGTTACTATTTTTGGCATATCAAATACTCCACAGGTAGCTTGCCAGGCTCTGCCATGGATATATATATCAGATATATAAGATATTTATATATGTATAAATAGTATATAATATATATTTATATGTGTTATATTTATATATACATTATATATGTATGTATATATGTATATATGTATATATGTATATATATGTATATATGTATATACATATATATACTCATCAATTGGTACTCATCAATACACTAGCTCAGCACTTCAACGCTACCTGTCCGAATGCAAGGTGCCCTCCCAATGGAAAACCAGCAGGACAGTTCTACTGTTCAAGAAGGGAGACATTCATGACATCGGCAACTATCGCCCCATTTGCCTGTTGTCCGTCATCTACAAGCTGTTTACACAAGTCATCCTGAATAGGATTGGCAGAGCACTAGATGAAGGACAACCATGCGAGCAAGCTGGCTTCTGGAAAGGATTCAGCACAATTGACCATATCCACACGGTAACCAAGCTCATTGAGGTTTGTAGGGAGTACAAGATGCCACTCTGTCTCACGTTCATTGATTTACAGAAAGCCTTTGATTCTGTGGAGACTGAAGCAGTCATCGAAGCCAAACAGGGTGTTCAAACCCAATACATCAAGATCCTTCGTGAGCTGTATTACGGATTCACCACCAATTCTACAAGGAAGTGATCATTGATGTCAAAAGAGGGGTTTGACAGAGTGATACCATTTCACCAAAACTCTTCAGCGTCACCCTCGAGAACATCATGCGACAATTAGAATGGAAAGGAATGGGAATGAAGATAGATGGTCGGCAACTACACCACCTCCACTTTGCTGATGACATCGTTCTAATTAACACCAAACATTTGCCAAGTGGCACAAATGCTGGCTGACTTCAACAGAGAATGTGGAAAGATAGGCCTACAGCTGAATCTAAAGAAAACTATGGTTATGAAAAATGAACTAGTTCCAGAGGTCCCATTCACTCTCAATGGAACAAACATCTCTGAATGCAGCAGTTATGTGTACCTAGGTTGAGAAGTCAACATGATGAACAACCTAAAACCTGAGCTGCGCAGGGAGGAAGAGAGCGGCATGGAATGCCTTCAAAGGCATCGAAGAAATAGCTAAAAGGACAAAGAACCTCCAGCTCCGGGCACATCTCTTGGACTCCACCATTCTCCCTGCATTAATATACGCCTCAGAGACCTGGGCCCTACGAAAGCAGGATGAGAATGCTATTTGGGTCTCCCAGAGAGGAATCGAAAGAGCTATGCTGGAATATCACGCCTCACTCAAGTGAGAGAAGAAATCGGAGTTCTGACCTCTGTCGCTATTCCAGAATCAGGGATGCTGTCTCGTTTGCCAAGGCATCGAAAATCAGATGGGCTGGACATGTAATGTGATTTGGAGATGACCACTGGACTAGAGCCATTACCGACTAGATCCCACGGGAAGTCAAAAGATCACGTGGCCGCCCACCTACAAGATGGTCAGACTTCCTTGTCAAGACCCTGAAGGAACGGGTTGAGACTCTTGGTATTCCTGAATCAACCAGATGCCATTGGGCTACATTGGCACGTGATAGGGTCCAATGGAAATGTTACTGGCACCAGCTCGAGCAAATCGATGAATAACGGGATTCAAGTGATCAAGTGATATATAAAATGAGACTATTATCCAAGACCAGGCAAAACAGGGACCAGGAGGACTTGTCAATGGTTGGAATCTACCACAAATGTGTGGGGAACAGATGTTAGGTAAGACAGAGAAGGGACTAAGGTGCCATTAAGTGTTGAGAATGGTAACGCCAGACTAGAACTAAGCATTGAGCGTAGGCAAAGGAATATACATGATACCCCTAAGTGAATGTATTGCAAGCCACAACATGCAAAAGAAGGGGAAGAAAGAAGGAGGAGGAGGAGGAAGAAGAAGAAGAGGAGGAGGAGGAGGAGGAGGAATAGAAGAACAAGGTGCCTGCCATAGAGGCAGGCTGGGGGACGGGGGAGGAAATCGGGGACACTGGTGTTGGGAAATGGGCACTGGTGGAGGGACGGGTGCTGGAACACTGTATGGCCGAAACCTAATCATGAACAGCTTGGTAATTGTATATCTCATGGTGGTATAATAAAATTAAAAAAAAAAGAATCTTCCCTTCCCAGGTGAGTCTAGAACACAGCCAGGACTCAGAACCACGCCACTGTGGGAATGAGCCCCAGGTCTATCTGAGGCAAAAGAGAGTAACCTCCCCAAGACCAGCCCACTGGGCCCCCACCGAAATCAGCTGACATGGCAGAGAAGATCACATGGAAGTCAGTTGGGGGTTCTTCAGAGATGCACATACCCTCCCTGGCTTTGGCTGTGTGACCCTAAAATTCTGAAGGCATCATTTTGGACATGCTCCTGAAGGAACCCCAAGTCTGAGAACAGCAGAGGAGAGTCTGTCTTCCTATCTCTGAAGGACACCCCCAGCTGAACTGGAAGCCCTGCAGGGCATAGGGGCTGTGGTGGAGGGGCACCTCTCTCATCCCAAACCCATTTCCGGCCCACCCACTATCTTCCACCCTCCCACAGGCATGATCTCCAAGGCATGGCTAAAGGTGCCGTGCTTCAGAGAAGATGGGCACCCTCGACCCACACACCCGTTCCTGCACCCTCAGAGTAAGGCAGGATGTGGAGTTTGGCAGTGCAAGCCCTGTAGCCTGGCGGGGCAGCAGTCCCGGGGGGGTGGGGAGCGCCGACTCCAGCTCTGCGCAGTGGCTGCCCTTCTTGGCTGCCTCCTTGGCAAGGCTCAGAGCCTGCACATGCCTGTGGGGTTAGACCCTCTCCTGGCCACATGCTACTCATTAAAGGCAGGCCCACTTCCTCCCTGCTGCCTCATTATGCTGCGAGGCAATAAAGATGCCTTTTCCCTTCCCAAAGAGCCCTATTTATGCACCAGAGAGCATCTCGCCCCACAAGATCGAGTTGTCACTCAAAGCCTCGTTGGAATCTCAGTTGCATTGCACTGGAAATTGGCTGAGCCCTGCCCGCCTCCCCCACCCCCCCAGGCTGCCACCCACTGCTGAGTGTGCTTGGAGAAGCACCACCCTGCAAGGGAGTGGACAGAGTGTGGGTGAGGGACCAGGACTTGCTGACCACACACACACACACGCTCGCATGCACACACGCCCCAGGTCCCTCAGAGTATAGCCTTTGGAAGACTGGGGAAGAGACCTTCAGTCTCACCGGGGGGCAGAGAAAATGCACTGAGAGGGCAAGAGTTTTGGGGCCCCGCCCAGCATCCACTGGCTGCTTGATTGGACTCGCTGTCTGGACAAGTCACCTCATTTCTCAAGAACTCCCCCACCCCACTGGCAAGACAGAATAAGAGCAACTGCACCCTCCTAGGTCTGTCAAGGAGTCTGTGGACTACACAGGCACTTCCATAAGCACCCAGTGAGCACCTGTTGGGATAACCTGCTGTCAAAGCAGCAAATCTGGGTGAGCTCCCTGGGGACGTCAGACCAGCAGAGTTTTGCAGTATGAATAGGAGTGTGCCGGAGGGAGAAGATATTCCAGGACCAGCAAGAGGGCCAAAGGCTTTGGGAAACCTGAGGCCCAGAGTTGGAAGCTCGCTGGGGAATGCAGAGACCGTGGTAGGGGTGGCGGGGGAGAGTGGACACAGCCGCAGGAGCTTGCGGTCACACTAACCAGTGGTACCCCAGGTCCTTGGCTGTTTTGTTTGCTTTTTGTTTTCTGACTCCTTTGGGAGCCACACCCAGGGTCCCCAACTTCCCTCTACAGGTCAGCAGAGGCAGGGAGGCGAGCAGCCACTCTGATTGTTCAGAACTCATTCACTCGGACACTTAGTCCCAACCATCCATGACCACTGACATCACAGGCAGATACAGCGTGAGCATCCCCAACCCCAACTCAGCCCCTTTCCAGCAGGGCCACGCTGTATCCGGTCGCCTCCCTATTGGTGACATGGGAGTCACTCAGATGGTGATTCAACCAAAGGTCTAATCAGGGGCCAGAGAGACGCTACAGTGGGTAAGGTGCTGCCAACCTGGGTTTGATCCCCAGCTCTGCATACGGTCCCCCAGCATGGCCAAGAGGGATCCCTGAGTGCAGAGCCAAAAGTAAGCCCTGAGTTCTGCAGGGAATGGCGCAAAACACAAAACAACCTCAACAAAAAGAGAGACCTGGGGAAAAGGAGATAATTCAATATTCCCCAAGGCACCTCCTAGTCAGGCAAAATCCCCTCCCTCCCTGACCCCCAACCCTCGAGGAAATGAGGGAGTTTCACTGACTCCATCACTTCAGGAGAAAGCACTGCTTGCCTATCTCAGCCTCGCAGGAATCCACATCAACCAACTCTTGGGACTGGGACTGGGGCCCTCAGCCTTGGCCTTCCAAAGCATGGGAAACCAGTGGGTGGCCCTTCATGTTGTGTAAATGATCTCACTGAAGTTTACAAGCATATGCAGAGACAGCAGATTGGAAGCAAACCTCAGGGTACCAGCACCCCCCACCCCAATTCTCAGCACCTCTGACCCTTCTCACCCACTCCCACAACTAGACGGTGGAGGGGGAGATCTTTATGGCCACCCACCACTTTGGGGCCTCCCCCGTACTAGCAGGGCTCCTACAGGTGCGACACTTGAGGCTGCCTGTGGCTTCCATTCTGTCATGCCAAGGGCACCCTTAACAGTGCCTTGAAGAGTAGCCACTTATGTCCCCAACTGAATAATCGTCCACCAGGGCGACGAGACAGAATCAGATGGCTTGGGTCCAATCCAACATCTCTCCCCACGCATGACCTTGGACAGGTCACTGGGCCTAGGCGGAGATTCCTCACTCAAGAAGGGAGCGTTGGTAACAGGTTTGGGACCAGGCTTAAGGAGAAGAAAGAGCGTTCATGCTCACTGTCCAGCACAGAAAAAAGCGGGCGGCAGGGGGAATCTTGGAAATAGATGTGAGCAGTTCTGCTCCTATGAGATACTATTAATATCTGTCATTTAATAGAGGGGGGTGCGGAGAGAAACTGAGGTGCCAGGACCACCTGCTCCGTGTCCTGTACCCCGCGGCGCCTGGAACTCTCCCAGCTGCCTTGAGCCACAGCTAGAGGCAAGACAGACAGCGCTTGAGAACAGCCCGGGAGAGGCAGAGGCAGAGAGACAGCCCCGTAATGTCCCTCTGTGTGTTACTAGGCACTGAAGTCTGTATTTCAAAATAAATTGCGGGAGGCGGGTGCGCAAGCCAGTTCGCTTTTCTAATTGGACAGATCCTACCAGCCAACTTGAGTTTTGCCATCGTCCTTATTTATCCCAGCATGAGAAGCAAAAACCTGGTTCGCTAACTTCAGCTCGGGCAATTCTTAACGATTTGGACACTCCTTCCTATCGACCTCATTTTCTGTCCACTTTAAAAGAGAAAGGCTGAGGGTGCCTGGCCGGATTATCAATCCCGTCTCTGAGTGATGTTCAGACAAAGGCAGCCACCCGTCGCTGCCCGAGTTTGCCAGATGGGAAGGGCGGAAGAGAGGGTCGGGTTTGGGGAAGCGTGTGGGAACCAGACGGCCCCTGCAGGAGAGTCTCTCTCAGGATGCCCCCTCCCCCTGGCACAGCCCCGCCACTGCAGTGCCTTGCGGGGGAGGCACCTCCCAGATCCGCAGGAACAATGGGGCTGGGGAGGGGGCAGGTGCGGCTTCCGAGCACCGCAGAGGGGCGGGGGCCGTCGTCACGGAGAGCTACAACAGACCTAAAAACTCAGTTTCCCCCATTCTTGAGGTCTCCGCAGAGCCGAGCGCTCCTTCCCCCCCCCAGCATGGATTTCCCACCCGTCCCAGGCGTTGCAATGTGCCCCATCGCTCCGGGGTTGGGGCCCCGCGCTCCAGCGGTTGCTCCAGCCCTGGCCTTTCCTTGCAGGTCAGGGGCGCGCTGCGCCTCCGGTGCGCTCAACTTTCCCCACTCGGGACCCACAAGCCTGGCCGGCCTGTCCCCTCGGCCCGGGAGGTCATGATTTATAGCTTTGGGCTCCCTGTGCAGCTCTCCCTGTTTCCCCGCCAGCGTCCGCTCTGGCTCCGGCCCTGCTCAGTCCCGTCTCCCCTTTTCTCCCGGCACACCAGGAACAGGCAAGCGGACCCTCTGCATAGGGCGCCCTGCCCTTCGCACCCCACCCTGTGCCCCACGCCAGAGCTGGGTCGGAGGAGTCCCCGCAGCTTGGAGACTCCCAAGAGATGGGCGGGGATGGGGCGAGGCTGCAGCCCCGACTCCAGTGGCCTGTTCCGCTCCGGGGCCGGGGACAGGTTGAAATCTTCCCACTGCGTCCCATTCCGCACCCACCCTAGCCCCCTCCAGACACCCACTCCCGCCTAGCTGAGTCACGGTGGTGAGCTTCTGGGGGGACACAGGCGCGGGGACCCCGCCCGCGCGCCCAGGATGGACCTGGGGGTGGGGCGGTTGTCACCGGGACGCGCCCAGAGCCCTGCGGGAGACCCCCCCGCCTTCCGGAGCCACCGAGCCCGCCGCAGTGCCCGCACCCACGCCGGGGAACCACAAGCGTGACCGTCCTCGGTGACGGTCCCCTCCCGGACCCCCGCCCCCACCCGCGAGGACAGGACAGGGCGCGGGCGCCCACTTTCCTGCCCACCGGGACGGAGCCGCCGGATGCCGGGCCGAGCTCGCCTCCTGCCGCCGGGCGCGCCCGCTCACCTCGGGGCCCCGGCTCCGCGCCGCCCGCCTCCTTGTCCGCCATGGTTCGTGCCAGCCCGCCCGCGAGCAGGGCCTCGGCGCAGCGCCCGGTGCAGGTCCCTGGCCGCGTCCTGGGCGGCGCTGGCCGGCGGTGAGGCGCGGACAGCCGGGAGCACCCTCTGACGCGGCCGCCGCAGCCCGCGCTCCGCCCCGCGCTCCTCCCTGCGCTCCGCCCCGCGGCCCGGCCCGAGACACCCGCTCGCACCCCGCGCTCCCCGCAGCGGGGCCCCCTGGGTTCTCGCAATGGCCCCACCCCCTAGAGGCGACTTTGCGGTGGATGGAAGGAAGCATCAGACCCGCGGGGTGTAACATCCTGCAGCAGGCACCCCGCCCCCCACTCCCGGGAGGACGCCCCTTCCCGTTCCAACTGTTTCGTTCCCGTCTCTGGGTACCAGCAGGGCGGGTGGGCGTCGCCGCCGACTCGGAACCCCCGCGCCAGACAGACTCAGACCACGCGCTGAGGGCTTGGCCTCTTGGGGGACTCCGTGGCAACTCTGGGTCGGGGGCGTTGGGCTAGGCCGCTCCTATATGAGGGGGTACCTCCATGGATGGGCTCGCCCCTCCCCACCCTCCTAAGTGTTAATCTGGACATCGGTAACACAGGGACTGGAGAGGAAAGATGCGCCTTCTTGGGCACTAGCCCGGCGCCCACACACTCACACCAGCAGCACTTGTTTGGACTTGGCCAGGGGCGTCTGGGGCCACGGAGTCCCTGCCTCGCTGGTCCTGGCCGTGAGGGGAGCGATGAGACCAGGGATGTAACACCTGAGGGAGAGGGCACAGGACTTAGGGGCGCTGCCTGCCTGGCCAGCTCGTGGCGCTGCCTCCACTGCCGGCCCACAAATGGTCTGGCAGCACCGCCAGGAGTGACCTGAGCAGGTCAGGGTGTGGCCTCCCACAAGCCACCCTCAATCCCCAATCTTGTGATTCTTGATTGGATTCACACTTCAGAGCTGTCCGTGGCCTGCTCATTCTCTAAGGTGGACACGGGGATGCCCATCTTGTAGACTAGGAGACTGGGCGTTAAAGGATGATCACCCCGAGCACACACAGGAGTGCGTGGCCAAACTGGGGGAAGACTCCAGTCAAAACCACCTGCTCTCCCTCCTGGGAATGTCCCCTGGGGCAGCTCCCTGGCACTGGTTTAAGGAGGTGGGATGCGGGAGGGGCAGCCCATAGCCCAGGCTCTCGCCAGGTAGGCCGGGCTGAAAGGATGAGCCTGTTCTCTTGCCTGCGCTCGATTGCCCTAATGCACCTCTCTGGCCTCTCTCAGTCATCTCCGGGGCAGGACTGTGACTGGGCCCTGGGCCCTAACAGATGAGGATTACACAAGGGAATGCACAGAAGGCGGGTGCCAGCGCCGCTTCGGGCTGGCACTTGGTAAGCTGTCGGGAAAAGGCTTCCATGGTTTTGAGCCAGACTTGTTTGGGGTGTGGGGAACACCACAGGTAATATTCACGGCTTAGTCCTCCTGGCTCTGTGTCATTCCGGTAGTGCTCCAGGGATGTGTGTGAACTGGAGTCTCTGAGTGCAATACAAGCACTTTGGCCCGTTTACTATTTACTAAAAGAAGTCTGCCTAAGGCTTCTTTTTTGACAGTGGCCAGTGGCCAGTTGTGCAAGGGTACTGCCAAGATTCTGGGGAAAAAACAAGGTTTTCCCAGAATGTCTTCCCAAGACTGATCGGCTTACTATCACAACACCCCTTGATCTGAGAAGGTCTGGGGGCCAGGAGCTGTGACCCCAAATGCAGGGGGGGGGCGACTGTTGGGTGGCAGTCTGGCTGAGGAGGTCCAGGACAGATAGGGGAAGGGCCGGTTTGGCTCGCCTCACCCTTTCAGCTGCCTTCCCAGTTTAAGCTGGGCCGGGCCACGTGGATCAGGACTGGAGCAAGCCGGGAGAGCCATGAGCTCTCCTGTCCAACAAGCACAGCGTCACGTGGCTCTGTGCTGGGCCAGTGAGGGCCACACAGGGCTACTCACCGTCCAGCCAGAATCTCCCTTTGCTTCTAAGCATTACAAAGTGCCCCTTCCACTGAGAAAGCAGGGCCTTGCTGGCAAATCAAGAAGACGCCCCCCTGCCCCAGCCTCCTCACTGCGACTTCCACTCCCAAACTTCTCCCCACCTTCCTAGCCACGATGTCCAGCTCCCTCTGTCTGCGACAGCTCTGCCCTATCGCCCACACTGGGGCCCCAGTCCAGGGCCACCAGCCTGGAGAAAGCCCCAGGACACCCCAGGAATTTGCGTTCATTCCACCACCCATGCAATTCTTTTTTCTTCTGTCCCTTCTATACTTGGCCTGCAGGCAGCCAGCATTCAGGGCGCTTCTCCGACTTCTTGGGGGACTCCCAACTCCACACCCAGTGCTGGTCCTTCCCTTCTTGAGCTACACACCAGAGTCCCCCCAAGGTCCCTCCTACTCAGCCTGGTGCCCAGCCCAATCCTGGGCAAAGACTGGCACCCCTCCCTCAGCCTCTAATGTCCAGCGGACGATTCACCCAGGAGATGCGGGGCTCATGAACACGTTAAAAAGTGTCTGGTATATGATCCCACCCATAAAAGGGGTAAGGAGAAGATACCTTCTTTTCCAAAGGAGATAGCTGGATAAGCAACAGGCACCGGAAAAACGTGCTCATCATCACTCAGGATTAAGAAAAGGCAAATCAAAATGGCACTGAGAACTCACCGCACACCGGTGAAAATGGAACATATCAGAAAGTCCAGACGGAGTGTTGCTGTGGATGTGGTGAGAAGGGAACCCTCATCCGCTGTCGGTGGGAATGTTGTACGCGGTTCAGCCTCCATGGAAAAGCAATATGGGAATTTCTCCCCCAAAGCAGGAGTAGAACTCCCGTGCGACTCAGTGGTACCACTTCCTGGCATCTAGCCCCAAACATAACAATGCTAAGTTGAAAGGATACAGGCACATCTGTGCTCCTTGCAGAGTATAAGACAATGATGTCATTGTCTTATACTCCTTGTCTGAGTATAAGACAATGATGTGGGAATAACCCAAAGCCCAACTAAGATGAATGGACCAAGAAGTTGCTTCTCCTGCTAATAAAGGGATGGTCACAGAGGCAGAGATTATGGGAGATAATGCAGGTAAACACCTTTCCCAGGACAAGGCTACATATGCTGGAGTGAAAGAGACTTAACTTGTTTATTTGGACCACAGAATACAGCTCCTCCTGTGTACTGTAATCCACAGAACGGATCTTAGCAGAGGCATCTTGGCTAGCAAAGACACACAGAAGATGCGGGGGTGAGCGGCTTTATTTTTAATGATCATCCCAATTTTTTTTCTAAGTTTGAAAAAGAAAACCCACTAATACTAATCCAATTATGCACTTTTCTGTAGGGAAGCTTCCAGTGAAAAACAGATTTGGACTTTGAAATGTTCCACCAGAATTTTGTCTGGCAACTGAGTATCCTAAAAGTGTCTGTTTTAGAACAGGACTAAGGTTCAGATGAGTCAAGATATTCAAACTTACCCCCAAAACCCCATGCATGAATCAGGGTCCTTGACCTCTAACCTTTAGCACATTTTAAAACTGGAACATCAGGGGCTGGAAAGATAGTCTAGTGGGTAAGGCACTTGCCTTGCATGTAGCTGACCCAGGTTAGACCCCGGAACCTCATATAGTCCCCCTGGGCACGATTACCTAAGTGCAGAGCCAGGAGTAACCCCTGAGCATCACCAAGTAGACCCCTCAAAAATTAAAATAAAAAAAAAACTGGAGCTTCAGAGCAGAATGGTTTATGATCCTTCCCTTAGCTTCCCACCATATCCGATGTTGAGTCCGCCTGTCCATTTACATTCCAAAGCGCGCTTCCCATATACAGCAGGAGCTGCTCTGCTAAGAGAAAAATTCAAGGGCCAGAGGAAATTATTCTCAAAATATCACAATCACTCGAGCTTACAATGTAAACTTTCCAAATGCCTGCTCAGGTGATGAAGGGTTATCCAAACATCGTGTGAAAGTATTTCAAACAGCCAAGCAAACATCTCTGGTGCCTTCCAGCAGGGATCCCCAAACCCAGCCTGGCCCTGCAGGCTCCCAGTTTACTGGAAGATGGAACATTCGGAAGCCACATCTCAGGGAGGATAAATGCAAAGTGAAGTGAGGATTGAAGAAGAAAAGCGAAAATGCTCACACAGTCCAGAGTTTTCATGGCAGCTGCCATGCAGTGCGGACAGTTTCATTCATTTATTCATTGATTCATTCATTCACTCATTCACTCATTCATTCATTCATTCTGCTTTTTGGGTGACACCCAGAGATGCTCAGGGGTTACTTCTAGCAGTGCTCGGGGACCATATATGGGATGCTGGGGCTCGAACTGGGGTCTGCTGAGTGCAAGGCAAATGCCCTCCCCGCTGTGCTATCGCTCTGGCCCCTTTTTTGGAGCTGTTTGAGCCAAAAGGCTTTGTGCTGTTGCAAAGGCACTTCTGGGGCTCTCAGCCTGCCATGTCCGCTCAGAGTAGGCGCTTAGCAAATGTTTGGGGGAGAACGGATGGGGAGAAACACACACAGACAGACACACACACACACACACACACACACACACACACACACACACACACACACCCTCTCTCACTGGCACGCTCATTAGTTTTTGGACCACAGCCACTGTGCTCAGGACTTTTCCCTGGCTGTGTTCAGAGATTGAAACTGGAGTCAGCCGTGTACCAGGCAGGCACCTATTCACTGGACTCTGGTGTACGGAGGATGTAGGGAGGGGAAAGCTGTCTGGGGATGAATTATACTTGGGTTTGAATCCTAGTTCTGACCCTCCCCAGCCCTAAGCTTTGGGGTCACTGACCGGCTGATTTCTGAAAGCAGCTGATGAGCCCCAAACCCTGGCTTCTGGAAACTTCCCTGTTGCTAGCGCCTGACCCAGTTGCCTCTGCCAAAGAAGCTGTCCATGAAGGTAGGGCCTTCCGCTCTCGGGAATGAGACACAGCTGCCTGGACGACACAGCCTCTCTGGACTCGTGTCCACGCCTTCCCCCAGCAGGATGTGTTCCTTAACCAGCTTTGCTGTGGACAGTCTGCATATTTGGAAGATAAATTAAAAAAAATAAAAGCAGGAAACTTCTCAACCTTCGCCTCTCATCTGGCCAAGGAATGTCAGCCACGTGTGAGTGGAACAATCTGGTGGTCAGTGCAAGGAAGACAAAGGGAAACTGTTACCCGGCTCTACAGGGACATGCTAACACACATTCTGGGGTCCCACAGGGTAACCTCAAGTGAGCAGGGGCCACAGTGGCCAAGCAAAGGCGAAGGCCATCCTGGGTCCCACCTGCTTCTCTCCTGGGCCCTCTCCTAAGCTGGTAACGACCAAGAGGTCACCAGTAGCCTATCAAGTATGCAGCCACAGACTAGGTCTCAGGACCCCTACCTTGAACACCAGGCCCTGTTCCATTTTGCTGGGAGGCCTCGGGCAGGTGACCTAGCCTCTCTGATCTCCATTTCCATTTGTGGATGAGAAACATCACTAAGCCTACCTGTCTCATGCAGCCTGTTAGAGACCCAGGGTGGAATGTGTGCCGCCCTAAACAAAATAGTTTCATAGTTTGCAAAAAGCCACCTGGTGACATTAACTTGTGGATTAATTAACCCTTGTCTCAAAAACACATCCTAGGTCAAAAGAAAATCACTCTGAGTTAAAATAAAGACACTTCATACAAGGAGTTCATTGGCGTAAAGTGATGGATACTAAGCAGGGAGGTGGCTTATAGAGCTGGAGCACGTGCCATGCATGGTAGGAGCACCAGGTTTGGCCCCTAGCACTGAGTACCACCCAGAGAGACCCCCAAATACTAGACGAGGGGTAGTTTTCATCAATACTGGTGCTAGTGTGGTCAAAAAAAAAAAAAGAAAGAAGACAAAATTCCAGATATGAATGTCAAGGTGCTACGGCTACAGAGGAAAATGTCAGCATGACAGTTAAGTCAACAGAAGATGTGTATGATCCACAGATGCACAATGATTACAGTCACGGAAACACGCCTGAGCTCGCTGGAACCGAACAGCTGTGGGCAGCCGTGGGCTAATGCGGCAGCATTGTACTCCCAGACTCCCCGTAAGGTTTTCTCATTGCTGCTCTGGTTTTGTTCTATCTCCTCTTCCTCTCCGCTCGCTGGGAAGGCGCCCCTGGCTTCCTGGGGTGGGCCCTGCCGCATCCTGCCCCGCCACCACCCCCCCCTCTCCGCCACAGGTCATCTGGTTCCTAGATTGTGTTGCTGATTTTTTGAACTGCAGCTCTCAAAACAGCCCAGCCACGGTCACTGGTATGAGATCAGACGGGCGGCAGACAAATACTTCATTCGAGCAAATACAGTTAACGACGTGCTGGGCCAAGGAATTTTACATTTGGACACAAAATCTCAGTCTCCACGCAGAGGCTTCCCGAGAATGAGCTCCACGGGGTGTTGGCGCCTTCACAGCTTGCCCTGGCACCAGGCAGGGTTTACCTCCCCAGGCCTGAGGCCCCTGCTCGGCTTCTCTACACCACATGCCCCTTTGGGGATTCGACCAGTGACTGAGACTTCACAGAGCACCTCGAGCAGTTCCAGGCTACTCTCCAGCTGGTGGGAGTCGCTTCATTCTTTCAGGCATTTGTGCACTAAAGTAAGTGTTCATTAAACATCTACTAGGATCCAGCCTCGGGTAAATGTGGTCCACACCCTGAGCAAGCACAGCCTCTGGGGAGTAGGCAGGAAATAGAAAAATACAACTTCCCATGAAGAGGATTGGGCTGGTCCAGGCATCAAGCACAGACATCAAACCCCAATGTTGTGTGAGCGCCCACTAGAGGCCATGTGGCATTAGGCCCCTTCCATGGAGTGGAGAATTTAGGATTACTGTGGGTTCTGCCCCTCAAGGTGTTGCAGTTGTGGCTGTGGTGCCCGTCTGAGTGGACAGGTGGCAGACAGGAGACAGGCTTGTCTGCACCCAGGGCTCTGCCCCATGGGCCCTGGATGGTTGATAGTCTGACATAGAAAAAGGCTGAGCCCCCTGGGATGAACCCATAGCCATGGCAGAGCCTGGCAAGCTACCCGTGGTGTATTCAATATGCCAAAAACAGTAACAATAATGGACCTCATTCCCAGCGAATGGCAACGTTACTGGTGCCCGCTTGAGCAAATCAATGATCAACAGGAAGACAATTGGGTTCTGCCTCTTTCCCTCACCTACAGCAACCCTGGAGAGAAGGACTGGTAATACCTAGAACAGATAAGGAAACCAAGCTGCCTGGAAAATCCACTCACCTGTTCCTGGTCAGCACAGGAGTTGAAGACCTGGGTCCTACCTGTGTCCAGGTTACCTGCCACCTGGGGCTCACCCTAGGGTAAACCAAGCTGGAGAGGTGGCCTGCAGGAGTTCTGCTCAGGTTCTCTGGGTGTGGGGCCTCCCTGGATGTGATTATGCTGTGTTCAGAGCACGGTGCTCCTGAGAGAAACCATAAGCTAGGGTGGGGGAAGCTCCACATTCTAAGTGATGGGGCAGGGGACTGGGCCGCAGACCAGGAGCTGTTTGCTCTGGCCACACAGAGCTCACAGGGGCGGACAGTCTGGCTCTCGGGCCACCTGAGCTCCCTCCAAACCCTTCCCTTTGACAGCACGGGCGGGGAGGCTTCCCAGGGTGGGGAACGCCATGCTACCACACTGGTGCAAGGCTGCTCAAGTGCTAAGATTCAGTAAAAGCAACTTCTTTGAGGCTGAAACCAAGTGAGAAGAAAGACAAGCTACGGAAGTCATGGTTCAAAGCACAGGCCTGGATAGGGGCACCTGGTGTGCCTTTGGGAATTTCTGTTTATCCAACTGTAAAGGAGGGATGACGGCAACACCCACTTTATAAGGATGTTATAAAGATTAAAGGCGCTAATAGGTGTGCATAGAACAGTGGCTGTTCCAGTCAAGGATGATAAATGTCATACACTTTATTTTTCTTTTTGGGTCACACCCAGCGATGCTCAGAGGTTACACCTGGCTCTGCACTCAGGAATTACTCCTGGCAGTGCTCAGGGTGCTGGAGATCGAATCCCCAGCATGCAAGGCAAATGCCCTCCCTGTAGTACTATCACTCCGCCCCCAATGTCATACACTATTGATTATTCACCGAGCAAGTGTTATGAGACCACATACCTGGATGGATGCAAATCATACTCATCAATTTCTCTATAATAGTGTGTGTGTATTTAAAAGGCAAAAAGGGAAGTCACTACCACAATGGAAAGCTCTCTTTAGTAAGATTATCCATGACTTTTCCCTATATATACATGTTTCCCACTTCCAGTAGACAGAATGTCTTTCTTTATAGGCAGAATAAAATGAACAGAAACTTGAAGACTGCATCAACAGAAGTGAGAAAGGTGGTTTCAAAACAGAAAGGGTTTGCAAAGGCCCCTCTCAAAGTCAGAAACTCAACTCTGGTTGAGGGAGGGGGGTCTTGGAACTGGTGAATCCAGTCTCTTTGGGAACCTCCGAGTCACTGTGAAACCACTGAAGGAGTCTGAACACCCTTTGGGAGCCCCACTTATAAGCCACCAACTACCACCTTCCTGCTCAATGAGTCACCGCATTTCAAATCACCTTACCTTTCTCCGCCTCAGGTTTCCCAATGGTACAAGGAGGCTCCCATTAGCCCGTGAAAGTACTTTGCACTCTGCTAACTGCCTTCCACTATAAGCACTCGGCTTTCCCGGGGGCTGCAGGAAACACAGGCTGACTTATTCAATAGGAAATAACTGAACACAGATATTAAATCAGAAGTGAGACTAGCCTTCTCCTCTCTGTCGTCTCGAAGTGCACACCCTGAGAGCATACCTGGTGTTGACCCCTCTGATATCAATGGAGATAATCATGAACATGCACACAGCCGGAGAAGCCAAAGGCTGTCTGATGGCTGACGGATGGGGAGGGGGGCGACACTACAATTCTCACTCGAGTTTAAAGCGAGAACAACAAAAGCAGCTTTGATCTAAATGGTACAAGGGGTGGGGCGAGAACAGAACCCGAGGAGAAAGCACCGACTGGAGAGGAGGATATTGGTGAACGTGGGTGCAGGGAGGCAGGGAAGGCCCAGAAACAGACTCAACGTGCTGCTGCGAGCTGTGCGCCTCCGTTGAGCTTTCCTGGGCGAGAGCAGGGAAGTTTTCATTTGGGTTCAGTTTTTGAAGTTTCTCTGAACACAAGACCGTGCTTGGGGTGGGGAATGGCCATGAAGCGCCATTTGCTGGGAATGATGCCACATGTTCGCCGAGCTGCCAGCCTGTAGGCTACAGAGTCAGGGGCCGGCGCCCCAAGGGCCCTCCCCTCGTAGAACCTGCAGGCCAGAACAACTCAGCCAGCCCCTGCCTTCTTCTCTCATGCTGGTGGTCGCCAGACCACAGAGGGCCTGGCTCCCTTCCAGCCCCAGCTCTGACCTGTTACACGTGTAACTCACGTGTTCCAGCCCCCAGCTCTGACCTGTCAGCTCTCCCAGTGTGACTCTGCCCTCGGGCTTCCTGGCTTCGGCCCCAACCCCTTCCCCAACCCACTTTCTACACTGCTGCCAAAACATGTTTTTGCAAAATGTAAATTTGCCAGGACTGGTCCTTATTTTAGCGCTGCATCTCCTCCTTTCCCGTTACAGAATAAAGTCATAATGCCAGAACTCTCAGACAAAGCCTTTGGGGTCAGGGTCTAACCTGATCCCCAATCCTGGACCCCTTCTCCCACCCCTCAGCAACTCAGATGCCTGCTCTGAAGCTGCCTGAACCACCCGCCATGGCGGCTGCCCTCTCCTTTAACCATCTGGGACTGGCCTTGCTGCCTCCGGGGTCCCTGTAACTAGCTGACTCCAGCTTGCTGGTTCCCCCTCACACTCGGCTGCGATCTGTGTGTGTCCACCTCAACACTCAGCTCCCGACCTCACAGGGACCCTAATATGTCATGGTCACCTCTAGGACAGCTCCAGGACTGGACAGAGGCACAGACATTGTGGCGGAGACACAGAGGTCCGAACACCAACTTGGGCACTCAACTTGAACTCACGTGTAACAGAAACTTGGTAGATTTCTTTGGGGGTGCGGGAGAGTGTGGCTTCAGGCCCACAGCCGGTCACGCTCAGGGCTTTCCCCTAGCTGAGTGCTCCAGGCCACGACCAGCAGTGCTCAGGGAGCAGGGGACAAATACAGGTCACCTGCATGCAAGGTACAAACCCCAGCCCTTTGAGCTATTGTTCCGGCTCCCAAGACATGCTTTTCAGTGGATTTGTTTTTGCCTATATCATGACACAGGGGGCGAGTGATTTTTAATTAATTCTTTTACATAAAATACTTTCAGAGCAAGGAGGTGGTTCAAAGGGTTGGCGTGTAGGTGAGAGCCCTGAGGTAGATCTGTGACACCTTAAGGTCTCCCAAAACCACTGGGAATGACTCCAGAGCACTGGAAGCAAGTGTTCCAGGTGTATAATAAACAAAAAAAAGGAAAAAGTGTCCAAAGATACCATTCCAGCAAGAGCATGTTCAAACAAGTGCAAACTAGCGCTAAACCTAGAAAGAAAAAGCATCCACAGAGCCAAGCGCTGCTGACATTTGGGGTTTCTCGGCAGACCCCTTTTCTCCAGGACACTCAGCGGGGATTATCTGTACATGGGGTACTGTGCACTCTCCAAAGGGGTGTAACTAGCAGGGTGGGGTCGGAAGACACAGCCCTGCGTCGAGATATAGCTGGCCCCATCCCAAGCAGGGTGGAGGGCCCATCTCCCAGCACACACAAAGAGGTCATTTTTCCTTTCCTCACTTACAAAGTGTTCCAGACTGGGAATTTTTCATGGTTATGAGATTCAATTCAATTGGAAAAGATCATCTGAGGTTTCCCAAGAAAGCCAAATTTAAAGACAGCAAAGACTGAAGTGTTCTTTTGTCCAAAATAATCATGAATTAAGCAAGCCACGGCTGGGGGGCTGGGGACAGCAGGCTTTTGTGGGAAGAACAGAAACAGGGTGGATAAGATTGAGACTCTGACCACGGCCAGGGCTCAGAAAGGGGTGCTGAGTGGGGAGGGGCTCAGCAGTGTGCGTCTCTGGGGAGGCGAGTTGATGTGGGAAGAGAGGTGAGTTCATGCGAGGCTTAGCCCACGGCCAGGTCTGGTCCATAGCAGCCACCAGAGGTACTGTGTATGGCTACCAAGGAAGCGATGAATTTCTTTATGGCCCACCTGGAGCAAGGTCCATCTACTGGGCCTCCTCGGTGAAAGCCAGAACTGGGCATGAATGAACCCACCGGCCACTCCTATAGCCAGGAGTCTACCCACAAACACAAAACAGCAATGAAGAGGTGGGACCATTTGTAGTCACAAAACATTGGGAACAAAACAAGTGATCATTTCTAATAGCCGAATATAAAGTCTAGTATATTCACTCAAGGAAATTTTCACATCCAAAAAAAATGAATGAAGCAAATCCCTATGAATTGACATGTAGCTATTTCCAAAATGAAGATCAAGTAAAGCAAGCAAAATGCAGAAGACAATAATCTATACTCTATTATTTGTACAAGAAATACAAAGACTCGAAGGCTTAGTTTTGCAGAAAGAAAGCCAGGCAGTCAACCAGGAGCTATAATAATGGAGAGACACAGTGAAAGGAGAAGGGCTCTGACACTGTGAACTGATTCTTTTATACAGTTTGGATCCAGACTGTGTCACATACACAAAATTAAGTTCAACCTAAAGGATTTTTTAAAGCCACCCTTCACTATCACTATCACTATCTTCCCGTTGATCATCTATTTGCTAGAGCGGGCACCAGTAATATCTCCCTATGTCCTGTCTCATGCTAGTAGAACCCAAAGGCATCTGCTTGCTCCAGGAACATAAAGAGCTTCAAACCATTATATTGGGTCATGGGAATGACCTAATATAAATGTTACTGGTATTTGGCATATCAAATATGACATGAGCAGCTTGCCAGGCTTGCCGTGCAGGTGGCATACTCTTGTAGTCACCTCTGAATAAAGCATTTATTGATGAACCGGCGGCCATGCGAGGCCGGGCTGTGATAGTCTGGTCTGCTGGGTGGAGTTGTAGAGAGGGAAGTCTGGATGTGGAAGATGGCGGCCCCCATGGAGTCGGGGGTCATCTGGCTTATTGTGAGGCTCTGCTGGGGTGGCAGGCCAGGGCTAGAACCCGCCATGCCTCCTGGGCGCCTCATGAGCAACTGGGCACAGGGAGAGCAAGGAACAGCTCTTCCCCATGTCTGAGAGTCTCTAAATAGAATAATTAACTGATAAATATGTAAATAAACAGAAACAAAGAAACCCAATTGATATACATATCATCTCCCTGATATTTATGACACAACCACACACAGAAACCATCAAATACACACACAGAAACCATCCAAATACATTTTGGACAGTGTGTTCTGACCAGATATCCCTTTAGCAGAGTTTCTGTCTGCAGAGCTACTAGTGTGTAATTCTGAACTAAAGGGAAAAAAAATTTTGTGTGTGTGTCTTAAAGACTAAAACAAATGAGTAAGTATTCAATATTGTTGTGACCAGGATTTTGACTATGGGAGAGGAGAGAGATGCATAGAAGCAAGGGAGAGATGAAGAAAGGCTTGAGCTCTTGGACTCAACTGTGATCTCAGTGTGCGCCCATAATTAACAAAATACAGAACTCCTCATTGTTTTCTAGAAGCTGTAGCAGCAATGACATGCCAGAAGCCAGGGACCAGCTACAGCCCAGGTCCTGGTAATTACGCTCGTACCCCACTGAGCGGGACTCGGTGCCTTGAATATGGGCTCATTCCAGGGCCAAGAGAGGAGGAAGGTACAGGTTCCGTCTGAAACATCATCTTGTGAGAGAAAGTAAATACGTGTTCAAAGACCAAAGAGAAAATGTCAGAAAGATACAGGAAGTAAGGTGAAGGGGCACCCAGTGGATGATGTGAGCAAAAACTAGCTTTTAAAGAAGGGGAATAATGATAATATATGACAATCCATCAAATTTTAAAATTAGATTCAGGAGCCCACAGTTATACAGAAAGAAAACTTCGAGAGAGAGAGAGAGAGAGAGAGAGAGAGAGAGAGAGAGAGAGAGGAGACAGGAAAAGAAGGGAACAGGAATTTATTTTTTGGAATTTAATTTTCCTCTTTATTTTCAATAATTTGTAATATGTAGTCATGTAAGAAATTGTCTTTTCAGTAGAGACTATATCTCAGTAAACTGTATCCATAGCAAATATTCCCAGATATTTTCACTCCTTCATTTTCCTTCCTTTACAAATTAAAAAAAAAATTATTACACCACCATGAGATATGCAATTACAAAGATGTTTATGTTTGGTTTTCAGTCATACAGTGTTCCAGCACTCATCCCTCCACCAGTGCCACTTCCTACCACCAATGTCCCCGATTTCCTCCCCCCCCCCCAGCTTCCTCCACAGCAGGCACTTCGCCTCTTTCAGGAGAGGAATTTTTAAGGATCCTTGCTGGTATCTGTTTATTAATTCTTACAGTTTCTCTGCCAAGATGAGACTTGATTCAAAACTGAAGGTGCACTACTGAAATCAGCTCTCTGAGATGTTCATTGACCTATCTTCCCGTTCATCACTATCTTCCCATTCATCATCTATTTGCTAGGCGGGCACCAGAATTATCTCCATATGTCCTGTCTCATGCTAGTAGAACCCAAGGCTAGTAGAATCCCCACGGCAAGCCTGGCAAGCTGCTCGTGTCGTATTTGATATGCCAAATGCCAGTAATATTTATATTAGGTCATTCCCATGACCTAATATAATGGTTTGAGGCTCTTTATGTTCCTGGAGCAAGCGGATGCCTTGGATGCCTTGGGTTCACTGACCTACTCCTAAGCATTTGCAAAGTTCACCTACATGAAATCATTGTACACCTTAAGTTCACGTGTAGCCACGTGTCAATCTCAGTAAAAGTAGGGAACAGAAAGCACCTTTCAAATTAAAGGGGAAAATAGCACAGGCGTAGGGAAGGATGACCATGCTGAGAAAGGTCAGGAGAGGCCCAATCCACAGCCGACCCCTGCATGGGTGAGGGCGCCCCCTAGGGACGGTTTCTAGGCTAAAGCTGCCCAACATTCACAGTGTTCTTAGCTGTTCCAGAGACCACCTACAAAAAACCACATTGTTTATATTCTTTTTTGTTATATTCTTCTTGTTGTTGTTGTTGTTTTGTTTTGGTTTGGTTTGGTGTTTGGGTCACATCCAGAGGTGCTCAGGGGTTACTCCTGGCTCTCAAGCACTCAGGAATCACTGCTGGTGGGCTCAGAGAACTATATGGGATGCCAAGAGGCTCTAACTCAGATCATCCACATGGGAGTTAAACGCCTTAGCTGCAGCCAGTCTTTACTTTGATTTCCCGGGTGGTTTTTCTCTCTGCAGTGTGGGACTCGGCCTCTGTCTACAGCTCCCTCGGCCCAGTCTCAGCATCCAGAGCATAAACTGACCAGGATGTCAGCCACCAGCTCCGAGACACGGCTCGGCTCCTCCCAGAGGGGCCTGTCTGCCCTCCCTTTCTTTCCCCATCGCTACTTGCCCTTCTCCCATATCCACCCCTGTGCTGGGAGTGGGGGGATCACAAGACTCTACTTGAGACAGTGGGTGGCCAGTTCATTGGCTTTGCCCAGGACTGACCTCGTCTCCTGAGCCTCAGGAGCTCGCGTTGTGCCAAGTGAGCCTGGACACTTGGTCACCGTCCCCAGGAGTGGGCCGGCCTGCACGGGAGCTGAGCTATGCTCCGCAGGAGTATGGCTCTCCAGCAAGCTCTTCCAGGCCGTTCTTACACAGGTCCCTGGTCTGCGGGACCACCCCAGGATATTCCCATGACGACTGATCCCCACCCCGCTGCATTCTCAAGACAGTCCAAGCACCTGTCCCTGTTCCCCGTGTCTGCCAACAGCCCAGTCCATCAGCGGGACTGTCATTTCCTCCCCACGATTCAATCAGCCACGGCCGGCTCAAGGGACTCCCCTAGCCTTTAATCGTGTTTCTCTTCCCAATCACTCTTGCCAGGAGCAACGGATGCCAAGCGAGTGTCACAGCTTCAAAGGAATCCCCGCCTGTTTCCTCCTTGTGATTTAATAAATGAGGCGATTCTGTTGAAGACTTCCTCGAAATAACAGGCCAGAGATTTACACAAGCAAAAGCTAACACAGGCCTGCATGCGGGAGGCCCCAGGAATTTCCGTGTTTGCAAACACCAAGTCATAGCTCAGACAGACCCATCAGGGTGACAGCCAACCCTGTGAGGGGGAAGGGGAATGAAGGCTGTTGGGGGTGGCCTAGAGGTGGGTCCCTGCCTGGTTCTAACCACAATGTCTCTTCTCTTGATTGACAGGAGGGAGAATTGGAGCAGGCAGAGGGTGGGGCGGGGCTGAGGTTTACCAGATGGATGGGCAGGACAGACAAAGGAGATGCTCCCAAGGCCGGGGGTCCTAGGCTCCCCTTCTTGTCATTGGTGATGTCACGATTCTGTCCCCAGGGCAGGACACTTCTGTCACTGATCCCAAGCCTGCCCACCTCCAGCTCTACCCAACCAGACGCCAAGTCTGTCATTCCCCTGTTGGGTGACGTGCTCTACTGAGCCTTAGCCTCCAGCTACACTTAGCTTATGTGAAGAGCTGGCCCCTGCCTTTGGGGGAATCTCCAGAGCAGACACAGCGGGAGTTCGGGCAGGAGTGGACTGATTTCATAATTTTATATGCATAAATATTTTTATCATGAATCTTGCTTGTCCCAGATCAATATTCTGTTCCCAAGGGTCCCTGCGTGAGACATATATGTAGATATTCCAAGAGTATTTGGCCACGTTGGATCAACCATAATGTAATCAATTCTCTTAGTTCAGAGACATGCCAGTGTGCCTTCGGGCAAACTGACACATCTCTGATTCTAAAGGTAATGCCAAAGTGAATTATTCTGATGGATTTTGGACTTTAGTGGTTTCCAGAGTCTGGGATCTGCTTTTACATATTATTCATGGTAAAAGGTATTAATGCTATTTCCTACAAGTTACATTCTGAACTGCCTTCTGGTTCAGAGATGCAGCCCCTTCTCTCCTGCTAGGGGTTTTGCCTCAGGGAATCAGCTCTGGCTTTTGTGAAGCTTAGCCACAAATGAGAGCTGCTACTGGCTCTCACTGTGCCCAGCTGCTCATGAGGCGCCGGGAGGGATGACAGGTTCTAGCCCTGGCCCGCCACCCTAGCAGAGCCTCACAACAAGCCAGACGACCCCCACTCCATGAGGACCTCCATTTTTCCACATCTGGACTTCCCCCCTCGTCAGAACTCCACCCAGCAGACCAGCCTATCACAGCCCGGCTCGCGGCTGCATCAATAAATACTGGATTTTGAGATGACTAGAAGAGTATGCTACCCGCACAGCAGAGCCTGGCAAGCTACCCATGTCGTATTTGATATGCCCAGACACCAGTAACAATTATAGACCTCATTCCCATGACCTGATTGAATGGTTTTGAGGCTCTTTATGTTCCTGGAGCAAGCAGGTGCCCTTGGGCTCTACTTGCATGAGACAGGTCATATGGAGATGTTACTGGTGCCCGCTCGAGCAAATCGATGATGAGCGGGAAGACAGTGATACAGTGATACAGCCATAAAGGCCCACCTGAAGATCTACACTTCAAAAGGATCAATTGCCTGGCTTCATCTCTAGATTTAGGCGGGCTTCTGTTTATAAAATAAGCTAGGAAAAAGAAGGGACCTTTTTGCCATTTTGGCTTCCCTTGGCTTTCTGCCTCACCTCTCCATCCTCTCCGTTCTCCCTTGGGCATCAACACGTGGTGGCAGCCATCTTGGCCTACACATGGCTGGGGCCCAGCCGGGAACCCAGAGTCCAGGGTTTTTCCTGTTCTTGGATTGTATATCAGAACCTGTGATAGTAAAGCCTTTTACTTTATTTTATTTATTTATTTATTTATTTATTTATTTATTTATTTATTTATTTTGCTTTTTTGGGTCACACCCGGCAATGCTCAGGGGTTACTCCTAGCTCTTTCCTCACTTTAAAACTGTGTCGGATTCCTGAGTTTTCATCTATTCCCCCACAGGCTTCGGAGGTAGAAGGGAACTTCGCTTCCTGGTATTGTTAGGGACCCCAGCGGCTCGCAGACAATTCCCTGCCCCCTTCTCCCCTGCTCTGTCTCTATCTCCTCACTGTGCCCTCTTTACCTACCTTTCATCCCCGCCATTGCCCCCTTCTCCCCCTTCTGTCTCTATCTCCTCATTGTGCCCTCTTTACCTACCTTTCATTCCCCGTAACAGTTTACACACAGCCCCTGGCACAGCTTGTCAGGTCCCAGCCATCAAGTCACCCAGTCATACCACCGTCAGTGAGTGTCAGAGCTACGGAGCGCAGGGAGGACCTTGGCTCACACCAAACTAGGCAGTGATTGGTCGTCACACGGCCAAGAGGTGGCAGCCACCCAGGACAGGGATGTGTGACCAGGTCATCCATACCACGGATGGAGACCCCCACCCCACCCCAGAGAATGAACTGCTGTCTTGGCCCAGCCTGCAGCATGGTGAATCCTGGAACTGTCACACCAAGAGGGAAGCAGCCGGAGACCAGAGGTCATCTCTCTCCCAGGAGAACTCCACGAAGACAGATGGTGTTAGTGTGGCAGGGACAGGGGGAGGGAAATATTAGCGGCTGCTCAAGGCTGGGCTTTGTAGGGCGATAGATCTTTCTGGATTAGGTCAGGGGGACGACTGCCCCACATCATGAATATGACCCCCCCACTGAACTAGAGTCTACGAATTTCATGATGCCATGCTGAGTACAATCTACGCATTCTCTCTCTTCTCTGTTTCTCCTCTTTCTTTTCTCTCTCTCTCTCTTTCTCTCTCTCTCTCCATCCCTTTTTGGGCCACACCTGGCTGTGCTAGTGGAGTACTCCTGGCTCTATGCTCAGGGATCACCCTTGGCAAGCTGGGGACCTATGTGTTGCTGGGGATTAACTAGGGGTTGGCTGTGTGCAAGGCAGGTGTCCTCCCGCTGTGTTATCCTCTGGCTCCACAATGTCTCCCTTTCAAAAACAAACCAAACAGCCCCAAGGGGTGGGCAGATGGTGCATGGGCTGGGCACAGCTTTGCATACAGGAGCCCTGGGTTCTATCCCTGATACCACATGTTTCCCCGAGCACCACCAAGAGTGACCCCTGAACACTGATGTAGGAACAGCCCCTGAGCACCACTGGGTGTAGCACCCCAAACACGAATGAACAAAAAAACTCAGTCTTTGGGGGTCTCCCTCACCTCAACCCCAGCGCAGCTCCATGGATCAAGCCAGTGCCCTTTAGGGGCTACTCTCCTCGGGGTGGGCCCTTAAGGGAGGGCTACTCTCCTCTGGGAAGTCCTGAACTGGTGGCCCCCCACGCACCCCATCTGCTGCGGAGCAGGTCGGAGGAGAATGAGGGGGTTCCGTGCAATGAGGCATGTGGAACCTTCGACCCCTCCATCCTCTGAAGACCCCACAGGTCTTAGCTCCGAGCTCCCCGCCACCCCTTTCCAGAAGCCAGACCCAATGGGCTGGGCTTCTTACCCTACCCAAGGGGGCACCTCCAAAAGTGCCTTTTATCCCTTCCAGTGACACCCACCACCCCACTACTAAGAGAAGCTGGGAGTGGGAGGCAGCTAGCAGTGATGGTCCCTACTGTGGGGACGGGGCTCAGGATGCTCAAACCCAGGAACTTGCCCTTGGGAGCCCAAACCCCCTGCCCGGCTGTGACTTAACCCGGATGGAAGCTGTTGGTAAGAGGTGACCAGCACCCTCACCCCACGCCCAACTTCCTTGATTCAGGAGAGCTTGGAGATGCCCCCATGGGGGCCCAGGATGCTGAAGCTCGTACAGCTCTGAAACACACTAATCCAGTTTAGATGATAGAGTTCAATCAATTAGAAGAAATCAACTATTGATTGAGTTATCAGCCATCCTGGAGACGCACACAACAGCTCAGAGGAAAAGAAAGAAAGCGGGCAGTGCAGAGGGAACCTGCTGGTCCCAAAGGGGTCAGCCCTGTCGTGGGTGGACAGCCCTGTCGTGAAGCCGCCTGGGAGCAGGCCTCGTGGCTGACAGGTGACAGGAGAGACAGGCGCAGGGTAGGTGACGGAGGAGGAAGGCAAACAGGCAGAGGTGACCAAGAGGACAAGCAGAGTCAGAGGAGAACAGGCCGAGGCCATCAGAGAGGGCACACGCACAGTGGTGACGGCAGAGAGGGGACAGAGGTGGCCTCCTCTCACCAAGCATGGCCTCAGCTACTCCAGGCACCTCAGTGGCTCCCCAGAAGCCAGATGACAGGCGTGCTGTGACCCAGCTCTGAGAATGAGGAACACGCGTCGGGGTGGGTAGGGGGCTTGGGTGGGCAAGCTGGTCCCGGTCTCTGCTGCTGAGATCAGAGCAGCGACTCCGTACACGTGTGGGGGGCACTGTGCGGGGCCTGGGGCGGCCCAGCAGGCTCTAGACAAAAGCTCACCGCAGAACTGGTGGCATGGCGGAGTGCAGCCTGGAAGGGGTGAAGCTCTGAGGCCAGGCGAGACCCACAGCACAGCAGGCGCCATCCAGGCCCCTTTGCGGGGCCCTGAGAAGCAGAAGGGCTCAAAGCCACTGTATAAGGGCACAGGAGGCATCGCTCCCGGACCCCTTGCTGCCCTCGGTGGGCTCCCGGACCCTTCCCTGCTCCCTGTGGGTCCCGGACCCCTTCCCTGATCCCTGTGCATTCCCAGACCCCTTCCTGCTCCCTGTGGGTTCTCAGACTCCTTCTCGGTTCCCGTGGATTTCTGGACCCCTTCCCTGCTCCCTGTGGGTTTCCAAGGAACACCAGCTCACTCTGCTGTTCCACCTCCTTTTGCTGGTGATTCCTCCTGAGAACTGCGGGGGCGGGGGAGGGGCACTGTGGTCCCATTTTATGGATGCATAAACCAAGGTTCAGGAAACATCAGAAACTTCCCTGGCAGGGGGAAAGACTTGGAATTGGGACCACTGCTGGCTGAGGACATCAGGGTGAAGGGGGCGCGGCCCTGCCTGGCCCGAGACCTTCAGGCGGCCAGACCCAGTCCAACCCCAGCCCCATGCGAGGTGATGGAGCCCTCGCCCCAGCTCCTCAGGCTGCTGGGTGCTCCCCAGTTTCCTCCCTTGCCTTCAGGGTGGCCCCTGGCCAGTTTATTTGCACCTTAAGGATACTTCCAAGGCCTCGGGACGCAGAAGTTGGGGTGATCACAGACTCAGGAGTCCCTCCTCCACAGTCTCAGGGCTCAGTCTGTGTCCTCTGAGTGGTCAGGGCACCCGTGAGCACACCTGAGCCCTTTGCTGGGACATTCTCTCCTGTGTCACCCCCTCCTCCGGGACAAGACTGAGGCACCGAGGGCCATAGAGGAGCCAGTGTGGCCTCATGTGAGAGAAGGGCTTTGGGTGCACCTGCTCTCCTGTGTCCCTCTGCCCCTCCCCTGTGAGCCGTGACCCCCTGGCATCTCCGGCTCACTGCCTGCAGTGGCTCAGCATGCCGCGGAGGGTCTCCGCTCACTGCCTGCAGTGGCTCAGCATGCACGGAGGGTCTCCGCTCACCGCCTGCAGTGGCCCAGCATGCGGATGGTCTCCGCTCACTGCCTGCAGTGGCCCAGCATGCACGGATAGTCTCCGCTCACCGCCTGCAGTGGCCCAGCATGCACAGATGGTCTCCGCTCACCGCCTGCAGTGGCCCAGCATGCACGGATGGTCTCTGCTCACCGCCTGCAGTGGCCCAGCATGCACGGATGGTCTCCGCTCACCGCCTGCAGTGGCCCAGCATGCACGGATGGTCTCTGCTCACCGCCTGCAGTGGCCCAGCATGCACGGATGGTCTCCGCTCACCGCCTGCAGTGGCCCAGCATGCACGGAGGGTCTCCGCTCACCGCCTGCAGTGGCCCAGCAAGCACGGATGGTCTCTGCTCACCGCCTGCAGTGGCCCAGCATGCCCGGATGGTCTCTGCTCACCGCCTGCAGTGGCCCAGCATGCACAGATGGTCTCCGCTCACCGCCTGCAGTGGCCCAGCATGCACGGATGGTCTCTGCTCACTGCCTGCAGTGGCACAGCATGCACGCAGGGTCTCCGCTCACCGCCTGCAGTGGCCCAGCATGCACGGATGGTCTCCGCTCACCGCCTGCAGTGGCCCAGCATGCACGGAGGGTCTCCGCTCACCGCCTGCAGTGGCCCAGCATGCACGGAGGGTCTCCGCTCACTGCCTGCAGTGGCCCAGCATGCACGGATGGTCTCTGCTCACCGCCTGCAGTGGCCCAGCAAGCACGGAGGGTCTCCGGCTCTGCCCTGGCTCCAGACTCCTCGGCTGCCTGTGTCCTGTGATACCAGGCATCGGGGTCCCGAGGGCAGGTGGGTCCCAGGGTGTACCTGGAGATGAAGGTCATTGACTCGAGACCCCTCTCTCCCAACTTGGGGTTCTCCAGAGGCTCTGCTATCTGTACCCCTACTCTAAGCCTCGTCACCCCATCTCATCACCTCCAAAAGGTGAAATGCTCCCAATTGCCTTTCTGCCTCTCCCACCCCGGAATTCATGGCTTGTAGCCTCCGTGTTGTATTTAGAGGGAGCTTGAGGGTGGGGAGTTAGGAAACCTTTTTACCTCCTAACTAAGGCTATTGTCTTGCCAAGGAGACCAAAGTAAAACAGAGTCATCTGGACTGTCAGAGCTGAGCAGAGAATTCATGAATTTATTCTCCTGGCAGAAACGTGCCCGTTCCCTGGTGCACTTAAACCCTCCCGCCACACAGCTGCAGACCTGAAGGGCGATGAAGATGCATCAGTTTTATTTTTAGACCTGCGATCTACATAGACGGCGCCCAAGAGTCTACAAAGAGGCGCCCAGGACGCAGCGTGATCTCTGAATTGCACACAAGGCAGGGGGCACTGCCCGGCCCCTCCCCGCCTCCCCATATCTTTAAAGGCGTGGCGCAAACAGGACAACTCAGAGGTGCAACGTGTGACAGAGGCTGCTGAAAGACTAGCCTGGGTCCAACAGCGGGAGATGGGGCAGCCGGGACCGTTCAAGTTTGCTTTACTGGGCTGTACTCCCAACTGCATGCAAGAATCCACAGAGCCCAGAGAGCATCTGAGCAGCGTTACTCTGTTTCCTAAGGGAGGAGTCTGAGCAGCGTTACTCTGTTTCCTAAGGGAGGCGTCTGAGGGGCCGTTACTCTGTTTCCTAAGGGAGGAGTCTGAGCGGCCGTTACTCTGTTTCCTAAGGGAGGCGTCTGAGCGGCCGTTACTCTGTTTCCTAAGGGGAGGCGTCTGTCTGAGCAGCATTACTCTGTTTCCTAAGGGAGGAGTCTGAGCAGCGTTACTCTGTTTCCTAAGGGAGGCGTCTGAGGGGCCGTTACTCTGTTTCCTAAGGGAGGAGTCTGAGCGGCCGTTACTCTGTTTCCTAAGGGAGGCGTCTGTCTGAGCAGCATTACTCTGTTTCCTAAGGGAGGGGAGTCTGAGCAGCGTTACTCTGTTTCCTAAGGGAGGTGTCCGTCACCCGGCTGGTGGCAGGAGCGTGAGGACACAGCATGGGCTCCTTGTGCTCTGGGCCCTGTCCGTGGGGAGGGGAGGCTGCTCTACACTGGGCTCCATCTGTGCCTGCTCAGGGACTTTCCAGGGCAGCTCAGGAAGGGTCTGTCCCACCGACGAGCGACTCTAAGCAGCGAGGAGGATAATGCGGGAAACAATTCCCAAGAACTTCAGGAACCATCACTCACTGTTCCTGCTCAAGTCTCCACTTTACTAGTCAGAGTCCTCAGGGGAACAGAGCCTGAGGAGGGAGACTCCTCTTCCTCCTCCTCCTCTCTCCATCTCACCCCTACACCCTGGAGCCCTCCACCAGGCTGCCCTGTGGCCAGTCAGGATGGGGACAGTGGAGGCACGCCCAGCTGTTTGCTGAGAACTATTTCCCAGTGTGCTCGCTTGTGGCTCATTGGTGTTGTGTGTGGGGGTTCTCATAGGGCAGACTGTGAACCCCCACTGTGAGCGCTCTCAGAGTGCCAGGCTGAGGGCACTAGGGTTGGGCTGGGAGGAGCGAACACCCGTATGAGTCTTCATCAGAGAGACACAGTGGACGGAAAGAACCGCCAGCACGCAGTGACCATGGGCTGCTTCCCGAGGGCTGAGTTCTTGTCCATAAAAATCCGGAGACAGTTTCTCCATCTCAGCAGCACTGTATCACTGTCTTCCCATTGTTCATCGATTTGCTCGAGTGGGCACTAGTAACATCTCCATAAGTCCTGTCACAAGCAAGTAAAGCCCAAGGGGCATCTGCTTGCTCCAGGAGACAGGAGGAACCGAAACCATTCTTCAGGTCATGGAACTGAGGTCCATAATTGTTACTAGTTTTTGGCATAACAAGTAAATAACACGGGTAGCTTGCCAGGCTTTCCCGTGTAGGTGGTATAGTCTCAGTAGAAGGCTCTCAATTTGAGCATTTACTGATGAAACTTAAAGGGAGATCAGGTTTTCTCGTGGATGGAGCTCTGAGGAACTATGGAGTCTGGATGTTGAGAATGGCTGACTGCATGATGTGTGGTTTGTTCCGGCTTCTTGCTAGGCTTACTGGTATCAGTTAGAACCTGTCTAGAACTGTGAATACAATGTATAAATGTGAAAGATCTTGGGAAGGACAATTTTCAGGGGAATGGTTGTGTTCAACCACAGGCTCACAAGTCCTGTGCGACAGACAGCTGGGCTCGCCCGTGCTGCTGTGCCAACCTGATGCATCGAAGGTGTGTCCAAGGCAGGCCGGGAGAGCAGGGGTAAGTCTGATACACGATGCAAGACGTTTAACCTCCAGCCTACGTCATCTTCAAATGCGTGCTGAGTAGGGACCAGGGAGAACCTGATACTCACCTGCTGGTGCCCTAGTCCCCGCCCTCTGAGCACTGCCAGAAGGGGGCGCCCAAGCACTGAGCCTAGAGCAGCCCTACATCATGTTCAATGCAGTGAACCCACACCCCCAGGGGCGCTCAAACCACTGGCCAGGCAGATTTAAGGAAGGAATGAGTTCTTCCAAGCAGCTCTATGGGCACAGAAATCGCTGTACCCTCCCGGAAGCCTTGTCCACACACATATCAGAGCTCCCCTTTCTGGTCCCTGGTCCCCGAGGCTCCGTGGAACCATCTGTGCTGGGGCCAGAAAGTCACTGTGCGGTGGAAGAGAACAGGTCATGCCTTTGAAGAAACAGCAACAAAACCCTTCCTGAAAATGCTCGCACCAACCAGCCTCACACAGGGTCTACGGCTTCAGTGGCCACCGTTCTCAGGCCATGGAGGAACTCTGGGATTCCAGACACCTGTAAGGGGATTTCACAGCCAACCCTGCCCGTCCACGCAGCCGGTGGGCCTGAGAAGAGCCGAGGCAGGGCCCCACTCCCGCAGGGAGACCAGGCTCTCTGAGTCTTACGGGAGTGAGGATGGGAATTCCTCGTTGGATGGGGCGGGAGTGACCCTGCAGTGCCCAGTGGCAAGTGAGGACTAGTGACCATCAGCGCCCAGCTGCCGTCCTGCCGCTTCCCGAGAGGGCTGAAAGAGGCTGTATGGGCGAGCACGGGCACCCCAAATGCCCAGGCTGGTAAGGAGCAGGGCTGTCTACACCCGTGAAAACCCAGAAGGACACAGGGACATATGGACAGTGGGATGAAAATTCGGGAGTGGAGACGACAGGACGTGTCTGGGATAGAGCCTGGGGTGGGTGGGGAGCAGGTGGCGAGAGCAAGGCCGGGGAAGAGGAGAGGGTGAGGGGAGCAAAGCGAGGCCAGCTCCCGCCTCCGGCCCTCTGCGTGGCTACAGCCCCTGGCACCTGGACGTGGACGGTGCTGGCTGCCCTCCAGGACCTGGGGGTGTGCTGAGGGAAGGTCGACTCCAGAGCAAGCCACCGCAGTATCAACTTCTCACACAAAGGGGAGCGACCGGGACAACAGCGGGTCGGCCAGTCACAGGGCAACCGGGAACTGCCAGGATTGCTTGCTTATCTACAAAGAAAGTTCTAGCACATACTGGTGACTGCCAGTATCCTTGAGCTTGGTTTGTCTGGGCTTAGCCACTTCCCTCTGGTAGAAGGTCCTGACCCATTTCCAACTTTCCCTAATTCTTGGACCCCATGAGCAGATGGAAAATCCTTCCTCTGTAGGATGCTCTTAAACACAGGAAAACATTCACCGAGGACGGCCACGGAACCTCACTACTGAGTGTAGTTATCAAAAGCATGCTTGAAACTGGGATAGTCATATGTGTGCTTCATTCACGCATTCAACAGCAGAGAGCTAGTAGAGTCGCCCCTGGGGTTTGGGCACATGGACCTCGACAGCAAGGGAGTGTGACGTCAACGTCAACGGGGCTGTGGTTTCTATGAGAGATAAGCCATGCGCATCACTCACAGAGCAGCTCGCTGCCTACCTTCCTCACGGGAGGAAATGCCACACGCCGGCAGCTTTGTGAAAATAACGAAACTGTTTTTCTCTCCTGCCCACATCATGGCGCCAGGACTCCCGGCCCCTTTAGAGAATTGCTCTGGGCTTCCCTGGGGCTGATTCTGCATCATCTAATCAGTGTCTCCGTGTCCCTCGTCAAGATTATTATCAATACAACATCACTCCGTCAGGCCTGAGCAACTGCGCCGCGCACACGCATGACACACACACACACTCACACTCACACACACTCGCTGGGATGCTCTAACCCTCGAGAGCTTCCCCTTGTCACTCAGGATGTCTGTTAAGCCTGCTGGGAAGCAGCAGAAACCACTCAGCCATTGAGTCCAAGGAGAGGCCAAGGGTAGCTCATGCCTGCAGCCTAAGCTTTGCCTCAGAAAGCCTCTTCCTCGGCTCAGCTGTAGCAACTGCTTCATTACAGCTAAAAGGATCAAATTCAAAGGGCTCAGCCACTCTCCCATCTTTCCCATCCAGTAGAAATCAATCTTCCCAGCTGTCAGCCATACCAAGTACCCCAGGCTGCACCAGATTCTGTCTCTGGGGGCCCTTGGCCACCTGTGCAGTGCCTGCCCCTGGATTCTTGAGTCTGGTCATTAAATCTCACCAACACAGAGATTTCTTAAAACTAGACTCATGCAGTCAAGCAAATCATGCAGGCTATAAAGAAGCAGTAACACTCACGTTCTAGTTGAGCAAAGTCACGGGTGTGATATGCATCCAGAGAGTCAGAGGCAGGGGAAAGACCCTCACCATAGGAGGCGGCATCTGTCACCCAGAAACTTGTCTAATGAACCACTATCAGGTGAGTCACGAATGCCCACAGAGCATCTCGTAAAGACTATACATTAATCTACAGCAGTCCAAAAAGCAAAAGGTAGGCAAAACCTCTGACCAGGAGTTTAATCTAAAGGATACCCAGAACAAAGGAACTATTTTTTTTTTTTGGCTTTTTCAGGTGTCACTCAGCAATGCTCAGGGGTTACTCCTGGCTCTACACTCAGGAATTACTCCATTACTCCTGGCAGCTCTCAGGGACCATATGGAGTCCTGGGATTGAACTGGGTTGGACTTGTGCAAGGCAAAAACCCTACCCACTGTACTATCATTCTGGCCCCCACAAAGATAGCAAGGTCCAGGGCTCAACCATTACTAGGAAAGCGAAAGTGAGGCCATCAGATCCAAGGTGTTACCCAAAATCGGCAAACGTTTTGAAATAAGATGATCCCAGGGGGTGGGTGAAGAGATGATCCCAGGGGTGGGTGAAGAGATGTGATTCTTAAGAAGGTATGTGCATGGAAACAGAGTAGCTGGTCCAATCACTTAGGAGAGAAACTTGGCAATGTGAGACCACAGGAAGCTTTGGCCCCCTTGACCAGCTATTACACTCAGGTGTCGTAGCAAACCTGTGCCAGACTCATGCCAGCTGGCTCACAGAAACTGTTCACAGCCAGCCAGAGAAAGATCTCTGAGTGCAGAAGAGAACAGTAAACGATGTAGAGCCATCAATGAAACATAGAGCAACGAAAACATTAGGCAGGAAGTGGGGGAGGGCCCATGTAATGTAGAACTCTGATTGGTTCCTCATTTACATATGTGATATGATTGGTCCTCCCACAACTCTTATTTACTTATGCAAACACGTTGTCCCACAAACTCTTGATTTTAGTAGCCAACAACCCATCAGTTGATAGAAGTGGCTAAGGGAAAGGATACAGTAATATACATAAGCTCAGGTCACTTTGTAAGAGACTGTGGTTGCTGTTCCTAATTGTCGCTGTTTGGAGTGGGCTACTGTGACACAGATTACTGTTGCTCCTGCTGATTCCGTTAGTCAGCCACAGAGATGCATTTACGCCTGCGCAAGTTAGGGCATCTGGTATTGACACACTATTTTTATGCACAGTCCATAAGAACCTGAAGACCAACTGCAACATGTGATACGTTCAGGCAGGTGTAACAACTCTAAGATGGAACTTCCGGATGTTCAATGTCCTAGTATTCCATGTAGCCTGATCGGCGGCCATTATCACACTCCAAACCATACCCAGACATGAGGCTGAAAGTCCCTCCTAAAATTCACTGTACATTCAGACAAGGCCTAAGGGATCAATAACTTTCTCATCTTTATTAGATGAGAAACTCACTCCTTTTGTCTCCGTCTGTTCCTCCCAATAACTGCAGAGAGTGCAAATTTCTTAGAATCACTATACCAAGTAGAGAACCTAAATTCAGCATTAGGAAGTCATTATAATGAGTCAGCATCGCATCCGTGACGTGGCTTTGGGTCCCAATGGGCAAACCAAGAGACTCACGACGAATACTGAGTCTGTGTGAAGTGACATGCACGGTTCTAAGAACAACCCCCTTTATACCAGAAGAAGGAGGGAGGAGGAAGGGCCACCACCAAAATTAGAAACTAGGGGCTGGAGCCATAGTCCAGTGGGTAGGGTGTTTGCTTTGCACACAGCCGACCGGGTTCGATCCCGGCATCCCATCTGGTCCCCGAGCACCGCCAGGAGTAATTCCTGAGTGCAGAGCCAGGAGTAACCCCTGAGCATTGCTGGGTGTGACCCAAAAAGAAAAAAAAATTAGGAATGAAAGAGGAGAGAAAACACAGAGACCCCCAACAGTGCCCCCACTTTGACTCCTTGGTGGAGGACACACACCCGCGGTGCTCGCGGCTTGCCCTGGCTCTCACTCAGAGCATGCCAGTGGTGCTGGGCGGACCGTACAGGTGCGGAGATTGAGCCCGGTCACCCTGTGCAAGGCAAGTGTCCTACCCACTGTACTCTATCTCTGGCCCCTGTATCTCCACTTTTGCCTTCCTGCCCTCCTGACTTCTTTCCTGAGGAGACACGGGAGCAACTGTTACTCCCCCAACTCTACACAATGGGCCATCTAAGTCCACCCAGCAACAGGGATGATGCAGGCTTAGGACGCTGAGGAAAGAAAATATCACTTGATCACTTTCGGGTCAGGAAAATAAACATTTCTGTTACTGGATTTGGCATAACGAACACACATCGGACAGCTTGCCAGGCTCTGCCATGCGGGCACTATATTCTCAAGAAGAGGAAAATATCAATATCAAGAAGAGGAAAGTACGCAGTTCAGGCAAGGCTCATAGATGTGCTGTCCACTATGCCTGGAACAAGAGAGCACTTACCAACCTTCAGCCTGGTGGCCAGGTGGCAGGGAAGGGTGTGCTCGTGGGACTTCCCAAGTCACTCCTCGGGATCCCTATTGCTCCATTTCCTCCGTGGGGTGGCGGTCTTGGGGGTGGGGACTCCCAGGTTTTCTGGGACAAGACCCATGAGTGTTTGACTCCTAGGCAAGGTGCTAATACCTAGGAAGTTCAGGGGGCACAGAGCCAGACCCAGCAGGTAGTACTGGAAACAGAGTAACCCTGGACGGCAGAGACAAGAACCAAGGAGCAAAAGGCTTCCCGATGGTCACGGCCCCTAAGACTTGCTCGCCTCATGCACACGGCGTCCATTTTGCGGTAGATGAGGTTCGCAGCCAGGGCACAGGCGAGCTTTCAGAAAGGCCGAGTGCTTTCTCCAGCTCCAGCAGGAACCAAGTCCTGCTCTGCTGCTCCTGCCCGTTCCTTTGAACCAGCCAGGGAGTATCTTGTGAAATATTACTCGGAGAGCAGCATTCATTCCCCAGATTAAAAATATCCTGAGGGATGCCAGAACATATGGGATATTTCAAGCTCAGGGTAAAACACGTGTTTAATGAAAGCTACAAGCAACTGTGTTTTCCTTAAAGACTCCTAAGCTCTCCCTGGAAGGACCCATAGGGACCTGGTTGCAGGGAATTTTCTCGAAGAATGACACGACCACCAGCGGGCAGAGCTGGACCCTGGCAGGGGTGCGCGTTTCCGCTTCCCGTCACCCCCAGGAAGTGCGTGTTTCCCAGCTTCCCCTTGCGGTGTCAGGACACGTGACAATGGAGGCGTTGGTAGCTCCCGGCCGTGTGCCTTGACTCCTGCAGCAGGAAGGGACGGCGCCAAGGGCAGCAGAGCTGGTTCCCAACGGGAGCAGAGACGCCTGCAGAGTGCCCGGGAGTGGGGCTGCCGGGCGAGGGCGGGCCAGGGGTGATCCGCAGGAGTAGGTAGGTGCGACCTCAGGCCGCAGCGGGTCTTGCACCAAGATCTAAGCTTGTCTGTTGGGGTGGCCGGTGGGAATGACCCCAGCTGACCTGAGTGAGAACCGACACTTCATTCGTCGCGCTGGGCTGACCTTAAACAGCCAGGCTGGCCGCTAGCCTCTCTGGGCTCCAGCGGCTCCGCCCCAGACACAGCCGGAGCGCCACGGCCCGCCACATCACCCACTTCTTCGGCCCCCTGAGAGTGGACCCTGCTCTGGGGACAGGCGGGTGCACAGTGGTGAGCCCCCTCCCGGTCGGACAGGACAGTGTCCCACCACTTCCCAGTGCTGGCCAGCTCTGTGGACACCAGCAAGGTGACTGGTGAGGCTGAGGTGGAGGAGAGAGGCCCAGCAGATCCTGGAGGGTCTCAGCCTCTGAGACTGGCCTGTGGGGACCCTGTGAGCCAGAGTCGGCCTTCCCAGAACAGAGTGCTCCCCAGAGTGCTCCACAGCAGCCCCGGTTACCACCTCCCACGAATGGGGTCTTTTGCCTCTTCTTTGCAAGAAGGGCCCAGAGAGTTCTTCTGGGTGGAGCCCCTTTGCCCTGATAAATCCCCTCCCACAATGGACTCCCAGGCTCGGGGTGTTTTGGTGGGGAGGGCCTTATCCACTCCTGTTCTGGTGGGGAAGGCCTTGTCCACTCGGCCTTGTCCACTCCTGCTGTGGGACCAGACCACAGCTCAGGAAGACTGTTCCTTCCTTTGGGAGGCGTCCTGAAACCCTACCTGGTGCACCTCCAGCCGCCTTTGGGGCGCTGGGCTTGAACCCCCCGTTTCCCTGCTCCCACGCCTTCCCCCCCCCCCCTGCCCCCGTGCAGCAAAGGTCAGAGCCTGGCAGTGGAGATAAGGACACACCACGGTGTCCTGCTGTGGGACCAGACCTGCCCGCTAAGGCACAGGGCCGGGGGCTGGGGGTGGTTCCGGCAGCTGCTGGCAGGGCACAGGTGTGAGAAGCCCGTCACTGCCGCGTCTCCTGTGGCCCCCGTGGCCCCCCTGCTCCCCTCAGCTCTGCTCACTCTCTGGGCTCCGCCCCTGCTGGCCCCCCCTCCCACCCTGCCCTCTCGTGACGCTGACTCTCCATCCCCAGAACTGGTCCTTGGCGCCTCCGTGACCCCACCCTGAGCCCAGTGCACAGGTGACCCGCCAAGTGCTGTCCCGTCTGCCCGTGCCCTGACTCTGCCCTGGGCGAAGTCCACAGGGCACCCCTTGCGAGCCCAGAGGCCCAGACTCTGCCCTCCCCACCCCCTGTTCCGGCCCTGACTACTGGCAGCCACAGCGGTTGGTGGGTGATCACCTGCTCCCAGCACCTCCCTGTCCATCATGGTCAAGTCCTGCCCAGCCCTGGGGCTCGGCTCACTCTGCCTGCTCAGGTCCTGGTGGGGCTAAGAGGGAGAGCCTAAGGCCCCAGGCTGCAGCGGGAAAGGGCTGACAGGGCACCCTGCGCCCGAGCCTTAACTTGGGGCTCAGGATTCCAGGAGGGAAAGGCCTAAGGAGCAGCAGGAAAGAACTAAATCCCTGTCCTTGAAGAAAAATGTCTGCCCTCAGCCTCATTTATAATTCAAGAAACATACAGTTCAATCAAGGAGATTTTTCATGGCTGTGTGGTTCATCTCCCGGGAAAGAGTTTAACTGCCAAAGCCTCTCCCTGCTCCCAAACACACACAGGCCCCCCACCCCTCCGCGATTGGGACGAAGAGCCTGAGGTGTGGGTACAGGCTGCGGCTCAGGCAGTCTCCGGAAGGCTCCCCGGGAAATGCCACCTGGGTGCGCACAGAGACCAAGACTGAAGCGAGACGCAGCCCAGGGCGCTGGGGCTGGACTGGGGCTGGGCTGGGGCTCTCTGCATCCGCCGCGCCCAACTGGCTCAAAGACCCTCACAGGGGCGGCCTGGCGTGACAGCCCGGAGAGCCTGCCCCTCGAGCAGTCACCCCACTGGGCCAACTCCCACCCCTGCCCTGGGCCCTGGGCCTCTGCCTGAGACCAGGACAGAAGGTGCCTGAGCAGGTCCCCTGGGATGGCACAGGTGAAGCTCCTGTGGCCAGGACCCGCCCCCAGCGCTCCACACCGCCTCGGAAACCCGCTTGCAACCAGATTCCAGGTGTCTCTGCAGGAGAAAGCTGTGGCGCTAGTTGGGCAGGCAGGAAATGTAGGTTTACTGTGTCCCCTTGGTGTTTGATTTTGGTCATGCATATGGATTGGTTAAAATAAACCTAATAAATGAAGAAAGTGCAGGGAAGCAGATGGGGAAAGGGCCGTGAAAGAGAGGACCAGCAGCTACTGGGCCCCTGGTCTGAGAAGGGCCCCCACACCCACCAGCATCTTAAATTCCAGGGAGTTCGGCTCCAGACCGAAGCTAGCTGGGCCCAGGTAGACCACGCTGGGGTGCAGCGACCTGAGCAGAGGGTTGAGCTGCAGGCAGGTTCCTCCCATGCACTACTTCTATGGAAGACCATTAAAGTTTAAAGGAAAGAAATTCAGCCTGGCAGCGCCCCTGGAATTCAAAGGACAAACATCCTGCATCCCCCAGCGCCGGCATCCAGAGCGGCTGTGCGCCAAATTCCTGCAAACACTGCCCTCTTGTGGCGCTGCCGGTGAACTACACCCGGGTCTAGGATCCAGTTTCGTGGGGACTGGGAGACGCCGAGCAGGAATACAAAGGCAATATCCGAAATTTGAAGAGCAGAGCGTGAAGCAGTTCCCAACGAAGTCTTCTCCAGATAAGAAACACTTCGCTCCCAATTGTGTATTCAGAGCCGAAGCAATAGCAGTAATGCTGAAGGCGCCCGGAAGAAACACTGGCATTTGCTAGATTGTGATCATAATTTCAGTTAGCACTAAAGTCATTATTGCTCCAGGCAGGCTTCATGGGACCACGCAACACATAGGACTTAGCCTGAGGTTTGTCTCTCCAGAACACCTTGTGGATGTCTGCACAACACAGTCTGGTAACATTGCCAGGTTTACTGTTTCAAATGACGAGAGCTACATTTGTCAGAGTAACACAAATATATATATATATATATATATATATATATATATATATATATATATATATATATATAAGTATAAATGACCTATTCCAGCAGATTGAGCCAAGTACACTATATCCAGCCAGTGTAATAACATCCAGCTATTGAATCACTTGATCACTTGAATCCCGTTATTCATCGATTTGCTCGGCGGGCGCCAGTAACATTTCCATTGGACCCTATCACGTGCCAATGTAGCCCAATGGCATCTGGTTGATTCAGGAATATGAAGAGCCTCAAACAGTTCCTTCAGGGTCTTGACAAGGAAGATAACCAGCTATTTATATATTGATATAGTTATACATCAGCGATGTACAATAAAACATTATCAAATAAAATGTATAGAATTATTCCATCTTCACTAAGAATTACACTTACATACAAACAGTGCTTGACACCTACACCAATTTATATATGCCTGGATTGGAAGAGGACATATTGCCTGGTGTATACTCAAGAAACTCCCGAGGAAATAAGACTGGAAAGTTAGAACAATGAGTGAACGTTCTACCTTTCACATTTCTCTGCATGGCATGACTTTTCCAAATGCCATATTTCGATGTCAGATGTTAAGAATGTGGAATGATCCCTCTGGAGGGCACCCAGCTGGTCCCCAGGGCTCCTCCCAGGAACCACGAAAGCAGGTGATGACACAGTATCTGATTTCTCAGATGCCTTCCCGCGTGGAACTGCCAGGCCGGTGTAAACATGTGCACCGCAAGTCTGTCCTGAGTAACGCGTGACATAGCTCTGCCCTTCTGCGTGGGCAGCTGAATGTCTGTCTAGGGTTTGGAATCTCAACTCCTGCAGCTCAGAGCAATCAATCAGCCCCAGGACCTTTGCATTTACTGTTCCCTTGTGCTGGCCTGTAGATGGTGTGCTTAGGGACAAGCCCTTCTCCCTCCTCACGTCTCAGCAGGAGAAGCTCCTCCTTGAACGAGCCCTGACGCTAGGCTGGACGGCCGTGTGCCCACTTGCTTCCACCACCCCTAAAGAACAGGAACCTCAAGTGGCCCCACGAGGCCCCAGGGGCCCTGCTGCTTGCCGGAGAGGCCTGTCCCTTAGGGGGCCTCTGAGTGGCCTCAGGTCACGGGTGGGGGGTGGAGTCAAAAGCTATGCTTTAGAATCTCTGGAAGCCGCATTGGCAAACTCTGACAGAGCCTTTTGCAGGCAGCGATTTGGGGAGGAAAAGATTGCAAATAGGTTATTATTCGAGGGGGAGAAAAATACCTGTCCTCCACGCCAGAGCGGCACACGTCCCCCACGTCCTTGCTCCTTTACAGAAAGCTGGAAAGGTTAATATCGCCCGTCACAGAAAAGGAGCCAATTAGCACAACTGTGATTCAGGAGAAGAATAGAGGTTAATTGCTTGGAGTCCGCATGTCTCAAATGCCTAATGCTATATCATTATTTTTTAGCTACATATTATTCATTTCATACACTTAAGTATTCCACCTTATTACTAATTAGTAATTCCTTATCCTTAAATTTTACCCAATTCAGCTTGTCATCATGGGGCCCTCCTCAGCCCCCGTTTCCCCCCTAGACCGAACAAAAATGTTTGAGAAAGGGTTGGCATGTCCTATTCTTTCCCGCCCACTCCCAGCCCGCCGGCGCGCTCCCTCTTCACGTCTCCTCTCTCCCTGCAGGCAGCCTGAGTCGGCCTCACCTGCGCCCCCACCACCGCACCCTCACCCCACGTTGACCCAAGCTGGGCTGGAGGGTGGGGGCGGGGCACAAAACAGCCCTCCCTTCCGGTTCCGGTCACCCTGGAGCCGCTAGCGGATCCTGCGGTGTCAGCATAACCGTGACCAGCACAACCCAGCACGACGCACTTGGATTTCTGTGTCTGTCACCGCCCTGGGGAAATGGGACGCGAAGAAGGTTCATCCACCAGATGCGCCCTGAGTATCACGGCCACTCTGACTAAACCAAGCGACGGGGCCTTCCAGCCCACCTTCACTTCTGCAGACAGGGAGACCGGTGGGGAGGAACCATTCTCTTTGCATTTTCTTCCCTTCCCTCCCCCCCGCTAGCTGTTTGATAAAGCATGGAGTAATATTCAGGGTAGCCCCTGAAATGAAATCAGAGCACCTAAGTCCCAAACAGATGCAGGGAAAGTAATTTAATTAGAGGTGACAATGAATGTAAGGGAAATCCAGAAGAGAGCAGGGCCAGGGAGGCAGCGCCCAGGCTGAGCTACGTTTTATAGGTGAGGTCTGGGTTCGGGCAGAGGTGCCACTGGGTCTCCTGAGCACTGCCGCGAGTGAGCCATGACCGTGAAGCTGGGACGGGCTTTCAGCGGTGCGTGTTGTAGCTCCAAAGCTCAAGATAAAGTAAATGAAGACAAAGCATAAACTAGGAAGAGAGGTACAAATCCTAATGTATCGATTATTGTAATGAAAGGAAAGGGAGCAAGGATCCCAGTAAAATAGTAACATCAGCAGATAAGAATTTTCAAAACACCGGAATATGGAAAGGTTGGTAGGTGCTGGAGTTGGTAGGTGCTGGAGAGATGGGCAGGGGGCTAAGGCGTTTGCCTCGCCCATGGGTGCCCTGCTCAATCCCTGGCACCACATATGGTCCTCCCTGAGCATCACCAGGAGTGATCCCTGAGCACAGAGCCAGGACTAAGCCCTGAGCACCACTGGTGTGGCCCCAAAAAACAACAGAAAGGAAATAAGAGTGGCAAGACACATAAAGTGAATAAATAGAATGAAAGAGACGATACACACAACCACAAAGCAACTTGTGACCAGTAAACAACAGTGAAAATGCATTTATTTTTTAAACCCACATGCTTGGAATTAAGAAGCAAAGTTTAAGATAATCCTTTGGTCAAAAGACACGATGAATTGGGATTGATGCAATGCTTAGAAGGCAGCAAGAAAGAAACTACACCATATCAAAACTTTAGGGAGTATTTGAGGTTTCAGTATGGATTTTCTTTAAACAAAAGAGGAGGGGGAGAAGGAGAAGAAGAAGAGGAAGAACAGGAGGGAAGAGAAGGGGAAGGAGGAGGAAAAGAAGGAAGAAGAGGAGGAGGAAAGAGAGGAGGAAGAGGGGAACAGCTGGACTGAACAGACTCAGCTTCCATCCTAGAATGTGAATAGGAGGAGTGCAGGGCCTGCGGGCATGCACGAATGTTTCCTTCAGGGTTGTTAATAGTACCACCCTCCATACCCCCAACATTACTGAGGGCAGCCCTGGAGGGCTTGAGCACCACTGGAGTGTGCCAGGCATTCACCAGCTCCTGGGTGTTGGATTACTTGTTTCACCACACCTACTCACTAGCCCTGGGTTTCTGCATTGCTGATGGGAGATTGTTTTTCTCCTTCTTATAAGCCTTTTGCATATATTTAGGATAAGAGCTTTTGTTCTTATACAAATACAAAAAGGGGGCAATGTATTTTAATGACTCTGAATTGATGCTCCTGAACATTCCATCATATTTTCTAACTGGCGTCTCGGTCCCTTGGATTGATTTTAATATCCTCTATATGGGTCCCTACGAGGAGCTGGATGGTACCGGGTAAGAGCCACCCTGGCTACGCTCTGACCAAAAGGTTAGAGCAAGCCCAGAGTCAGTTGTTCTGACAAGCCGTGAATGGCCTCGCAGTGGAGGAGAGCACTTAAAACTTGTCTTGGAGCAAAGAAAGGCTGCTGCCATTGGAGTCAGGACCCTGAGGGGGCTGGAAATGATCAGTCTGGCTAGGGAACATATTTGGGGTCATGTGACGTGATCTCCCCATGAAAGTTCACCTGATATATTTAATCTCTGGTGTAGTTATTGTTTGAGGCTCTTTATGTTCCTGGAGCAAGCGGATGCCTTTGGGTTCTACTAGCATGAGACAGGACATATGGAGATATTACTGGTGCCCGCTCAAGCATATAGATGATTAACGGGAAGATAGTGATAGTGATAGTTATTATGCCTGTCTCTCTTTATGTATAAGAAAACCAGATATAATACGGAAATGATCCTTTATTAACCTGAGAGAAGAGCAGAGCTCTGCATTAGCATCTCTTAAGCCTGGGAAGCAGGTGTGGACCCTGGGGACTTTGTAAGAGGAGACTGGGATATGCCTCCAAAGCCTGTTTGACCTTTGGCCCTACCCCCAGCCTCTGCAGAGGTTTTTAGCACTTGCAGTTTGGGGGCCAGAAGCACCTGGTCCGTGCATGCGGTGTGTGTGAGGCTGCTTGCTCGTGTGATGTGGAGGTGTGCGTAGCAAGTAGTGTGGAGTGAAGCTGAGAGAACTAAAGACTTGGGTTCTCTAAACCAGACTTGTGGCCCTTCGTTCATCGGCCTGAGGGGATGGTCGTCAGCCCTGACTACCAGGGAACCCGAGTGACCCCATGATGTTGGGTGTCCAAGCAGCCCCAGCTCGGGGGCCCACCTGGCAGCTGCGTGCTTGAGCCCAAGCACTGAACTTGGGTGCGAAGATGATGCAGCCGCTCGGGTTACCCCGCCCCAGCACTGCTTGGGAGCCCTTCACATAAGCTAAATCCAGCTATTCTGAAAGCACATTTCTGGCACGCTTCACCCTCACATCAGGAATCGCAGAAGGAAAGGGCCTTCTCCCACTCTGGAGGGGCCTGTGTGTGCTCAGGTGTGGTCCCTCCGACCTGGGCTGGGCGTGTGGAAGGTGGTTCGGGTGCTGGCCTGGTGCAGAGCAACCTCAGCCGCCACTGACAGCTTACGCCTCGAGCAATGGGGTTTTCCATTGGACAGTCAAAAGCAAAGGGGTTCCCAGACATTTACATGGCGAAAGGATAAAATTCAATGGAAATATGAAATAAGTCGTATTGTTCAACTCCGACCCCTAGGTATAATGTTTCCTGCTTTATAGCACTATTATAGAAATTCAGCAATTTATACATAATATAATACTATGGTTTAGCACATGAATTGGTTTAATATCTGTAAAGATTGGGAATAGTGCCTGGTATTTAATATGAACTCAATAAATACTAGTTAACAGTGTCATTGTAATTGTTACTCTCATTTGAAAGAGTAAAATGTGAGAAACCAACAATCCAGTTCAGGCTTGAAAAGTCCCATTTCCCCACCTCCCGCCGACCCCACTCCAAGACCCCACCCCAGTCGTGGGCGTTTGTAAGCTGGGAGTCCTGGGCGACCCAGCCTTTGGGTGTCCCCTGCCGGTCATCCCCTCCCAACCCAGAGCAGCAGCTGGAGCGAGACAGCCCAGCGGGCTGGGCAGGCGCTTTAGCTGCCGGACCATGTACCTCCCTGGCAGCCCCACCAGGTGTGACCCCAAACACATCCAAACCAACCCGCTGAGGAGGCTGCTCCCGGTGGGGCCGAGGTGTGCTTAGAATACTCCCCCCTTCCAGAAGCTTCCAGGGACCAGCCTTACACACCTAGGCAGAGCCCCCACCCCCAGGGGAGGCCTTTCCAGCAACAAGCCGAGGCACAGGACGGAGGTCTGGGGGCTGGGGCACGCGCGGCAGGAAGGAAAGGCACACCCTTGACCATGGATCCCGGAAGCTGCCCGCAGGGAACCACTTCAAATCCATCATTTTGAACTCTCGCTGCTCCTTTCTCGCCTCATTCCCAAAGATGCTTAGCAAGGGATGGACCGTCTGTGTGTTGCACCTGTTTTATTTTCCCTGCTGGTTGGGACGGGCCCAGAGGAACCCATGTCTTCCTGCACCCAGCCTAGGCAAGCAGGCATTGCCCAACGCCATTTCTCCTACCCTGGCACCGCTGGCTGCACTGACTTCCCGAAGCCACCAGGGGAGCCCCCAGCCTTTGCTTTGGGGCCGGAAACTCCGCACCCCGTTTCCCGGGTTCTTGCAGATTGGATCTGCAGAGCGGCACAGGACTGTGTGAAGGAGACCTGGGCACCCTGTGTGCATTCCAGACACTTCGATTTCAGAGCCGCACTGAGAGCGGCTTCTGGAGCTTGAACTAGGGGAATCTTCCCATCTGACATGAGCTGGTGGGAGAACCCGGGCCAGCTGTCAGACGGGTTCTCAGTCACCTGCCACACGGGTGCTGGGTGCCAGCTGCTGTGCCCTGTGTCGGGAGCCGCACGGCCCACCTAGAAGAACCTTCCCTCTGGGGACAGATCGCTGGGATGGGCTTCCCAGAGCAATGGGGCAGGTGGCAGGCGTCACCCAGAAGCTGGGACTGAAGGAAACTTCCAGAAGAGGGGCCCTGTTGGACCATGACACCACGTGCAACCGCGCGGCTCCATGGCAGGTGGGAGTGGTGGGTGCCGAGGCAAAGGGGGTTGGCAGCACGTGGCCTGAGGGGTGGGTGGGGCTGCCGCGAGGGTCCGGAGCTCAGCTAAGGCCACAGGGCCCCAGGGTGCTGGGTGCTGGGCTCCCGCAGCAGAGCCGTCTCCAGATGGAGGCTGTCCTAGAAGGTTCCAGCAAAGTGGGACGTGCTGTCCTCCAGACACTGACCAGCTCTGTCCCTCCTCGTCCTTCTCCCCAGTCAGAGACTCTGCAACGAGCTTCACAGGGCAGCTTGTTTAAACAAGGCCCAGAAAACTGTGTAGACAGCCCACGTAAGGCAGAAAACTGCGTGGAAAACCCACCTAAGGTGCAGTCCCCTTAGGTTCACTGGGGAGGGCCAGGCTGCTTCCTCTCCAGACCTCATCCACCTCTGCAAACCCGTCCTGGGACTTCCCTTTGCTGATCTCCAGGACACAGGGTCCCACCGGCTTTAAGACCCTTTATTATTATTATTGGGTGGCCTGGAAACCCAGCTGAGCTGAAACAAATGTCTCGATTCCAAGAGTAAAACCTGCAACCATTCCAGCACTGGGTCGGCCAGCCTCTCCCAAGCGGAGCAAAGCCATTCCTGTTTCCCCAGCTACTGCCTCGGAATAAAATCCAACCTGCCTATGAATCCATCTTGACCGAGATGTCCCTCCCTTCTGCTTGGATTCCGGCCAGCCCAAGGCCAGCCCATCCGTCCCCATGCCTGTGCCCGTGTCCACGGCGACCAGCTGGCACACCGGGCCAGTGGCTAGAGGCCCACTCGCTGCTGGCCCTCCGGCGCGCCCTACAGCCTGGGGAGCCTGGCTGCCCCTTCTGTTATCTGACCACCCCCCCACCCATGCCCCCTCAGTCTGTCTGTCCCACGTGAACCAAGACATATTTTAGCTTCCCACATGCTGTTGGATGACCCGCGTGAACATTCAACACACGCACACGCCTATGCACACACACGCATGCGCACACTGCTCCCCATGCTACCATGCACTCACGGCGCCCCTCTCCAAGGCGCCACCTAGCCTGAGAAGCAAACCCCTGGGGCTCATATCCCCTCTTCAATCCCCCAACAAGGCCGACTCTCCTGGGAATAGCGACAGCTGAGGGGTGAGGCTGGACCTTCCTCCCGGCTCCCCTCCTCCTGCCTGGGGAATATCCCACCAGGGCGCACTGCCGGATGCCGGGCCCCCGCTCACCTACTCAGTTCAGTGGGGAAAAGGGCCCAGGGAGAGTGAGCCAGAACGCACAGAGCAGAAACACCATCAACGTCTGCAGCCTTGGAAGCTTCTCCCGGGACCCTGCTGCCCCACAACTGCAAGGCCAGCCCCTGGGCACGGCCGCTGCCAACATCACAGAGTCAAACCCGACAGGGCCTGGCCGAGACTGCTGCAGCTTGTCTTCTTACAGAGAAGTAGGAATCGCGGTTCAGCCCGACCAGATAAACAAGCCACTTATTAAAGTTCTGTAAAACCTACAATTTTAGAAAGGTTTGATGTGGTTGACACTAAATTGATTTTAACACATCCCATTTCCGGTCGAATGCTGGGCTCCTTTCATCAGAACAAACGTGCTCATAACGGCTTGATTCTGAGTGGCTGGACGCAGGATAAACACATAGGAAGCCCGGGAGCTCACATTCATTGTCTTTCTTTTTGAAAGAAAAAGAAATAAAACGAGACACGTGTTTTCACTTCTCAATGATTAATGTCCCAGAAAGTTTTAGCGCGCACACACACACACACAGACACACACACACACACACACACACACACACACACACTTATCGAAGGCTTTCTGATCCGAATAATCAGCAACTAGAAAACCAACTTGGGTTTTCTTTCAGTGAGCAACGGAAACCTGACCCGGTCTGGTCAGTGCTCCCGGACTGAGGGAGCTGGAGGAAAATGGGGGCAGTGGGGAAATGGATTCCTAACCGCTGACCAGCGCACAGCAAACTGGGCAGCCTGCCCAGACACAAACCTTCTCACCATCACAGAGACTCGGCGAGTTGCAAAACCTGTGAAAATAAATGGCACTGAGAAAAAGCATTTCGGGGATTGGGGGGTCACTGCCAAGCAGTGTCCAGCGGGCCCAGGACACTTGGCTAACCAAGCCGGAAAGTTCCACAGCCTGGGGTCAGGGTGCAGCTTAGGTCCAGATGTAGAAGGGGTGCCAGAGAGAGCCGAGGCCAGAGGGGCACGAGGTACCCGCGGGCTGACTCCAGGCCTGTGTGGGAAGGGCATGCGTGCCCTGACCCCGAGCTAACGCCCCTGCCAGCGATTTTGTTTCTAATAAGCAAACCCCATATGGACGAAGTTTCCCAGGCAAGCTACAGAGGTGAACACATCTCTCAGACCGATTCTCCGAAGAGGGAAAAGGACGGCGAGCTGAAGTGGACGCCAGCACCAGGCTGAGTTCAGGCTCCGTGGAGGTGAGTTCTGTGGTCATGCAGGAGACATGGTGTGTGTGTGTGTGTGTGTGTGTGTGTGTGTGTGCGTAGCGTGCGTGTGGTGTGTGTGTGTGTGTGTGTATGTACAGGCCTGTCAGGCACAAGGTCATGGGTGGGACCCACCTTCTCCCCCGCCCCGCTTCCCTGCTCACAGGGGCAGACCCAGCCGGCCCCAAGCACTAAAGAGGCACAGGCGGGCACACGGGGCTGGCACTTCAGTGGCCCTGGAGCCCTCAGGGAAGGGGGTTCCTATTAATAAAAAGTGGGTCCGGGGTATGAGCTGTGTGGTCTAGCTCACGCTGCCCATCAGTGAGGGCTGGGTCTGAGCTGACGGCTCTGGGCGTGGCCCGTCCCCCTGAATCTGCAGAGCTGGGGAGCAGCAAGCAGAGCCGTCAGTCACCAAGTGTGGCGGCTGCGCAGATGGAGCCAGGCCCTGCAGCGGCTCCACCCAGGCCCTCGCTGATAGGGTTTCAGGTGATTCTGGCACCAGGTAATGGAAAATGCACCGGCCCAAGAACCCAATACCCAGGGACCCGGCATATGTGCGGTTGTGCAGAGCGAGGTTTTGTGGGGGATTTAGGAAGTACACAACGGAATGGGCAGGAGATGGGATGAGGACACTGGTGTGGAACTGCCCATGCGTGACAGGCGGCTGACCACAGAACGCCGAGGCGGCCTCACCCAAGGCGGGGCGCGAGACCTATCACTGGTCACAGCAGCGGTGGGGCGGGTGGGCATGTGCCCACAGCAGGACTTTTCCTGAGGACACTCTGAGCCTCGTGCAAACACTATGTCTGACCCAAGACCCCCCCCCAACGACCACCCCCCAGAGGCTTCTGGGAATTGCAGGACGTAGCCAGGGTGTAAAGTGTTGCCTTGGCTTGGTTTGAAATCCAAGACAAGAGAGAATGTGTGGCTTGTAGACTCAGAGCAACGGTTAAAAGGACTCAAGGCAGTGAAAAGTCTGGCTGAGCTCAGCCGCTTCCGGAGCCTGGAGCAGCCGAATGAATCTCTGCAGGCAGAGGAGAAGGTGGAGGTTCAGCCCAGGTGCCTCGGCTGTAAGTCCCAGGTCCTGTGAGAACAAGGTGGTGCCCTGAGATGGGTGGGGGGGGCTCTTGTCTGCAGCTAGTCTCCCCCTGCTGCCCTGGGGATCACACTGTTTTGCTCTAGCCTTCCCCACTGCACACAGCCTGTCCTTCACTGGGCGTCTCTGCACACAGCCTGGAAAGCGTTACTCCGAAGACATTCGCACCATGCTACTTCAGCATCACTCGCTACAGCCCCGCACAGAAGCAGGCAGAGGCCCTCACCAGGCAAGTGGCTGAGCAGCTGTGATGTGCACCCGGGGGGCCGCCCCTCAGGGAGAGAACAGCGAGTGAGGCGCCTGCCTTAGATCAGCCGATTTGGGTTTGATGCCAGGCACCCAGTATGGGTCCCAGAGCGCTGTGATCCCGAACACCAAGTCAGGAGTCAGGGATCCCTGGGTGTGGCCCCAAACATCGTGCCACTTGGGACCGAGTGGGCAGAACCTGAGGGCGCATGGAGTGAAGTGGTCAGCGAGGGCTGAGACAGCATCAGAGCCCAGTGGGCTGAACTTACTCGATGCTGGACTTGACAGTTTATATGATACCCAAGAAACAAATATCAGAAAGCAAATGATAGCCTGTGCCCAGCTGATCATGAGGTGCCCGGGAGGGAAGGTGGGTTCTAGCCCTAGTCAGCCATCCCAGCAGAGCCTCGCAAGAAGCCAGAGGAACCCCCACATCCTGAGGGCCGCCATGTTCAACATCCGGACTCCACAGCCTGTCAGAGCTCCACCCAGCAGAAAAGCTGATCTTTCCCTGTTTCACCAATACATGCATGAGATGAGAGGCTACTACAAGAGTATCCCACCCACACAGCAGAGCCTGGCAAGCTATTTGATATGCTGGATTTGATGTGTAGTATTTGATGTGTCGTATCTGATATGCCAAAAACCAGTAACAATGATAGACCTCATTCCCATGACCTGAAGAAATGGTTTGAGGCTCTTCCTGTCCCTGGAGCAAGCAGATGCCCTTGGGCTACACTAGCATGTGACAGGGCGTATGGAGATGTTACTGGTGCCCGCTTGAGCAAATCGATGAGCAACGGGAAGACAAGTGATACAAGTGATACAACTGAACGAATCAAACACACTGGCCAAGAATAACCACACTGCCTCCTAGAGTCGTGGGCAAGCAGGGAGGCTAGCGGGTACAGCAGGAAGGGGGTCTCCGGCAGTGGGAGAGGGGGGCGGAAGTGCTGTGGGCATCGGAGCCAAACCCCTGCAATTCTATTTGACTGAACCAACCACAGTCAGCAAAGGACAACAGCAAAAGCCAATAACAATGTTTCCCTCCCTGCTGCCTCTCGCCCAGTGTGTCCCCCTGCTGCCTCTTGCCCAGTCATCCACCCTGGACACATCCGCAGCACCTTGGTAACTCTGTGACTTCCAAGGGAAGCAGCTCCTGGCTTCGCTTCACGTCCAAGCTGAGGGGGGTTTCTCCCCCTCTGTCCTGTCCATATTGTGGACAGAGGCTGTTCCTGAGGTCCTGCATGGGGAGGTGAGGTAGGTCCACAGAGGTCTGGAGAACCAGGGAGTCCAGGGCAGAGAATGGGCAGGAATCAAAGAGGGCATGAGCAGACCCTGAGAGGACCCTGAGAGGACCCTAAGAAGATCATGACAGGACCCTGAGAGGGGCCCTGAGGAGGAGCCTGAGAGGAGCCTGAGAGAACCCTGAGAGAACCCTGACAGGACCCTGAGAGGAGCCTGAGAGAACCCTGAGGGACCCTGGGAGGACCCTGAGAGAACCCTTGGAGGACCCTGAGAGGAGCCTGAGAGGACCCTGAGAGACCCTGAGGGGACCCTGAGAAGACCCTGAGAGGACCCTGAGAGGAGCCTGAGAGGACACTGAGAAAACCCTGAGAGAACCCTGAGGGGACCCTGAGAAGACCCTGAGAAAACCTGGAGAAGACCCTGAGAGGACCCTGAGAGAACCCTGGGAGGACCCTGAGAGAAGCCTGAGAGGACACTGAGAAAACCCTGAGAGAACCCTGAGGGGACCCTGAGAAGACCCTGAGAGGACCCTGAGAAGACCTTGAGAGAACCCTGAGAGGAGCCTGAGAGAACCCTGAGAGAACCCTGAGGGGGACCCTGAGAAGACCCTGAGAAAACCCGGAGAAGACCCTGAGAGGACCCTGAGAGAACCCTGGGAGGACCCTGAGAGAAGCCTGAGAGGACCTTGAGGGGACCCTGGGAGGACCCTTGGAGGACCCTGAGAGGAGGCCTGAGAGAACTCTGAGAGGACCCTGAGAGGGACCCTGAGGGGACCCTGAGAGGACCCTGAGGGGTCCCTGGGAGGACCCTGAGAGGACGCCCTCCCAGAGACAGGGGCAGCACTGCTGTGCAGCAGGATGGTGTCCCCCCCAAAGTGACAGGGACGCGAGTCCTGCTTCCACAACCAGCACTTTCCATCCTGCACCTCAGGGTCGAGAGACAGCACACACGTAGCGTGCGCTCCCTTGCCCTTACTTGAGCTGGACTGACACATGGTCCTCCACACACCGTCAGAAGCCCTGAGCGCTGCCCAGTGACCCCCCAAATCCTTTCTTTTCACTTTTGCTAACACCCAGTGATGCTCAGAAGTTACTCCTAGCTTGGCACTCAGGGATCACTCCTGGTGGTGCTCCGGGGACCTTATGGGATGCCAGGGATCGAACCTGGTTGGTCTGCGTGCAAGGCAAAAGTCCTCCCCCACTGTCCTATGGCTCTGGTCCCCCAAATCCAAAGAAACAAACTGCGTGCTTCCCCGAGACCTGGGGCTGAGGGGACTAACACCAGTTTTCCCGCCCGCGGCAGGAGCTGAGTTACCAAGCGACACACCCAGATCTCAGATCCCGCAACCAACACCCCCACACTCCCCCACACCCTTGTTTGGGTAACGGTGAAAGACCCAGACCTGTAAGCAAACCGCGAAGTCCGTGCCCTGCTCCTCCTCGCCTCCCAGCGCTGGTCACAGAGCAAGGTGGGTGCTTGGGGGCTCCTGCTCCTGCGACAAATGCCCACACTGCCCTCCTCGCCCTGGCCATCACTGGCCTGTCCAAAGCTCTGGATTCACCCAGTTCCTTCTAGTAACTTTGGACCCTAACCTCAAAGCACGGCTCTGTGCCAGGGGTACCCCATAAAGGGGTTGGGGGCAGGAAGTCATGGAAGCCAGTGGCAGAGAGAGACAGCAGACTCCTGTCTCAGATGGAAGAAGTGGAACCTTGAGTGAAGGCTCAGGGTGTCCCGCAGAACCCCCATTTCCCAAATAGGGGCTGGACCTAGACCTGCCTCCCTGTGCCTTCTGGGCTATGGTCTCGCTCCCCCAAACCTTCTCCTCACCCCTCCTGCACCCCCTCCCCAGCACCCACCCAGGCCCACGCCACAGCGGGACCCCTCGGCTGAGGCGTCAGGCGATCGTGGGGAAGAAACGGCCCTGCACGGCCATGGAGACACGAGGCGATGATGCATGGGCGTCCTAGCTTTACAAACCGCCTCCCGGTTGTTATGAGATTAAAACTATTTTCTCCCTCAGTAAATGCTTCCCTTCAGAACCACGGGGGGTGGGGGTGGGGGGAACACACACACACACACGCAATTTGTGGTCCATTTGCTGTTCCCATGTTCTAGGGGCGGTGGCCTCCCTGAGGCCAGAGCTGAAGTGGAGATGGGTGAGGAGAAGGCCAGCCGATCAGTGCTGCACGTCTGCTGGACTTCGGGAAGGCCAGGTGGGCACCGTGTGTCCCGGGACAAGGCCAGCAGGGTGGGCCTCGGGTAAGTGACTCTTGACCCACGCACTGAGTGCACGCTTGGACTCTAGGGCGTTTTCAGGGGCGTCCTCCCAGTTTACAACTACAGCGGAGTCATGCGGTTTTTAAATGTCTGCCTCAGGGGCTGGAGGCGATAGCCCAGCGGTAGGGCATTTGCCTTGCCCTGGGCTGGCCTGTGCCAGCCCAGGTTCAATCCCCGGCATCCCATATAGTCCCCCGAGCACCGCCAGGAGTAACTCCTGAGTGCAGGGACAGGAGAAACCCCCTGAGCATTGCCGGGTGTGACCCAAAAAAGCAAAAAATAAATAAATAAATAAATAAATAAAAATGTCTGCCTCAATTCTGCCACTGGAAAAAATCTAAACCCATTAGAAACCGCAGCCCATTTTTATGTCCCTCGACAATGATGTGATTCCTTATCCCTGGGCACAGGATCACAGCCTAGAGATCAGCAGAGGGAAAATCATCCTCAGGATAAACCAGGCTGAGCGGCACACGGGGCTGGTCACCTCTGCCCTTCAAAGGCTAAGTCCAGGCCAGAGAGGATGGGCTAAGACTCTTGCCTGATCACCTCAGACCCCGCTCGGCTCCCCAGAACCAGGTGCCCTGCCCCAGACACTCCTGGGACTGACTCCTCAGCGCAGAGCTGCTAAGCACAGCTCCTGAGCATTGCTGAGCACGGGCCCCACCCTCTCCTCACCCCCCAAAAACAAAAAGCCCAATTCACTTGTGCCAAGAGCAAAGCACCCACTGTGGGCTGGGAAGGCTGGTCTGTTGGCTGCCCACACATGCCCCGTGTCCGTGATCACTCAGCAAAGGGGCTGCAATCCCGGTTTGACACTTGCTCGACCATGCTCTGATGTCAGTGCAGTGTAGACGGCTCTCATCGGATCCAGTCCTTCTATTAAAGCTCAATGAGAAAAGTGCCTAGCTGTCCCTGTTACATTGTGTTGCTTGAAAAGATTCAATGACTGCTTCGTTGAAAATCAGAGCGAACCAGAGTCACCTTCATTAAGAGGCCAGGGCAGAGCAGCGGGAGGGTGGGGGCCGAACTCACCCTGCGCTGCTCACATGAGACTTGCTCAAGGCATCAGGCCGAAAGAGCCCAGCAGGGTCTGCGGCTCTGCCCTTGGCCCCGGGTGCCAGCAAGTGGCTGGAGGTGGTGGGGGGGAGTCTTCATAACTTTCCTGGGCATTAGCCAAGGGATTCCAGTGGCAGCGATGGCATCTTTTTCTCAGGGCTAGAAACTACGGGTTGTTCATGGCCTCATGGGAGCACTGTCGCACCGGACACTGTGACTTGCCCAAGAGTAAATGGCGCCCCCAGCCCCAACTTCAGGCTCAGGAAAAAGTCAGGGCAGACGTGGAGGGCTGTAGCTCGAGGGGCTGGTGTGGGGATTTCTGGAGGAATAACTGTCCCGGCTGGTGCCCAGAACCGCCAGAGAGATGTGGGAGGCGGAGTCCCAGGTCGGTGACCCCCCCACCTAAACAGCAAGGCAGCAAGGGACCACAGGACAGAGCCCTGGGTGGAGACCCAAGAGCTGGCTTACACACAGGCTCTTCACAGAGCTCGTGGCTGCTGAGGCCAGAAGGGGAAGGGGCGGGTGCTGAGTTCAAGCATCTTTGTCAGAGTACATGGCCCGGAGCTGGGGGGTGGGGAAAATGGTGGGAGGAAGGGGGTAGACGCTGAAGCAAGGCTGACACCAGTCAAGCAAGCTTGGGGTCACAGATTGGCCCGTAAGGCGGGAAGGGTTCCTCTGAGAGCTTCAGGGGCCTGTAGCCCTGCCCACCCATGGCTCGGATGTGGCAAGGCACGTGTGGGGTATTTACCCACTCGGAGTGCAGGGCTTGCGGCAACCCGCTAGGTCACCTGGGCTCTGCCCGGCCCCAGGAGGCCCTTCCCCGACACCCAACAAGCGCCTGCTGCTGCTTTAAGCCCTGGCGGTGGCACCTCGGAGGAGGTCGCTGGTTTGGATAAGGTCCACTAGTAATACTGTTCTCCGCTGAGAAAGGGTCACTGGTCCATCGGTTTGCTTTCTGAGAGGAAAGCTTCGCCTTATGGGGACGTTCACGAAGCCCCATCAGCCAGAGGTAGGCCGCCACCGCACACTGTGGTCGTCCAAAATGGAAGTCCCTCCTTTTCAGTAAACTGGGAAAACTATGATTTCATCTCATCTTAAAATTATGTAGTCTATGCAATTGCTTATGAGGTACATTATTGTTACTGTTTTTGGCATATTGAATACACCATGGGTAGCTGGCCAGGCTCTGCGTGGCTCTGGGTTCATCCCAGGGGGCCCAGTCGTTTTCTGTGTCAGACCATCAACCATCCAGGGCCCACAGGACAGAGCCCTGGGTAGAGACAAGCCTATCTCCTGTCTGTCACCTGCTGATGCAGCTGGGCACGCCAGCCATACCTGCAGATTCTTAAACAAGGGCCAAATTTTATATGTCATAAATATTTTTATCATGAGTCTTGCTTGCCCCAGATCAATATTCTGTTCCCACGGGTTCCCGTGTAGGACATACATGTTGATATTCCAAGAGTGCTTGGCTATGCTCACTTGATCACTTGAATCCCATTATTCATCGGTTTGCTGGAGCGGGCACCAGTAACATTTCCACTGGACCCTATCACGTACCAATGTAGCCCAATGGCATCTGGTTGATTCAGGAATATGAAGAGCTTCAAACCGTTCCTTCAGGGTCTTGACAAGGAAGTTTGACCATCTTGTAGGTGGGCGGCCACATGATCTTTTGACATCCCGTGGGCTGGATCAACCAAAATGTAATCAATTCTCCTAGTTCAGAGACATGCCCGTGCACCTCAGGACAAATTGACATGCCTCTTATTCTAAAGGTAATGCCAAAGTGAATTATTCTGATGGATTTTGGACCTTAGTGGGATCCAGGGTCTGGGATCTGCTAACTATATATACATGGTAAAAGGTATTAGTGCATCTCTCAACCAGAAAGAAGTTCAGAACAATAATGTACCTTATTTCCAATGAATGGAGACGTTACTGGTGCCTGCTCGAGCAAATCAATGATCAAGGGGAAGACAAGTGATACAGTGATGCAATTGTTTTTTGTCTTTGGAGGCTGTATCTGGTGGTGCTGGGCTATTCCTGACTCTGTGCTCGGAAGTCACCCTGGGGCGCTGACAGGGAGGGCCACAAGGGGAGCCAGGAATCAAACCAGGGGTCAGTGCTATTTCCTGGACTATCTCCCAAGCCCTTTGTAATGAACTTTAAAAACTTGTCTTTAATGTATTCCTAAGCCCTGGCCCACCACTTCGGCAGAGCCTCACAACAAGCCAGACCACCCGTCCCTCACTCCACGGGCGCCGCCATTTTCCACTTTCGGACTTCCCTCTCGTCAGAACTCCACCCAGCAGACCAGCCCATCATAGCCCGGATCACCGACACCCACCCTGCAGCAACTTTTTCCTCAATCCGGCCCAGGTATGCTGGTCCAGAGACTCTCACACATGGGGCAGAGCTGTTCCTTGCTCTCCCTGTGCACAGCCGTTCGTGAGGCAGTCAGGAGGCATGGCGGGTCCTAGCCCTGGCCCACCACTTCGGCAGAGCCTCACAACAAGCCAGACCACCCGTCCCTCACTCCACGGGCGCCGCCATTTTCCACTTTCGGACTTCCCTCTCGTCAGAACTCCACCCAGCAGACCAGCCCATCATAGCCCGGATCACCGACACCCACCCTGCAGCAACTTTTTCCTCAATCCGGCCCAGGTATGCTGGTCCAGAGACTCTCACACATGGGGCAGAGCTGTTCCTTGCTCTCCCTGTGCACAGCCGTTCGTGAGGCAGTCAGGAGGCATGGCGGGTCCCAGCCCTGGCCCACCACTTCGGCAGAGCCTCACAACAAGCCAGACCACCCGTCCTCACTCCACGGGCGCCGCCATTTTCCACTTTCGGACTTCCCTCTCGTCAGAACTCCACCCAGCAGACCAGCCCATCATAGCCCGGATCACCGACACCCACCCTGCAGCAACTTTTTCCTCAATCCGGCCCAGGTATGCTGGTCCAGAGACTCTCACACATGGGGCAGAGCTGTTCCTTGCTCTCCCTGTGCACAGCCGTTCGTGAGGCAGTCAGGAGGCATGGCGGGTCCTAGCCCTGGCCCACCACTTCGGCAGAGCCTCACAACAAGCCAGACCACCCGTCCTCACTCCACGGGCGCCGCCATTTTCCACTTTCGGACTTCCCTCTCGTCAGAACTCCACCCAGCAGACCAGCCCATCATAGCCCGGATCACCGACACCCACCCTGCAGCAACTTTTTCCTCAATCCGGCCCAGGTATGCTGGTCCAGAGACTCTCACACATGGGGGCAGAGCTGTTCCTTGCTCTCCCTGTGCACAGCCGTTCGTGAGGCAGTCAGGAGGCATGGCGGGTCCTAGCCCTGGCCCACCACTTCGGCAGAGCCTCACAACAAGCCAGACCACCCGTCCTCACTCCACGGGCGCCGCCATTTTCCACTTTCGGACTTCCCTCTCGTCAGAACTCCACCCAGCAGACCAGCCCATCACAGCCCGGATCACCGACACCCACCCTGCAGCAACTTTTTCCTCAATCCGGCCCAGGTATGCTGGTCCAGAGACTCTCACACATGGGGCAGAGCTGTTCCTTGCTCTCCCTGTGCACAGCCGTTCGTGAGGCAGTCAGGAGGCATGGCGGGTCCTAGCCCTGGCCCACCACTTCGGCAGAGCCTCACAACAAGCCAGACCACCCGTCCTCACTCCACGGGCGCCGCCATTTTCCACTTTCGGACTTCCCTCTCGTCAGAACTCCACCCAGCAGACCAGCCCATCATAGCCCGGCTCGCGCGGCGCAGCGGCCGCGCCGTTCATCAATTTTGCTTTATTTGGAGGTGTTTAAAAGAGTTTGTCTCCCGCTCGGCAAGCCTGGCAAGCTTCTCGTGTTGTATATGATATGCCAAATTCCAGTAACAATTATATTAGGTCATTCCCATGACCTAATATAGTGGTTTGAGGCTCTTTATGTTCCTGTAGCAAGCCGATACCCCTGGCTCTACTGGCATGAGACAGGACATATGGAGATTTTACTGGTGCCCGCTCTAGCAAATAGATGATCAACGGGAAGATCGTGATCGTGATCGAATGTATTCCCTAACCTGTTTCGGAAATGAGCACTTTCAGCTTCTTTTGGACACTGGAGATCTTTGTAAGTGGCTCTCTGGACTCAGTCACGTTTTTCAGCTGCACCCTCTGCCCAGAACGAGATTTCCTCCACTCCAGACCTACTGCAAAAGTAAACCACCATGAGCCCCACCCCCACCAGAGTAGCATCGGATTTCACGTGTGTGGGTGGTTTGACAAGGTGCCCTGGGGTTGTGGCTTCCCTGCACACTGCCCCCCTCAGGCGGCTCCCTGCAACTGCTAGTTCCAAGGCTTTGGTTACCATTATCACTTCAGTTTGATCTATACTTTCTCTCCACCGCCCTTTTGGCGTTAAAGCCACGCTGCATTACCACATGGCGTAGCTTTCCGGTTTGCAGCCTTGGGAATCCTCCTGGTGAGACTGCGTGCAGTGGGGCCCTTCTGGTTCTGCGTCCGTGGACCGAGCTTCCAAGCAGGAAGCCTGTGACATTCCTAAACACTGTGTGTGGGCCATGCTCGTCTGGCTCTCGGCTCCATGCCCCCAAGATATGGGCAGTGGGCAGTTCAGATGGGCGAACAGGTCCTGAGCGTGCGCTGCGGCAGGGCCCGTGGACACAGGCCCTGGGAAGGCTGTGCCATTTCCGGGAGCGTCAGTGTGGTGGGTATGTTCTGGAGAGGGTACCACAAACTGTCTGTCACCGAGGGCAGTGATGTGGCTGCACCAGGACTCAGGAATGGGCGTTCCGTGGCTGAAGCCCTGTGTGGCTCAGAGAAGTCCCACTCAGAGCTCAGTGCTCACCAGGCGGGTCAACACAGAGGCCCTCTCCTCCCGGGAGTCGAATCCACCCACTTTGGTCACTGCTTTCCTGTTGCAGGACACCTAAAAGTCTAGGCCTCTGCATCTGCCCTGGATTGCCTCCTGCCGGTCACTTCATAGATAGGGGGTAGTCTAAATGTGGCAGTTTATCTGACCATGTATTCTGTACTGGCTGGTATAAATATTCTCTCATGCTACCACAATCATCGTGGGACTAGCTAGATCTTACCAGCATATTTGCCTGGCCACGTTGGATCTCTAAGTAATTAGACCAGAGAGAAATGCTGTTTGCCTCCAAGCAAGCAAGCATGGCTCCCTGATAACTCAAAGGCAACTAAAATACAAAACTACCGTGAAGTAGACGAGACTCTTGTGAAGGCTTGGAGAAATATTTAACTGGCATTAGTATTAGTCTTTGGTACAGAGACATGCCATCTCAGAAACCCCCTTCTCTACCCTATAAAGGCATTTCCAGGCAGATCTTGGCTCAAAACATTAGCATATAATAGGGGCCTAGGTGAGGTGCTGGGAGAAATTACCTAAGGGCATTTGACCCTTCCTGCTTCCCATAATAGTGGAGGTCTGAGTTGCAGGGTTATAAAACCAGCCTGCTCTCTCTCTCTCTCTCTCTCTCTCTCTCTCTCTGTCTCTCTCTCTCTGTCTCTCTCTCTCTCTCTCTCTCTCCTCTTCTCTCTCTCTCTCTCTCTGTCTCTCTCTCTCTCTTCTCTCTCTCTCTCTCTCTGGGCTCTCTTTTTGGGCTCTCTCTTTTGTGAGCTTGCACTCTTCTTGGGGGTCTTTGACTCCTCTTTACAGGGCCTTAACACGTGGTGGCCGCCATCTTGGCCTACGTGGCTGGGGTTTCAGCTAGGAATCCTAAGCCACGGGGTTTTTTCTACTGCTGACTTGTATGCCTGAACCTGTGATAAGTAAAGCCTTTTTAAAACTGCATCGGATTCCTGAGTCTTCATCCATTCCCCGCTGGCTTGGAGGTAGAAGGAAACTCACTTCCCAGCACTGTTGGGGACCCGGCCGCATCCCCGACACTTTCCCACCGCTCCTCAGGACTGTGAGCTCGGAAGCGTGGGCTACCCAGGGCTCTCCTCACACGCTCCTGGGGGCCACTGCCAACCTCCTGGCCCAACACCCTTCACACTGTGGGAACAAATGAAATCAGAATGCATGAAAGACTCAGAAGCTAAAGCAATAACGTGCCTATCAGAGCAAAAGTTAGAAGAAAAGACATAAATCTTCCTGACTGCCACATAGGAAATGGTGCTACGCTGTTAGGACAGAGGGCTCAGAGGGCTGGAGTCCATACCTTGCATGCATCAGGCCCTGAAACTCGATTCTTAGTATCACAAACATCCCCCCAGCACCATCAGGACCACGGTGGCCCTGGAGCCCTGCTGACCCCAAGCCCTGAACCATACGGCCCAGGTGGCCAAGTATCACCAGGCATCACCTGGCGCTCCCACAATCCAGACCCTGCTTGGAAGCCCTCCAAAAGCGTAGCCACACGAAGGAATAAACAGATCCCTCTAAATTCAGAACCTCAGTGACTCAAAGGATGCCATCGAGAACATGCACAGATAACCCACAAGCAGGCGAGATCTTTGTAAGTGGTCCCTGGGCTACGGGAGTTGCAACTAGAGCCTCTGGAGAACATTCTGGAATCAGCTGTGATAAAGATACAGCCCACCGGGAAGATACAGCCCACAGAGTCTGCAGAGACATTTCTCTGAACACATACAAATGATGATGATGGATGATGATGATGATGATGATGATGATGATGATGATGATGATGATGAAAGATACACAAAAGACGTGGAGAAGCCACTGCCCTCCTCCAGCAAAGGCAGAAACAAAGACCCAAGGGACTTGGTGTCACACTGACCAGGATGACCTTGACTAAGCAGAGGGGGTAAGGCCATGTGCTGGGTGAGGGCGGGGAACCTCGGAACCTCAGCAGGTGGGGCTGGGGTTACCGCCCTATGCTGCAGAGCTACTCCTAGGTCCTTACTCGGGAGAAGCAGAAGTAACACGTCCACACCAAGACTGGCCCACAGACGTCCTCACAAGCATCACTCCCAACTGCCCACAGCGAAAAAACGATGGAAACATCATTCACAAAATCTGATCTAGCCATGCTATCGCTTCCCCACTATCGAACAAAACGACATGCTAACAACTGCCACTTTAGGGGGTGGACCTCACCGACTGCATCCCCAGGGAAAGCGGTGGCCACTGCCTGCCAGGCCCAGGAACTGCCCAGACGAGGCAAACCCCCAAGAGACACACAGCAACAGGTTAAGTTCCGGGCTGGAGGTCCTGGAGAGAAACGGACTGTGATGGCCCAGAGGATGCGGGTTTCCTAGCGGCACGAGACAGCGTGCGGAGAGGGACCGACCAGGTGCTCTCTGGGTTGGCTGGAGGGATGCTTGACCTGAGCGAACTGCACGGTCTGCGAATTAGGGTTCATGAAGTTGTTCGACTCCCTGGCCAGCTCAGAAACCGTGTGAAGAGACTGGGGCAGAGGCTGTCTTCACCTGAGGGAATAAGGTACCTTATGTGGCCGCAGACATGATTCTGTCCACCCCCACTCCCATCACCTCCCGACATCTCCTACTTGGCCTTGCTCCCAGGGATGCGGCATGGTGCCCTTCTAGAACTTTCTACTCCCACTTCGGATCAGTACATCTGTTCGTGAGTGTGTTACGATCACAGACCCTCCTGCTAAATTCCACGAAGGTTCCCTCTTGGCTTTCACATGCCAGGGGCTCCCCTCAGAACTCCGCAGGGTGCCTCGCGCTTCAGAGGCCCTCGGGTGGCACGTGCCATGTGAATGCGAGAATGAACATCTCTGTCAGAGGCACCATCGGGTGGTGGAGGCAGAACCTTCCAGAAGGCTGTTGCCTTCCGCACTCAGCCTTCACAGTGGGGACCGAGGTGGGACATACAGGGCAGAGAGAAGTACCAGAGGGCGAAGGGCTTTCTTTCTTGCCCGCTTTAAAATCTCAGAGTCCGGACTCTGGTTAAGTCCTGAAGGGGGAGAAGCCGGCCCTGGCCCACGTCTCCCTGAGGACCAGTTGCCAGGAACATTCTCCGGACAGCGGCCGTGGACGCTTCCATTAGCAAGACCAACACTCACGGCAAAGAGCGAGATTGTGCGAAGCCTTTAGTATGTCTCACAAGCTTCAGTCAGCGGCCACAGCTCTTGCCTGATTGGGGCCATGCAGCATGTTCATTACTGCACGTGTGTTTCGTTCTTCTGCCCCGAAAGGCACGCGCGCATGACAGTGGGGCGGGAGAAACCACGGCATCTCTCCAGACCTCAGACTGGCACACAGCCGACTTGCATACCCCGGGGTCTCCCACAGACCCTTCCAGCCACCTGCTCCGAGCAGCCGTGCAGGCGGACCCCAGCGGCCTTCGGGTTGCTGCCTGCGCCCACTTGGACAGTGAGTGCTGTCCCCTGCTGGTAAGGGCACTGCAGTGCTGGTGCACCGGGCCCTGAACACTGCCAGGGCCGGGCTCATACCTCTGAGCCGCTGCCAGAGCTCCCGCCCACCTTGCCGCCACCCCACTCTCAGAGGGCAGCCTCGGAGATGGGCTTCTCACGGCTAGGGGCACCAGCAGATGCGGGAGGCCCTGGTGGGAGTGTTGCTCTGCACGGCCCGGGGTTTCCTGGGAAAGGGCTTCAGGGCCCATTCCAGGGGGCTCCCAGAAAGCTTCAGCCCCAAGGACTGATGCTCTGTCTCTCCACTTCCCTTTGGACTTGACCTTTGGACTTGACCTGGCATTTCTGCGCTGCTCCATGGGGTCGGCCTCTAAGACCCACCAAGACCAGCCTCACTCTGCAGTGGGGCTCACCCTGGACTTGAGCCCCGTGTCCTTCAGGTGCCGTTTCTCAGAGGCGTTGCCTCGACTGCTCTGCTCTACACAGGTCGTAAGTCCCTTCTGGAATAAGGCCAGTAGGAAAGAGGGCGGAACACGGCAAAGAGCTCAGACCCCAGCCCCCCGCACCTGTGCTGCCAGAGGAACCTTTTCCTTGGGATTTCCAACGGCGGCAATTCTGGGTCCAGTGACTGGCTATTTCCAGACAGCAAGGGGCCTGTGTTGGGAAGTGCTTCTGCGCTTTCCAGGACGACTGTCCACTTTGCAGACAGGCACTGGGAATGCTGCTGGGCGTGGCTGGTCCCGGAAACAGCGGCCTTCAGAGCCCCCACCCTTCCTCGCCTCCAAGAATGCCTTTCTTGAAGGGCACCTGGGCACCCGGCAGCCCTCAGCAGGCCAGAGCAGGCACAGTCATGGGAAGGTTCAATGTCCCAGTCCGTGCTTTGCAGTAAGAGGGGCAGGGTTGCTGACCTCCCAGACAGGGTTACTGAGCCCCCAGGCAGGGTCACTGACCCCAGGCAGGGTCACTACCCTCCAGGATATGCTCTAGTCGGGACCCTCTCACTCAAATTCCCAAGACTCAAGATGGCAAGTGCAGAGGATCAGCCAAGTGCAGGGACTGGGTGCCCCCAGCGGTCACTCGGTGCCATCTCCTGTGCCCATGGGGGCCTTGGGTGGGTCTCAGACACTGCCGAGGCCACGACCAGGCAGCTGTTCTTACACACGACCACCTGCTCCTGGTTTCATGGATGAACCTGAAGATTTCAACAATACCACGGCCCTTAGACACTGGGGGTGCTGGCTCTGAGAGCTCGGCTACTCCTGGCACCAAACCACAAACGCCATCTTCATTCTTCCCACACACCCTCACAGTTTTGCATTTGGAAAGGGGGGATGGTTGCAAGGCTCACGGGGAGGCTGAAAAGGCCGCAGCAGCAGGGCAGGAAAGGGGCTGCGCCTTCAAGGCCTCTGTGGTTCTCCGAGGGTGGACAGGTCTAGCAGGGCCCCAGGGGAGGGTGCCAGAAGGATGCTGAGCGCAAAGTAGGCAGAAGAGGCCAATGGGGTGGGAGTCGTTATGGCCCGGGCTAGCACTTCGGGGCCTGACAGTGTCCAGTTTTAGAACCTGCCTCTAGAACACCTCCCTGGCTGCCACACTCAAGGGGTCAAATAAAAGCGGGACCCACAGCCTGCAGAAGCCACGCATGGACATAAAGGACTGGCGAACTTTCTGCCCAGGCCTTCCCTGGCACGGAGGCGTGTGGGGCTCTAGCCCAGCCCCGGCTCTCCCGCTGAGGCTGCGTGAGTGTGCAGCCTGCAGGTCAGTCACGCCTTTCCAAGGGGCACTGTGTGCTGCAGGGGGCGGGTAGCTCCAGTCCCAGACACCCACCCCTTCAGGCTTCCTCCTCCTTTCTAGCACCTTCCCCTTCTACGCCGGTCCACAGAGGCATTCCCAGCTCAAGCCCGCAGGGGGTTCCGTTGACTTTCCCTGCTCACTCTGCTCCCACCTGGGGAGGCCCGAGAGCCACTCAACAGTGATTGGTTCTTGCGCGGGAGAGCAGGTCCTGGATCCAGCCAGCTTTGAGGAAGAGGAGGGGTGCCAGGACGCCCCAGACCCTGTCAGAGGGTCCCTAATTCAAATTCTGGCCCCACAACTGTTGTGTGGTCATGGGACCATCCCTACGCACAGTAGCTGCACGGCACCTGAATGGAGTTGCTCCAAGTTGTAAAATTAGTAAGAGCCAAAGAGCAGGGAAAGTGGAAAAGGAGAGAACCATACCAGCCCCTCATCTGCTACGCCCGACGGGCATGCATTTCCTGTCAACTGAGGTCTTCAAAGAGCCTTCCAGAAACAAAGCAAGCACGAGAAGGCGGGGACACTCTACCAATCACGCCTTGTGTTTCAGACAATCATTTCTCTCCTGGAAAACAAAAAAACCAACTCAAACAATACATTGTTTATTGAGCATCTACTATGTGGCAAGCACTTGATTTCCAATGGAACAATAAGGAATTTCCTTTCAGCAGCTCCCCTTTCTTCTTTAAAAAACAGTCAAGGCCTCACTCAGGAGGTTCAATCAACACAGTAACTGAAGACTTTTCCCGATCAAGCATTTTTTACTATCATGAATGTCCTCAGAAGCGAAACCCTGAGGGCTGTGCAGAGAGTTTCCTGGGACATCTACATGTATGTTTTAACGTTTGGCGTTGTCTTCTTTGTACTATTGTTTTCCACCTAAAACTTTCCCTTTTGTTTTTTCTACTTTCTGAAAAAAAAAGTCGAAAAAAGTACTTTCCCTACTTTTTTGGGAAGAAAAAATCTAGCATCTGGAGTCTGAGACCACTTGAAATGTCTGGGCCGGGATTGCTAATGACCTCCCAGAGATAACCCAAATTGCTGATTTAGCAAAGCCCATTCTTGACCTTGACACAGACAGGACAGGCCCAGGGGAAGGACTTGGGAGAGAACAGCTCAAGAAAAAGGATCATAGAAGCGCTGGGAGCCCACAAGGCGCCCTCCCCCATTCAGCAAACACCTGGCTAAGTTGGAAAACATGACCGCACCACCCTTCCTATTGGCAACGCTCGGAGCTGTCAGCTCTGGGCTTGTCACCAGTTGCACTAGGAGGCCCCCGGCAGCCACAAGAGCCCCTAATTAGGCAGAAATGACACTTCCACAACTGACCTGCCAGGACCTTTGGCAAACCATTTAACATCATTAGTTAACGTTTTCTAAAAGTGTGAATGTAAATGAACAGCCAGTGGCTTTCAATGGAGTTGGTCGGTGGCATCCCCCTCGCCCCCGGCTCAGTCTTTCTCTCCATGAATAGCCCACTTGTTTCCCTCCAGAACTGGAGGGAGGCGCTAGTCCTCGGTGAGATGTGTAAGAGGCCACAAGAGGCTCAGGGGAGCAGACAGACATCTCTTACCGCCTTCCTGTGAGGGGGACCCCAGTACCCAACACACAAGCTCCCCGTCCGGCAAGGAGGGAGCTCCACAGCCGTGCCAGTGGGCTGGCCGAGGGGCACCTCCAAGGAGGTGAGCTGGGCTTGTGAGCATGCTAAGAGACCATAGCAGGCTCTGCATGGGTGGGCGAAGATTCCATATCCTGATTCAAGGACCCTCAGAGACACGGTGGGGGCTGGATCCAGATCCCCACAGTAAAGTCAACATTGCAATGTTGCAAGGAAGTGATTCATGACTCTTGGGTTCCCAGGGTATATACGAACACCCTATTTTCATTTTTCTGCACAGAGGGTTCACGGCATGTGCCACAGCATTAAGGGGGAAAAAAGACTAAAAATGAATGAGAATTCCTCAATTAAAAAACATGTTTTGGCTGGTCTGGGGAGACGGTTCCAAGGGCTGGAGTGAGTTTCTGCATGTGCAAGCCTGGGGATTGATGCCCAGCCCTCTGTGACCTCCACCTGAGCATTGTTGGGAGCAGTAGCCTGAGTCCACAGTGGGCCAGAAACATCAGTGAATAAGAAAAAACGCTAAGGATCGCCCTGCGCCTTCCATGATTCGTCATCTTTCAAGTCGCAGAGCATCTGGTGGCAAGCGGGTCCTCTGCGGGCGCAAGAGCACAAAAAGGCTGCCGCTGCTCCTCTCTCTCTCACCCCTCTCCACTCCGGCACTTCGGCACTCGAAGGGAGAAGCAGCTTGCCACTGAGCACCTGCACACACCTCTGTCGACGAGGAGAACCAGCCAGACTGAACTGGCTCCACCGCAAGGCCAGGCCGGGCCACGAGCACAGAGACCGGTTTGATACTTACACAGATCAGGGCCAGTTCCTACCTGCAGCGGTGATTTCCCACTTAGAATCACACTTCATTTTTGCTCTTGGCTGTGCAGCCACAGAATCCGTACACGCCAACACTCTCTCATCTGCAGGAGGGAGGAGAGAGCTTCACTGTGAGGAGGTCCCGGGGGCTCTCTGGGTTCCCACCTTGCCCCCACGGGTGGCCAGTTGGACGTGGCTGGCAGCACTCTGGGGGTGGAACAAGAGAGAACTCGGGGGCTGAGGAAGGGGCTCCTGGCTGGGCTGGGCCCTTGGCACTTACCACCTACTCGCTGTATGGCGGGGCAGGGCGCTTAGCCCCCCAGTCTCAGAGGCTTTCATCTGTAAGACAGAGATAACGTCTTACTTCAAAGGAGGAAAAAAAAAAGGTAAGTGGACATATCACGACAAGCGGAAATCCCTGTGCAGCGTGAGCAGCTCGTGGCAGCCACCACCCAAGGAGCTGTAGCAGACTCTCATCTGCCACGAGCCGAGCCGGAAAGGAGGTGTAGAGCTCTGTTCCAGGCCCCCCAGGCTGCTGGAGAAAGCCACGCCCCCAACAGCAACCCCAGCTCCCCCGGCCCCGTCCCTCTAAACAGGCCTAGAAGGATCACAAAGAAAAGCCGCAGGACTCTTGGGTGGGTGCACTCGGGACCCTGAGGTCTCTGTGCAGGGATTCCTTGAGGCCTGAGAACAAAGTGCCAGGCCCAGGGGAAGCGTGGCTTGAGGAGTTCTGGACGTGAGACGCTGATGCCGTGAGGGGCGTTCCCCCAGCCCTAACTGGGGGCTGTTGGGACACCCACATTCTGAAGGCAGCACTGTCCCTGTCTGGGTGCCCTGGAGGGCTCCACTTGGCCCCGCATTCAAGAGGCGCACAAGCAGGGGTGAGGAGGGGGGGGGAGAGAGGGCAGAGGTAAGCCATCTGCGTTTGGGGCAGATCCAGTGAAAATACCAAGCAGGGTCCTTAATAACAGTAAATGGGACGGGGTGGGGGCTGGGGGCATGGGCCCTGCTCCTCGCAGCTCCTGATGGAACATTTAGTGCTTTTAAGCTAAATACCTCCGCATATTAAGCAAATAGAGAAAAGCCAGATAGAAGATGTCAGCAAATTGAAGCGGCCGCACTGCAAACGCCAATAGGAAGTGCCTGGCTCTGACCCCTCTCCCATCTCGCCCTGTTTAGTATTGCTTCTCCTCTCCAGCTGCGGAGCTTATTGAAAAGCTCTTGCACCCTGCCTGGTTTTGGCACATTTTCTGCAGGTGCCTCCTACTGCGGCCACAATGGGCTGCCAGGGAGGTTCAGACCTGTCAACAGCTCCAGGGAAGGGGTGGGCGGCATTGCCTTAAAAGGGCCAGTGCCAGGGCGAGCATCACCTGCAGATACAGGGGTTCCCTTCCCCGCCCCCAACACCCCCCCCCCCCCCCCACACCCCCTGTGCTCCCTTTCTCCCTTTTTAATGATTTAACTTGATCGCTTTGGGTCCTTTCTGGAAGGGGAATTGCTCCATTGATCATATAAAGTAATTGCCTGTAAAAACACTGCTCGCTACAACTCCGTTCTGGCTGAAAATGTCACAGCAATTGAGCAGCTCTTAGCTGGTTCAGGAAGGTGCCCCTCAGAGAAGCCTCTCTCTCAGGTCTCCAGTAGCAGGGCGGCCCCATGGGGGTCAAGAAAGGTAGGATGTAGGCGCCCCGCTTCCCTGGAGCACAGGAGGGCTTTCCGTGTGTCTGAGGTTGGGGAAACCCCCACCCCTAAGATGGGGCTGATGCCTTCAGGGCAGAGAAACTATTCTCTCCATCACCCAGACCATTCTAGACTCCCATTCCTGGTGCCCCAGGGAGGTTGGGGGGGTCCTTGCTTTCATCTTGGTAGCCTCACTTTGTCTCTGGGAAGCACAGGCTGGATTGTGGAGCATCTCTCTGTCCTGCTGCACAGAGATGCATCCTGGGTGGACCCGGATTAGTCACTGGGGTTGCTGGAGGGGTGCCCTGCCCTTGGCGAGGAAGCAGGGGGCAGGGGTGGGCTGCGTAGGACATTGATGGCCAACAGCCCAGGCCCAGCCGCTGTGACAGGCAGACAGCCCGAGGCGGCAGGGGTGTAGGCGCAACTGTTCCAGCTTGACACCATCCCCATCCCCTCGGTGACTGAAGACGCAGGGCCAACACTGCAGGCCTGTGGCCCATCAGGAGAGAGTCTTGGCTGAGGATAAAGCCAAGGCATTAAGGCTCTCAGTAGATTCCGTTAAAACAAGAGGCGAAGACACCAAGCAGAAAGGACCTGAACAAACTTCCGTTGCCCATAGCACCCAGGGGTGTGTGTGTGTGTGTGTGTGTGTGTGTGTGTGTGTGTGTGTGTGAGAGAGAGAGAGAGAGAGAGAGAGAGAGAGAGAGAGAGAGAGGGGACTTAGGATTTTGCTCTTGGTTTCTGCAACCGTGAGTTCAAATACATGTGCCATTTGGTGAGATTAACACACAGGTCAGCCACAAGCGTAGGGTCTGGTCCGAGCCAGAAACTGCTCCTCTTCTCAAACCCACCGGTGTGAAGGGAATGAATAAAACGATTCTTCCCACTGACGTGCAGAAGGAAGCCAGCACTTTCTCCAGTGGGGAGCTGTGGGGTTTCCTAGTGTTTACATGGCGGTGGGGGTTTTACATCTTTAACTGGGAGGGGACCTCCGTAAATCGAGACAAGGGAACGAAAGAGACCCGGAGCTGCTCTGGTGCTTTGGTTTCCCTAATCTAGAAAAGTGATCCAGGGGAAGGCTCAGGGAACACGCGCTGGTCCTGGCAGATGCCAGGGGAAAGAGCAGAGAGGCACAGACGCCTCCGCAGTGAGGCCGGGAGAAGCCAGGCAGAGGCTGGTTGTGACCTCCCCCCTCTCCCGGAAGGAGCACCTCTGGGGAGGAAAAATTCAGGAAGGAAACTTGAGGGGCAGGGCGCGTGTGGCCTGCTGCTGGGCTCTGGCTGGCGCCTGGACACTAACTCTGGGTTCAGGCTTGTCGGCCCCCTGCATGGGCTGGGACACAGCCTGAACTGACGGCTGGGGGATGAACCAAGGGCAGACAGCCCAGCACACTTCTGCACCAACGCTTAGCTTTTCTGCACAGGTGCAAGAGGCCTGAGCAGGACCCCATGCTCACACAACCAAGTGGGGGTTACTTCTGAGCCGCCCTCCTGAGGTTCTGCTTAGCACAGGCGGAACGCCCATGCCAGGCACGGTGGAATCAGCCCTGGTGTTACATTTGCTGGCACTTGCATCCCCGTAGTATGCATGAGGCAATGTGCATTTAAAGACGTTATTGTTTTAAACATCTGCCCCTCAAGGTGTTGCAGGTGTGGCTGCGGTGCCAGCTGAGCCAGCAGGTGGCAGACAAGAGACAGGTTTGTCTACACCCAAGGCTCTGCCCTGTGGGCCCTGGATGGTTGATGGTCTGACATAGTGAAAGACTGGGCCCTCCGGGATGAACCCAGAGCCATGGCAGAGCCTGGCAAGCTTCCCATGGTGTATTCAATATGCCAAAAACAGTAACAATAATGGCCCTCATTCCCAATGAATGGAGATGTTACTGGCGCCCGCTCAAGCAAATCGATGAACAATGGGAAGACAAGTGACAAGTGATTTAAAAAAAAAAAAAGGTTTTGTTTTTGGACCACCCCCAGCAGTGCTCAGGGATTCCTGTAGTGCTCAGGGATTCCTGTAGTGCTCAGGGGAACCATGTGGGACCAAACCGGGACAGCGGCATGCAAGGCCCATCTGCTGCACTATCTCTCCAGCACTAAAGACATTTCCGAAAGCAGGTGAAAAGGGCCGTCACGTGCGCACCTCTGACAAAGAGCCACAGGAAGAACCGCCATTACAGCCCAGGCTCCCACATGGCGCACCTTAGGTTTTGTTTCTTTGATACTGGTTTGGGGTTGTACAGGCTGTGCTGTGTGTGTGTGGGGGGGTGCCAGGGATCAAACTTGGGGCTCCTGCATGGAAAGCACGAGCTCCATGCTTCGAGCCACCTCTCGACCTCTTTGTAAGCCAGACTCAAGTACTTAGTAATGTATTTACACAGCCGAGTCATGGATATTTTGATCCGAAAACTAGAGGAGAGCTTAGATTTCTTTCCCACAGGTATCTCAGCCAAGGCCAACACACAGGAATGCTAAGGGGCCAGTAGGTAAGTATGGATTCCTACATTGGAAAATGTTCCTTTGAATTTCCCCTTACAGCTCCTGAATTAAGGCCACCGGTTGAGGGGGAAAAAGGGCCTTGTTGGGTGATGCCCTATTTAGCTTCCAGCTACACTTAGCTTGCAGCCCCTCCCAGCTCTGCTAGGGAGGCTTTGAATCAGCTCTGGGTGCTTGTAAACAGCCAGAAGGCCACCCGAAGTGCTGTATTTCAATAGAACTATTTACCTGTTTTCATCTCTAGATAGCCCAGGCCACAATGGGCCAGACTGGGACGTTTTGGTGGATTTCTGTCTATAAAATAAGCTGCAAGAAGAAAGAAGCCTCTCTTTTTTGCCATTTCGGCTTCCCTTGGTGTTTTGCTTCTCCGCTCCTCTCCTTTCTCTGTTGGGCCTCAACACGTGGTGGCAGCCATTTTGGCCTACACCTGGCTGGGGCCTAGCGAACCCAGAGTCTGGAGTTTTCCCTGCTCTTGGATTGTATGTCGGAACCTGTAATAGTAAGGAAATGTTATAGTAATGTGATAGTAAATGTTATAGTTATGTGATAGTAAAGCCCTTTTAAAACTGTGCCACAGTCCTGAGTTTTCATCTATTCCCTGCCAGTTTTGGAAGTAGAAGGGAACTCGCTTCCTGGTGTGGTTGGGGACCCCAGCGGCTCCCCCACAGGCCCCTGCTAAGCTAGGCCGAGGCAAACACAGTCGTGAATGAACAGCCCCCATGAGTAAAGCCAGGCCCATCTGGGAGCCCTGCAAACCCGGCTTCACCACCTCAGGGAAGCGAGAGCTCCTTCCATCTACTTTGTCTCCTACCATCTTCTTCTTGGAGTCACAAGTGCAAGTTTCTTGCTTTCAAAAGTCAGGAAGCGCCCAGTCACCCAAGGGGTGTCCCCGTGCTCTGCTCTCCATAGCTTGATGGATATTGGCGTGCAGCTCTCTCTCGGCCTCCCCCTTTCACAGTCGATTTTAAACTATTCCACTGAAACAGCCCCAGCATGACTGACCAAAGGGTTGCTGGACACCTACGATAAAACTGAACAAGTTCAGTTCAGGGTATTTTTTTGGTCAAAGTAAATGAGGCAGGTAGCCGGGGCGGAGTCGCGAGGTCTCTTTTGGAGGAGTCTCTCTCGTAAACATAGCTACTCTCTGGATGACCCTAAGTCCCAAAGGGCCAGGCATAGGGGGTGACCATTTCTGATCCACCAGCCAGAGTCTGATGCTGTGCCAAGTAAGACGGTGATTTTCTTTCCCCTTATCATGAGGGCTTGGAAAAAGCATAAACCGTTCAAGGGAAGTGCTTCGTGAGTTAGACTCACACACAGGAAGCTGAAAACGGTTTCAGTGAATGAAACCAACGCACCCATATCCATTCCAGGTGGCTCCTTATCCTCTCGTACAGCAACTTCCACTTGGTGGTCAAGTCCTTGGCAAATGCAAATAAAGACATTTTATTTGAATTCTTCAAGGCGACACTGATCTTTCAGAGTTACAACGATAGCAAAAGGAGCTATTCATCTTCCAATGGGCTTAGATGAAAGACACAGAGAAAAAATAAAACTGCAGAGACATTTTTCATGCCGTGCTTTTACTTTTTTTCAAACTAGCCATAATTTCAGTAAAGTAATAAACGGTCACACAGGGAACAATTTTCCTTCGAAAACCTGTCCACTTACAAATACCATACTTTAAGAAGAGTCTGCCTGTGTGTGCTTGTTCTATGAAACACCGTCTGATGCTTACAATCCGGAAGAAACTCTTTGATTGTTAATTCTCAAAATCAGCACCGGAACTTGTTTTCTCTTATCCTCTTAGCTCAGCTCTAAAGAAGAAGGTTTGGCATTCATGGCTGAAGTCAAAGTCACCTGTTCATTCGGGGAAACAAATTACCCAATAACTGCTGGCCTCACAAACTCCATCTGGGTGCTAGTTCTCCAACAGGAAGTCTGCTCCCACGGCTCAGAGGCGGCACTGGGCCTCCTCCAGGTCTGCAGGGATGCGCCAAGGATCGCTTGTGAGGTTCCCTGTCTCGGGATTTGCTTCCACAACCTCCTCTCACAAAGGTAGTCAGATTCAGATGCCCAGTCTGCGCCGTGAGCTTTGGGTAAAGACCCAGGTTAGATCAGGAATGTCTTGGTCATTTGATGGCTCAGAAATAAACTCCCAGCCTCGAAGAGCAACTGTTGAACAAATCCAGCCCTACAAGGGGGGTGGCGGAGGGGGGTGGGGGGGAGGTGGTCAGTGCTGCGGGCACCCACACAGGCACACAAGGTGCCTGCTGCCATCTCTGCAGGCACCCCCCCCCACACACACACACTTCTATCTCTCTCTCTGTCCCTCCCTTCCTCTCCCCTGGCCTGCAGCATTAAACAAAACACAGCGAGGCTGCCCTGAGTTCCCCGCTGAAGGGAGACATCACAGCAACGTGCAAAGATGATTTCCATTTTAGGAGCTCATATTTTTAATCTTTCATCCTGCCTACATTTTTCCTTCCGAGGACTCACGATAACAGTTTTCCTGAGAAAAGAATTCTGATCATTACACTTTTGTTTCTATAGCCACCTGCAGTGATGAATACACCATCCAAAAATATAACTGCACTGTTTACTCTGAAAACAGGGCTCATTATTTCTTATAGGCATACAATTTAGCTGGCTTTCTGGTAATTTAATTTAACACATTTAGATGGGGATTAGAGATGCATTCACAAGTGTTCCCTTAAATAACTCTGGAAGGATGTGGAGCTCGAATGCCACGAATTTCTATGTGATGGGCATATATATGAAGAAGAGGCAAAACAATCAAATCGGTATTGAGATGCTTGTTTAAAATAATCGTATTCACAAAAAAAAATAAGTCCTGGGAATTCCCCCATTACAATTCTTAAAGAAATAATTCTCATCTGTATGGATGAATAGTTTTTATTTAAAAACAAACAAACAACAAAGAACTAGAATTTTCAAAATCCTCAAATGGGACAATTAAGTAGAATTCCTGAAAGACAAACCAAGAAAGAAAAAATAAAGAAAAATAATAACCACCACCACAAAGCCTACACATTGCCAATAAGAAACCTAAATTTAGAGTCAACCTCCGTTCTCCAGGACTGGGTATTTTAAGCACGGCAAGCGTTCCTTGGCATGCCTAACCTCTCCTGAAGACTCATTACCCTACCTGGGGAAATCACGTTTAAAGGCAGAGATAGTCTTCGGTTTGGCTAATAAGAAAAAGATAGTGCCTCTTAAGCAGATTAACCTAAAGTGCGATTTCTGAGGCTTAAATCCTCTTTCACCGGTTCTTAAGTTTAATGACAAAAGTCAAACAATTTATTGGCACTTATGCAATGCAGCCAACAAAACAGGTGGATGGGGCTTCTGGAGCCGGAAACAAACCCAACCAGGGGCTTCTGGGGCGGAAACAAACCCAACCAGGGGCTTCTGGGGCGGGGAAACAAACCCAACCAGGGGCTTCTGGGGCGGGGAAACAAACCCAACCAGGGTTTGCATCAGGGAAACGGTGAGCAGAGAAGATGTTTGTGGGTATCCAGAACCGAAGCAGCCCCCAAGAATCTCCCGGTTTTCTTCTTTACTGCCCCCTAGGTCAAAAACATGTTTAACATTTTCTTCATTCACAGTAAACCCATTCCTATTGTTATTTTGCCCCTTTTATATTAAGCAGTACAAATTAGAGACTCTGGTCGTTTTAGGATATTTTGTGTAATTTGCTTTATGTGCCCTATAATTATGCCACCAAAATGACTCTTTAGTTGTACTTACTTTCATAAAGGTGAATTTTTTTTTTTATTTAAAGATGGCCAAATACTGGAGGAAAGAATTGCTTTTGTTGTTTTTCATCTCTTTACTGTCTGGACTCACTAGATAATTGCTCTGCTTCCAGGTTCACTCTTCCTATATAGAAATCGTGTGTCTATACCCGAAAAATACCAATTAAACTGCCAAGGGTCGCATCTCCAGCAGCATCTGTTGGCTTCTGTGTCAAAGCCCTTTGAACAAATGACCAGGAGGCTACATCTGAAAGCGCCTTTGACAGATTCCAGCTTTGGACACTTGCATTGCAACTATGGCCCCGGCTTTCTGCCTTACGTGGGAAGCAAGAGAGAAACAGCAAATGGACAGCAGAAATGCGTACAAACAGCAAAGGGTCAAATCAAAGCGACAGTGTCTCAGGAAGCTCTGATTACCTTAAGTCATGGATGTTGTTTTTAAAACTGCTATTTGGTGCCATCTAAATTCCTGTACAAAGCTAAAAGAGATTTTCAGGAAAAAAAAAAGCACTAAAAAGGTTTCTTTTTTCCTAAACTTCGCTGATAACATTATTTGTTCTGTGCTATGGTGGGAAGAGACCCACAGGGAATTTTAAATTCCACAGCAATTCTGTGGAGTTGAAGAGGCTGGTAGGTTGGTCAAGAAACGGTTAACTTGTCCTGAGTCACACAGCTGGCAACTGGAAAACCTAGACGTGTCCCAGTTTAATGCCAAACCCTGAGACTTCTGCGCCTTCTTGGCTCCACCCATTATCAGACCACCCAGAACCGTTCTTTGTCAGACATGGACCCGTGGAAAACTCTTTGAGCAGTGGCTCTCAATCTTGGATGCACAAATATTGTATATATATTGTGCCGCCATTTTCCACATCTGGGTTTCCCTCTCGTCAGACCTCCACCCAGCACACGCGGCTCATCAATAAATGCTAGATTTACTGGTGACTACAAGAGTATGCCACCTGCACGGCAGAGCCTGGCAAGCTACCCGTGTCATATTTGATATGCCAAATACCAGTTAACAATTATAGACCTCATTCCCATGATCTGATGGAATGGTTTGAGGCTCTTTATGTTCCTGAAGCAAGCAGATGCCCTTGGGCTCTACTAGCATGAGACAGGACATATGGAGATGTTACTGGTGCCCGCTCGAGCAAATCGATGATGAACAGGAAGACAGTGACAGTGATATATATATATATATATATATATATATATATATATCTGTATATATATATACATATATATATTTATTCTAAAGGTATGACTGACTTTCATACACACACACCACACACACACACACACACACACACACACACACACAGAAAACCTATGCCTAGACTCCTACCCTGCAGTTTCAATTTAAGAGGTCTGTGCTATGGCCCAAGTATCAGCAGCAAAGTAGCGATACTGGAGCAGAGAATAAATTCATTCTTTTAGAGTTGGTACTAAATGTGAAGAATGATTAGGTTCTATTATAATCCAGAAAAACCCACAAGTGTAGTCTAGTGTCCCTGGCCGAAGTACAACATTGATCCAAGGGTTCACTCCACATGCGGGGAAGGGACCATGCTGGCCGGACTCGATGCGGAGATTTGAGCTCCGCCCTTTCCTCCACCTCCATGCCAGCTTCCCGGAAGAGAGACCCACTCACGCCAGACACACAGCTCCTTGGCGCGCGGCCATTTTGTGGCCGATATTCTTAGATAATACTGATTTTAGGATAAGGTCCTTCCCAGGATCTTTCACATTTATACACTGTATACAGTTCTAGGCAGGTTCTAACTGACACCCGTCATCCCAGTAAAACTAGCAAGAAGCCAGAGCAACCCACACATCATGCGGTCAGTCATTCTCAACATTCAGACTCCATAGTTCCTCATAGCTCCATCCAAGAGAAAACCTGATCTTTCCCCTACAAGTTTCATCAGTAAATGCTCGAGATGAGAGCCTTCTACTGAGACTATACCACCTACACAGCAGTGCCTGGCAAGCTACCCGTGTTTTATTTGTTAAGCCAAAAACTAGTAACAATTATGGACCTCAATTCCATGAGCTGAATGGTTTGAGGCTCTTCCCTGTCCCTGGAGCAAGCAGATGCCCTTGGGCTACACTTGCTTGCGACAGGACGTTGGAGATGTTACTGGTGCCCACTCAATCGATGAACAACGGGAAGACAGTGACAGTAGTCTAGTGGGGTGCACAGGCTGAGAACCAGTGATGTGGGATTAGTACGAGTTACCCAGGCCCTCTGCTCCTGAGAGGGGCAGCCGAAGCCCATTTGATTAACAGCTTGTGCTGACCAAGCTGAGCGAATATCTGCAGCAGACAGACAGCCTTGGGAATTTGGACTCAGCCCCTCCTGGGTTCAAATTTGCTCTCTCCTAGGGATTTGACTGTCCAGACTTGGGCCAATCACTTACCTGGGGGCTGTTCTGAAATAAGAAAACCAGGCATGTAAAATTGTTCCATCAGCGGTAGCTGTTGCCGTGGGGGTTTTGTGGTTGTTACAGCTAGAGTTAAAGTGATGACTTTTGCCAGGCGGCATTAATAATGGAAACATCAAATTACAACACGCATTTTTTCATTAGTCAAATCATTCCTACTTTTAGTATTTAGCACTTAATTGACAGCTATTTATGTTGCAATTAGCTTGGCAATCATATTCCTCACTCATGACAGCGGGGTGGGGAAGGATGACACTTTCCCTCCCATTTCCTGGATGAGGCCATGGAGACGCTGCCCCATTCTGCCTCCAGCCTCTGAATCTAGAATTAGAGGAACTAGCAATCATGCTCATTAGTTCCCTAGGAAAAATGATATTCAACAGATGGCAGACGCAGAAAAGGAAGAATTAACGAGTACTTGATAGTAACCCCAAAATAACATCAGCACAATCATGTGTGAACATTAAATTCATGGCAAACCGGTTCCAATTATCTGAAGGTGTTGGAAAGGATGAAGGGAAAACGAATACTTTCCTTTTTTCCTTCACTCTTCCTCATGGATGAACTATCTGGCAGAGCCTAGCGATTCTTTTGAAGTGTAGTCTACAGAATGGCTCCTTTTCTCTGGGCAGGGCTGTCAACTAATAAGCAGGAGCCGCTGAATGGGTCCTGATTTTTTTTTAATCTTGGATCCCAGCAACAAAACGGAAGCACACTAAGGTAGAGATCCCCTTCTTTTTACCTTTCTTGAGTCACACCAGGCGATGCTCAGGGGTTACTCCTGGCTCTGCACGTAGGAATGTTTGGAGTCATGGAAGTGTTTGGAGGACCATATGGGATGCTGGGGATGCTGGCCGTGTGCAAGACAAATGACCTAACCGCTGTGCTATCCCTCTGGCCCCCACTTCAGTGCATTTCAATCTAAGTATCTGAGAAGGCCCTGGGCTCTGGGGTTCGCAATTCCCAATGTAGAGTAGGGTGGCGGGGAGAGCTCAGTTGCCTGGACGGCTGCTGAGGATCCAGGCAGCCTGGGTTCAGTCCCACATGCAAAGCAGATTCTCCCCACGCTGAAGAAGCTTTGCATGAACTCGATTATCTGTACAGTTTCCATGAATGAACACAAAAGAATATAACTGTCTCAATGCAGAACCAAGGTCAGTCACTACATATCACCCCTACAGAGTGGCAGGGGGACTTAACTGACTTTTTTTATTTCTTCCTTTAGGCTTTTTATTAGAGAGGAATAAAGAGTTTTCATTCTCAGAAAGGTCAGGAAACAGTCCAACCAACTCATCTTGTTGGTGAGGTCCTAGTAGGTCTTGGGAAGAAGCAGGATTCTGATCCAGATTTTCTAATTCCCATGCGAATGATCCTCATTCCATACCACGTGGCCACAGGCCATGAAAGTGCCTTTCCGTGCAGGTCCCAAACACGGGAAGCTAACACTCTGGGCTCCATCCTCTCTCCAGTCTCCTCCCAAAGGTGAGAGTTAACAGCCCTGTCCGGTCCTGCACAGCCCCTGACTATGCCCTAAGGGCTTCCTGTAGCTCTAGGGCCTCGTCTTCTGCTTCCTTCCCTTCAGCACCCCTCAATGCTCCAGCTGAATCTATAAGGATTAGCAACACCCCCAATCCTTTCAAGCGCTCACACTCTGCAAGTTTCATGGCCATTAGGCGGCAACTGGAGCTGGAAATCAAGGTTATAAAGTTGCCCATGTTAAGTCTGTACGAATGATACATATGCATGAAAACACTTTATAGCTCAAATGCTAGTACTTATATCTGTTGGGAACGAGGGACTTGGAATATTCATGAAGAATCATTTTCGTTACTCGATCTGTCAACACATAGTCTGTTAATAAACTCAGCAAAGCGACCAATTTCTCAGAAGGCTTTCACGGTGATGATCTCAGTTTATCGTCCCTGTGTTACTCCTGTAAGAGCCTCTGGAGTCTTACCAGAGGCCAAGTCTCCAGAAGAGAAGGAAGGTCCTGGCTGCCTCTCCTCCTGTGCCACTGTAGGCATCAATACGCATTTGCTGATGGAAGGACTAATGTAAACAGTGACGGTAGATTCACTTACCCTACATCATTTTATTACTTGAAAAGATGGAATGATTGATCAGGGGAAGAATCAGGTTCCTAATAATCTCCTTGATGTCCTTAATTCTCCTGCAATATTTGATTAATACCCTTCGCTCAAATTCTTTTAATGTGAAACTCAGGATTATATAATAACTCAGTTTAGGAAAATCATATACTGTCAATCTAAAAGCACTGTGGGATCCTCTAACACCCCCTGCATCCCACCCCAAACACAATTAGCTCATGAAGGCTCTTTCAGACTCAAGTCTGTGTGATAGCCACCAATGGTCAACTCTAACACATTCCCAACTCCTGCGCCACACTTTGTGATGTGGATTTTAGTGTCTGTCTGTACAGCCATTTCTTTTCTTCCTCTGTCCTAAACACATGCCATCCTTAAATATTCAGGAGCTGAGTCTCGGAGGATTTACTTGCCTTTTTCCCTTGAGAGGATTCCATTCTTCCTTCAACTTTCAATTCTACAAGTCACTTCAACGGAGTCATCTCTGCCTCCCCAGGCCCACATTCAGGCCTTCCTTCTCTTGACATTATATTTCTCATCCATTTCTTCCTGTTGTTAACATTGTCCTCTAAGCCCTTTCCTCTATATTGTTTCTATTCTGAGTATCCTGAACTCTGCGCAACCAAGAACGCATCAAACCCAACTACTGCTGCAGTTAAGTTTTCGATATACACTAGCTTCTCTGGCGTGTGGGTGTTCCCCGCTGTTGGGGCATAAAGAAGCCACCCGATAACCTCCTGGGCAAAGCAAATATCAGAGTGATCGGGTGAGTTAAAGGCGAAAATCAAACGTGTCCTTCCGTGATTAGGAAGAAACCCAGCAAAGCTGAGAAACTTGCCGCCCGCCACAGACGCATCCTTAGTTGAAAGCAGATAAAGAGGAGTCAGGGACGGTCTGACAGGAAAGTGACTGAAGCAGGCTCAGGAAAGCAACTGGGCGCCAGTCACAGAGGCGAATCCCCAGGAGCAGACGGGCCTTATGAGTGCGGAGGGCGGCAGCAGTGGGGGCTGACACAGGGCACCTCCCTTCTGCCTCCGGGACCCAGCCAGGAGATTAACCTCTGGCCAGAGGCATGTTTTGGAGAGCCATATTTCATTCCCTTCCCTCCTCGTGTCTTATTATTCCTGAAAAACAAATCCTTTATTCCAGCCAGCTTGGTGGACTCATAACTTACCCAGCTCTAACACATCTGACTGCATGGAGTACCCCGTTAAGCACTTATTCCGAATAAAATCCATTAGTTCGATCAGCAAAGATTCACGGAGCTGGGAACCGATGTTGGGGTTACAGCGGCAAATGGACAAACCAAGCTCTTGGCCTCATGGGACACACTAGTTAAGGGCCCCATCAGTGATCCCGGTTCAGGAAACTCTTAAACCTTCCAGTAAAAGGTCCTAAGGAGGGTCAGAAGGGCTGGGGTTTGCCAAAGGCAGAGCACTTGCGTGAGACTCTGGGTTTGATCCCTGGTACAGGAAAAGAGGAAAAAGCCAAATGCGGGTCTGAGAGGTAAGTCAGGAAGTAGCAGAGCATAGGGCACCGCACGCCCCAGCATTGCTGCTCTAGTCCTGGGGCCCCAAACACTGTCAGGTGGAAGGAAAGATAAGTCCGGTCACGGAGGGGCCCCATCTAGCAAGGAAGAACAGAGAGGGCCCAGTACAGCCCGGAAAGTGGGACAGTCACTGGACCCCGGAGAGAGACAGGGAGGGAGTTCAGGAGGAGGAGCTGCTGCGCTCACGAAATCCTTTTATAGCCTCGTGTATTTTTATACCTCTCTGGGCGCCTATGGAAAATGCCATGTTTCGGGGCGCTTTGCGCTCTGGGCAGGTCAGATGGCTTTGCAGACCACAAAGCTAAATCTCTTCCGCGCCCTGCTCCCCTGGACCACTCCGGGTCCGAGACACAAACAGGAGAGAGGAGCAGGGCAAGAGCAGCCGCAGCCAAAGTGCCCCTGAGCACCGAGGCGCGCTCCCCGGTTACATAACTGCGTAGCCGCCTGCGGACTGGGGAGATATCCAGCAGCTGCGGGCGGTGTGGACCAGGAAACACCACTCCAGGTTCACTTCTCTCCTAAATGTCGCCTCTGACACCCCTAACCCCAGCCTGCCTAAGCCAAAATCATTCCTTGAGGTTCATCCATCCCAACGTTGCTGCCCCCACCCCGGTACCCCTTGCCTGGATCCCCGGGAGCGGGCGCGCAGTTTCCCTCCTGGCAGCACTGTACGGGCGGCCGGCGCGCGCACTGCGCCACTGGCGCAGGGAAATAAAACTGGGGCTGAATGAGGCCCTGCACGTGCACGCTCGGGCAGGACCCCCCAGTTCCAAAGTCTCCTCCAATCCCTCAGCCTCCCCGAGGAAGCTCACTCCGCGCAGGGAGCCGAGGGTGCGCGGGGCGAGCTCGGAGACGCGGGAAGCCCCCGGCCGGAGACTCGGACCTCGCGCCCGCCCCAAAGCACTTCCAGAGCCTGATCGCTAACCCTCGGGGGGGCGAGGTGGGGGACGCCGTGACCCGAGGCCGGGAAGGGCGACTTGGAGAGTCGACGAGGACAGAGCGCGGCCGGGAGGGGAAGGGGGCCGGAGTCGCGGGTCGCTCCGCCGCAGGGAGAGCGCAGGCCCGAAGCCTCGCGAGAGCTGCGTCCGAGAGCTCGTGGCGTCGCCTAGCGACGGGCAGGACGCTCGCGGGCCCCGGGCTAACCCCCCGCAGCAGCCTCGGGTCTCCTACCATGGGGGACGACTGCGGCGGCCGCAGCTCCGGGAGCACCAGGGAGCTGCAGATGCTGAGGCGGCAGGCTATGAAGTACTACCAGGAGAACCAAGTTCCCGCGCAGGCTGGAAGAGCTGCTCAACTCCACCTTCTACCTCCAGCCCGCCGACGTCTACGGGCACCTGGTAGGGACCCGGGACCGGCACCCGCTTCGCTCCGGCCCTCTCCCCAGCCCCGCGCTGCGGCAGCGCCTCGCGCCTGCGCTGCAGAGTCGCGCACGCGCGCCGCCGCTGCGGGGGTCGGGGGCGGGCTGGGGGCCGGTGAGGGCGCCATCGGGGTGCAGTGGTGGCACGAGAGGCCACCCTGGAAGGGACGAAGCCGAGAGAGGCGGGAGGAAAGAGGGTTCTGGGCGGATTTGTAGCTGCCGTGCGACAACCTGGCGGTGGGCGTCGCCGCGCACGGACGCGCAGCTCAGCCTCCCTTGGCGGACGCCCGCTGGCCGCTGGGTGGACGTGCACCTTGGCAGTGGCTCGCGTTTGGCCTCCGCCTGTCCCGGGTCTGATACCGGCCGGATCCCGCTGCCTCCAAGTTCTCCACCTGTTCCAAGCATCGTCTCCTTGGCATATGCCCTTCTCGCTGCCTGGGTATGCCCACACCCACCCGTCCACCTCCTGCCCAGAGTGGCCCTGGATTCATTTTCTTTCCACTTGCCGCGGAGAGCAAAGCCGGGGCACCCTCTGCCATCAAAAGTTTCTCTTCTAGTCCCTGAGCCCTGTGGAATTAGAGGCACATCCACCCCCCCACCCCCAGCCTTAAGCACTGAGCAGTAGAAAATCCCAGCTTGGTTATGCTCACCTCCAATTCCAGACCCCTGGGCCATGGACCCCTTCTTCGGCAGGTCGGAACTGGAAGCAGTTTGCCCCGTGGGGGAGGCGGCACGGAGAGAGTTGGTGGATGGATGGACGCGCTGATGGAGTGGCTTGTGTTGGCAGGTTTCTTCCTGGGGCTGTGAACAGGATGAAGATGGACGAAGATGCGCATTTTTGCGGCGTCTACCGAGTTCCTTGTGCCATGTGCTCCGCTCTTTCAATGAATCCTTTGGACTCGTTCCCCACTGGACGTTCTTCCGTCCTTTCAGCAGCCAGATGTTCTGGGACTCAGAGCTAAGCCCAGGCTGGAGTTGTTGGGAAAGTTCTGAGCTGGTCTTTGAAGGATGGTCAGAAAGTGCCTGGCCCAAATGGCATCCAAGCTCCTTTTTCATTTTCTTAGCTCCACCCAGCAGAAGAGCTGATCACGGCCGCCTCCAACGGCCACTTTAATGCTCGAGATTAGAGTGACTACAAGCATATCCCACCCGCACGGCAGAGCCTGGCAAGCTACCCATGTTGTATTTGATATACCAAATACCAGTAACAATTATAGACCTCATTCCCATGACCTGATGGAATAGTTTGAGGCTCTTTATGTTCCTGGAGCAAGCAGATGCCCGTGGGCTCTAGTAGCATGTGACAGGATGTATGGAGATGTTACTGGTGCCTGCTGGAGCAAACCGATGATCAACGGGAAGATAGTGATACAAGTGATAGTCTTTGTTTCAGTTAGCTGCACCTACTTGCTGCTTCCCAAGTTCATCTCGTGCTGTGCTGCCAAAGCTTCTTATTTTATTTTGATTTTTGGGACCATACCTGGCAGTACTTGGTACTCAGGGGGCTGCTCAGGGGTTCCTTCGGACACTGGTTAGGGGGACCCTGCAGTTCTGGAGATAGGACCGGGGCCGCCTCCATCCACGTATGCCAGTGTGTTGGGCCCCCTTCAATCCCAAAGCAAAGGTCTTAAGATTCCAGTCTGATTGTCGTTCTTGGCGCGAAACTCCTTAGAACCCCTAAAACCCTCCTGGGTGGGATTCCCCGGCCTCCTTCCTGTGGTGATGGCAGCCCACCACTGCTCCCCAGGCCTGGGATTCCCTCACCCCCCCCCAGCTGCTTTTCCTCTTTCCTCTCCCCTAAGTATCTGTCCGCAGTGTTGCTCTGCCGAATGAAATCCTACACATTCTGCAGTGTGTAGTTAGGTCCCGTGTCATTTTTCCTCTGCTCTTGCTTCATGTTGGAAGAATGCAGGGATGGGACGGCACCCGTGCAGAGTAGCAGGACGCCGCTTCCTTCGTCTGTGGCCCCAGCTGAGAAAGGCCTCCAGGACTTTCCTGGAACTGAAGTTTCACCTCTTGCCTTTTGACTCCTTTCTTCCATCTTCCCTGCCCCACACCCCACCTCTAGAAATCACCATATTTTGAGAATTTAATGACATCATGATTGTTTTATGACAGTTACAGAGGAGATAAGTATGAACCACTGGTTTGTGACTTCGTAATTAAGATCAGAAATGCATGTTTAGGCAGCCGACATTAGAAGTCATGTTTTTTCTTAACTTGAACCAATAATTTAAAAACAAAAATTGATGCTTTAAGTTCCATAGGGTATAGTTGAATTATTACTAATAGATTAGTAATAGACAGCCATAGGGCAGAGCCTCTACTGACTCTCACTGTGCTCAGCCACTCATGAGGTGCCCGGAGGGATGGCAGGTTCTAGCCCTGGCCCGCCACCCCAGAAGAGCCTCACATCAAGCCAGACAACCCCCACTCCATGAGGACCTCCATTTTCCACATCTGGACTTCCCCTCGTCAGAACTCCACCCAGCAGACCAGCCTATCACAGCCCAGCTCGCGCAGCTGCAAGTGGCCGTGCTGTTCATCATAAATGCTGGATGTTGAGATGACTACAAGAGTATGCTACCCGTACGGCAGAGCCTGGCAAGCTACCCGTGTCGTATTTAATATGCCAGATACCAGTAACAATTATAGACCTCATTCCCATGACCTGATGGAATGGTTTGAGGCTCTTTATGTTCCTGGAGCAAGCAGATACCCTTGGGCTCTACTTGCATGAGACAGGTCATATGGAGATGTTACTGGTGCCCGCTCGAGCAAATCGAGGATGAACGGGAAAACAGTGATACAGTGAATGACATCATTCATGTGAGTGGCCCAAAAATAAACAAACAAAAATGAAAAGCAAAAGAGAAGTATCTTCTCCATAGCAGTTTCTTTATCTGTAGGGAAGTTTTTGGTTTGGTCTCACCTGTCCTCTCAAAAGTCTTAATTAGGGGTTGGAGCAATAGTACAGTGGGTAGGGCATTTGCCTTGCATGCTTCTGACCTGGGCTTAATCCCCGGTCCCCCACCTCCCCCCGCCCCAGGAATCACCAGGACTGATTCCTGAATGCAGAGCCAGGAGCAGCCCCTGAGCATCTCTGGGTGTGACCCAAAAAGAAAAAAAAGTCTTAATTAGGGGTTGGAGCGATAGCATAGCGTAGCAGTAAAGGTCTGCCTGGCATGTGGCAGGCCCAGGTTCAGTCCCCAGCACAACATGTGATCAGTGCATAGAGTCAAGAGTAAGCCCTGAGCACTGCTGACAGTGGCCCCAAAACAAAAAAAAACAAGTCTCATTTTTAAATTCTTCCTCAAAGGTTAATAGCTACCCGTGTTTGTATTTGATATGCCAAATACCAGTAAAATTATAGACCTCATTCCCATGACCTCATGGAATGGTTTGAGGCTCTTTATGTTCCTGGAGCAAGCAGGTGCTCTTGGGCTCTACTTGCATGAGACAGGACATATGGAGATGTTACTGGTGCCCGCTCGAGCAAATCGATGATGAATGGGAAGACAGTGATACAGTGACGTAAGTACGCAGACATGCATCTGATATTAGTTTTAGTATATGTGCTGCGAAGCGAGGAGCACACAGCTGATATTAATTTTACAAGATTTTAGTGCATGGATTCCTGCTTATAGCAGGCATAGTTACATGACACAGTGATAGGCAAGGCATATTGCTCCTCCAAAGTAGCATCCAAAGCACGGAATTGTAAGGTCCCTCTCTTGTTCTGTTGGAAACACAATAGGCAGTTTCTTAGAGGATCCTCATAAACCTCTCTCTCTCTCTCTCTCTCTCTCTCTCTCTCTCCTGTCCACATCTGCTTAACTGCTTTGTTTTTGCTTTTGGGGTCACACCTGGCGATGCTCAGGGGTTATTCCTGGCTCTGCACTCAGGAACTACTCCTGGCGGTGCTCGGGAACCATATGGGATGCCAGGATCGAACCCGGGTCGGCCACGTGCAAGGCAAATGCCCTACCCACTGTGCTATCACTCCGGCCCCTGTTTAGCTGATCTTTGGCAGAGCGATTTCCATCCTTAAAGAGCAAGGATGGCTTGGAGACTGATCAGCTGGGCACCAGCTCTGCTGTGTGTCACTCCTGGGGGCTCAGTTGCCTGCTCTGTAGGTTGAAGCCATTTGTTTTCTACTGAAAGCAGGCGTCATCTGCTAATGAACACTGAGCCCAATACTAGCTGGTAATCAGGTGCGTCTGGAGGGCTTCACTTTTCCTTCTTCCTCCTTTCTTGAGCCCACATCTCCAAATAGAAATGCCACTCAAATCTTTCTACTCAGGCACTGAGCCTGACCCCTCAGCAACATTCTTTCTCAAATCTCTTTTCTTGGGACACCTCCAAGACCAGGCATCTGTGGTTCCATATCAGACTCTGCATCAGGTTCTAGTAATTGTCTTTGAACACATATTTCTATGCGCAAACAGATGGTGAGTGGAATATAGCCTCTACCTACATCTTCCTATTAAAATAGCAGGTGTTTTTCTGAGATACATTAACCTGAACCCTTGGGAAGTATTTGAATGAGAATGTATGGCAGTGTTCTAGAGGCCACGTCATACTGGAGTCTGTGATTTGGGAGGGTAGGAAATAGAAATGGCCGAAAAGGCCTGCTAGGAAATTATACCGAGAAAATCAGTGGAACTTTCTGTTGAGAGTTTGAACCAACAGATAGTCTCATGTCCTAGACTGTATCAGGCTCAATCCAAGCCTCCCAAAGGGCAATCTGCATGGAGGACTCTTGGAGAGGCTCAGTGGAGAAGTGGAAAAGATACAGATGACCTTTTAAATATGAATGAGATGTGACACTGTGATTTTATGTGTTTTTTTTAACATGTGTGTATTGGTGTGTTGAAGGCAAACTGCATGTCTGAATTGGCAACACCTCCCACAATCTGCCAAGTAGTGGGGAAGAACGTCCTGGACGGGCTGGGGCTCCCAACCCTCCAGGTGGAGATCTTCTGCACCATTCGGAATTTCCCCAAGGTACGAGACAGCTGGAGCATGTTCTGTGTCCTGGCTCCACCGCAGGTATCTGCGCTTCTTGTCCAGATGGTAGGAAACAGATATTTTGAGGTTTCGTGCTTACGAAATAGGCATGCAGTTATCATATTCATGAATCATACTCACCACTGTGGGACCATCCTACCTAAGCGTTACTCTGGTGCTATGTGGACATGCCAAGGATGGGGCAAGAGGGAGAAAGGAAATAAATGAGAATAGTTTTGAAGCTGATGCTAATGTGAGTTGTATAAATCTAGGTAGATTGATGTATTTGCAGAGTGTATAAAGATTTATGTTGTGTAGGCTGCTCCATAGAAGAGAGCTCATTTGAATAGTTTCTTTGTTTTTAAAAAATCATTCCTGGGGCGGAGCGATAGTCCAGCGGGTAGGGCATTTGCCTTGCACGCAGCTGGCCTGTGTCGGCGTGGGTTTGATCCCGGCATCCCATATGGTTCCCTGAGCACCGCCAGGAGTAATTCCTGAGTGCAGAGCCAGGAGTAACCCCTGAGCATTGCCGGGTGTGACCCAAAAAAAGCAAAAAAAAAAATCATTTCTTTTCATTGCTACATATGTGTTAGAAATCATTTTGCTCCAGTCTCTGGGAGGAAGCTAATTAGGATGAAAGCATATCCTTTTAGTTTTTCTGGCAGAGTGATAAAAACAAGGTCTTAGGGGAAGGATTTTCTAAGGGTATTTTCTCAAGGTAATAATTTTTGGCGCTCCTTGAAGTCGGAGTCTATCATGTCTCAACAACTATAAAAAGATCTTAAAGGAAATTATAGATTCTCATTTTCCCTTTGAAATTGGTGATAAAATATCAGACACATTAAAAGCCAGTTTAATTCGGGTTCCTGGTTTTGCCAGAGGAGGGGAAATATGGAACGGGCTGGTATTGTTTTCAGAGCGTTTGTTCCGCGGTGATCGCCACACACTTTCAAGTGCATGAGAACGCCCGCCCGAGCAGCTGGAGGTGGAGGAGATGGAGGCGGTTCGAGGAGGTGAGCACAGCCCTGCAGTGGGTCAACGATGAGCTTTCAGAGCAGCTCCAGGGCCAGGAACCCGCGACCAGGCCGAGGTGGATCAGCTGCTCAGGTAGGTCCACAGCTTTGATAAAGAGACTCTGTGGAAGAACCAGTAGGACAACAGTAGTGGAAATGATGACTCTGGACAAGAACTGAGTGTTGAAAATAGGTGAAGGGATAGACATGATAACCAATATAGAATCTGTATTGCAAAACAATGCCAGAGAGAGAGAGAGAGAGAGAGAGAGACAGAGACAGAGAGAGAATGGAACATTCTGAATGGAATCTATATTGGTGTTGGAAAATGTACATTGGTGAAGTGGTGAAGGGATGGGTGTTGGTACATATTATGACAAATCCAATCATGAACAGCTTTGTAACTGTGTATCTCACTGTGATTCAGTCTTAAAAATTAAAACAACAGCAACAAAGGGACTCTGTATAAAGAAATTCTGGACAGCTCATCTTTCCATAGGGCAAATGTGTATGTGTGGGGAGGGGGCTCCTCTCAGAGACACGCCACTGGGAATCAGCAAAGCAACATGTCTTAAAGTAGCAAAACTTAGCATGGCACTTAGCAAATAAAATAAAATCCTGATAGTCTGCTATCAGGATTATACTGAGTGAGGTGAATAGGCCTATGACCTTTTCATGTAGGTTACCCAGAATTCGCTGAAAAGCGTTTCTACCAAGGAGCCAGAGAGAATACTTGGGAGTAAGGGGCTTGCCTTGCCCAAGGCTGATCCAGGTTCAATCCCAGCCATGCATGTGGTGCTCTGAGCCAGGAGTGAGCAGATCCTGGTGTATCCCAAAAAAGCAAAAACAAAAGTTTTCCCCACAAAGGACTAAGAATCCTGGGGATGACCTTTGCCCTTGTCTGTCTCCTCCTGGGTCACCTTGAGCTTCTCCTGTGCTTCCAGTAGTCACCGTGGGTGATGTTCATCTTCTGCTCAGACATAGCCCAGGCTGACCTGCCTTGCCTGTAGTTGGCTCTAACATCTGATGACCAATGTGACTGCGCCACCATCACGGCCCATGTCTAGCCAGACCCAGCTTAGCATCACCTCACTTTCGTGTGCGTCTAAAGCCACACACACCTCTTGGTCCAACAAAGGTCCGCTGGACTCTCTTTCCTTAACTCATTGCATGCTTAGTTGTGCAGGTCACACTTTCTTGCTTGGAATTAGTTGCAATCTTTATTTTTAATAAAATATGCTTTCTGGGGATCGATTTCTTTTTTAATTTTTGAGCTCTTAATATGACTCTACTTTCTATTTTTTTAATCTTTTCTTTGTTTTTTTCTACTGTTGTCACTTTCTTAGTTGTTTTCCCATGATCTCAGTCCTGCATCCTTTCCTATGACATTCTTTTCTCCTGGAGATTTCCTTGTCCAACCTCCCAGACTGGCCCTTCTCTGTGTCTGCTACAGAGAGTTCACGAGGCCTCTCCCTTCTGTAATTTTCCTACCTCCCAGATCCCAGATCTCCTTCTTTCTTCATTTGCTGCTGACTTCTGTTCTTTAAAACAGAGGGGTGACAAGGGGTTTGTGGGACAACCAAATTCTCCAGTATTTAGGTTGAGAGCCTCAACTCTGCTCCAGTCGACAGTTTAGCTGAGTATAGAAATCCCGTTTGGCGTCAGTGTCTCGCTGCTTCTTGCCGGCAACTCCCCAGCATCTGAAAATTAGCTTGTCCAGTGTGAATTGAACTCCATGACTTTGTTATTTAATTGCTTCACTTTTGCTTATGGAAGATTTTTAGCCCCTTTTTATTCTTGGAGGCTAAAATTTTTATGTAGCTCTATTTAAGTGAGGCACCTGCATTTCTTTAACCATTTAAGCCCCCCACCCAACTATTTTCTTCCAAATAAAGGGATAAAAGGAAATTATTCCCAAAAGGTTACATTTCAGCATCTTTTTTTTATTCTATTTCTCACATTTATTCTTATTTTTGGGGGGCGTCACACCCAGCAATACTCAGAGGTTACTCCTGGCTCTGCACTCAGGAATTGCTCCTGGCGGTGCTTGGGGATCATATGGAATGCTGGTGAATCAAACCCAGGTCACCGCTGCAAGGCAAATGCCCTAACCACTGAACTATCTCTCCAGCCCCTTCTCACATTTATTCTAAAGGAAAATTCAGTAGCCCTTAATCAGCTTGTAGCTTCAAATTTTACTTCACAAATACAGTACTCAAACAGTTTAAATACTAGAGCATCTGTATTTCTTTCCAGACCAAAAGTAATGTCAGTTTTTAAGCACAGGCTTATAATAGCATCATTACTTGGGGCCTTGGACGTTGAAGCTGATCTGTTCTTAAAGAGCTGAAAGAGCTGCTCGTCCCTGAACTGCACCAGGGCCAGCACGTGACCACCGTGCAAGTGACGCCCGTAAATCCTCCAGTTGTAATTTCCTGCCACTGTCTTGCCATGAAGGACCTTCTTTGAAAAAAAAGTACAAGATAAAGAGAGGAAAGACTTGGAAAGAAGATCTCGGCCATGCCCATCGCTTCAGCGTCGCCACCCCCCCCTCCAGCAGCAGCCAGAAAGAAAGGCCAGAAGGCAGGTGGGCAGCTTGAAGACCCTTCGTGACAGATCCCTGAGGAGGGAAGGTGGGAGTTTGGCCATCTTTCCAACTAGAGCCTCTTTTTGTTTCGGGCCACACTCAGTGATGCTCAGAGGTTACTCCTGGCTCTACACTCAGGGATTGCTTCTGGCTGGGCTCAGGGACTATGTGGAATGCCAGGGATCGAACCTGGGTCTGCTGTGTGCTTTGCTGCAGACACAGGATGGGTTCCCATCTCAGCCCATCTCATGCTTGAATTTTTGCTCCATCCCACCCTCTGATTCTATCTGCCCTCAGGGGCTGCAGAGATATGGTATAGTGAGAAGGGTCTTTTTTTAAATGTGCGTTTGATCCCTGGCACCACAAATGGTCCCCTGAGTCCACCAGGAGTGAACCCTGAGCACATAGCCAGGGGCAAGCTTTGATCACAGCTGTGGCCAAAATAAAATAAAATTCTGGGGTTGGAGAGTTAGTAGAGCAGGGAGAGTATTTGCCTTGCATACGCCAACCAAGGTTTGATCCCCAGCATCCCATATAGTCCCTAGAGCACAGCCTGGAGTAATTCCTGAGTGGAGAGTCAGGAATTACTGAGTGTGACCCCCAAACAAAACAACAACAAAAAATTCTTCCTCCAAGGGTAAGCACTTGGGAAACAAAGTGGCAGGGCTGGGGGCCGGAGCGATAGCACAGCGGGAGGGGCGTGTGCCTTGCACACGGCCAACCAGGGTTCGATCCCCAGCATCCCATATAGTCCCCGAGCATGGCCAGGAGTAATTCCTGAGTGCAGAGCCAGGAGTAACCCCTGAGCATTGCTGGGTGTGACCCAAAAAGCTGGAAGTAGGAAGAGGGGGTCGCATGTACCTCCAGTTTTCCGTATGCTTACTGAAAGTCCACTCCTGTTTTAATGATGTCCTTTGATTTGGATAACAAGCTTCATCTCAGACCTGTGTCATGGAACAATACAAAAGTTTCTTTGGAAAACTGTTATCTCAAAGGAAAAAACTCCAAGTCATCCCAGCCTTAACATGATCATGGCTCCATGCCTCCCAACCTATTGCTAACCCCGGTCTTTCTCAAGCATGTTATTCCTGGAGCTGCTGTTGGAACAATTGTTATAAAACTGTGTTGTGTGTCCATGTAACAGTGCATGCTATCTGTGTGAGATCACTCAGGGGCCGGCCAGCAGCACAATGCCCAGCCTGTGTGGCCACCATTGAATAAGAAAATACCAGAACCAGAACAACCCATGGAGACATGTAGATTATGTTGATCTAGATTCAGATACTGGGGTCTACACTAGAGGGTAAGAGTTGCCCAAACGAAATAATTATGTTAAGCTGATGTCTCAGAAGATCGGGAAGGCCACTAAAGAACCGAAGGTGGATTCCTGTAACGGGTCTTCATTTGGTAGGTGCCTTTGACAAGAGACGTGGAGGAAAGGAATCTGCCAAACATGTGCTGTGCTGGGTGCATACGCTGAGCGCAGACTCGGAGTACCTTGTTGCATTCTCTTACCTTCTTGGTGTAGGAAATCACTGTACGGAAGGAGGGGAGGGAAGGAAGGAGGGAGGACAGGAGGGACCATGGGCCTTATAATGGGACAATGAGAGGACAATGAGAGTGAACGTTGGGTAAGGGTTCCGAGTGGGAGTTGGCTCTGGAAGGCATTTCTTAGAGAAAGACCCAACGCTACCAGCTTCAAAGCTGCTCAAATGACCCTCGTCCCGGGTGGGAGGTGACTCAGGAATCAATCTGATCCCTGATATTCCAGACACCCCCTCCATGTGACATGTAGGGGAGCTGCAGCTTACCTGGGGGGACCTTCACTCAGAGCTCACTGAGGAAGGAGCCTTTTCTTTCTTTAAGAAAAACAATAGTCTGAGGGCACAGAGAGCTAGCCCAGGGGTTAAGGCACTGGAGGCAATAGGGGGATCATGAGGAAGAGAAGTCTCACAGGTTTGCGGCAGCCGATGTCTCCGTGCGCTGTATTTCCTGGAGGCACCAAGAGCAGAGTTGTTGGAACTGAGGGGAGTAATTAGTGGACTCCAAAGTGCACATAACTGCACCTCCTTGGGTTTGGGACTGGGAACCGAGCCTTCTCCACCCCAGTCTGCGTCCTTCCTTTCCCTCACATGGAAGCAGAGCGTCAGAACTAGCGTTCTAAACTGGGGCAGTGGGCACGGCTCAGAGGGCTGGAGCCTGTGCACGCGACACGGAGCCCACATTGACCCTGCCCAGCACCGCCAGCGTCTGACCCGCAGCCAGCAGTACTTTATGAATAGAGTCAGACTTCGAGCACGGATTCTTTTTCCCCCTCTCAGGGAAAAGGGAAATTCTGGCGGAGAAGCCCATGACCCTGCAGAGCCGACCGAGCCTGTGCTCTGTGGGAGCATGGCCATTGGGGCCACGTCCCTGGCCATCGCCAGAGCCAGGGCTGTGCTGGCTAGCACGCCGCTGTACTTAAGCATCGCATTGCTGAAGCACAGTGAGGTGAGATTCTGTTCTACCCCGTGCCCAGGCCCAACGGGCAGCTCAGTACAAGTGAACTGCAGCCCTTTCCTCTGGCTTTGCCCGTTCCAGGAACCACCAGCCAAGCTCACGGTGCCTTTGCCGATGGTCTCTCTGCTCAGCTGTGGCAAGTCCTCACCTGGGAAGCTGAATTTGATGAAAGAAGTGATGTGGATACCTCACCCTGCCTTATCAGCTAAAGAAGTACCTGACTCGTTTGATTTTTTTTGGAGGGGTTTGGGTCAAACTTAGCAGTGCTCAGAGGCTATTCCAGACCGAGCTCAGGAGTGACCCTTAGCGGTACTCAGAGGACCAGTTGGTACCAGGAATTGAACCTCCAATGCCTTAACCCCCCTGTGCTAGCCCTCTGGTCCTCTCAGACTTTATTTTTTGGGTCACACCCAGTGATGCTCCAGGGTTACTCTTGGCTCTGCACTCAGGAATTACTCCTGGGGGTGCTCAGGGAACCATATGGGATGCTAGGGATTGAACCCTTGTTGGCCACTTACAAGGAAAATGCCCTTCCCACTGTACTGATTCCGGCCCATATTTATTTCTTAAAGAAATAAAAGGCTTCTTCCTCAATGAGCTTTGAGTATAGGTCCCCCAGACTTATGATACCAAGGGTGGAGGAAAGAAATCTAGTTAGAAAAATAGTTTAGAAAACCAGAGTCTTGGGGAGAAAGCTGGAGCTCCCCCAGACGTCACATGGGGGTGCCTGGGATATCAGGGATCAGATTCTGATTCCTGAGTCACCTCCCGCCCGGGACGAGGGGCTTTGGAGTAGCTTTGCAGCTTGTAGCACTGGGGACAACCTATTTGGCTTTTTGGACCACAGATGAGAAAGCCTGGGCTAGCAGATTGCCTGGCACAGAGACCGTTAGTGCGTGTTTGTGGGATGTGGAATGGAGGAGCCCTGAGACAGCTCTGCCACCGTAGCGTACCGGGTGTGTGTGTCTGTGTGGGGCATGTGCCGGGCTTTGTGTCTGTCTGTGTGGGGCTTGTGCCGGGCTGTGTGTCTGTGTGGGGCTTGAGCGGGCTGTGTGTCTGTCTGTGTGGGGCTTGTGCCGGGCTGTGTGTCTGTGTGGGGCTTGTGCCGGGCTGTGTGTCTGTGTGGGGCTTGTGCCGGGCTGTGTGTCTGTCTGTGTGGGGCTTGTGCCGGGCTGTGTCTGTGTGGGGCTTGTGCGGGCTGTGTGTCTGTCTGTGTGGGGCTTGTGCCGGGCTGTGTGTCTGTGTGGGGCTTGTGCCGGGCTGTGTGTCTGTCTGTGTGGGGCTTGTGCCGGGCTGTGTGTCTGTCTGTGTGGGGCTTGTGCCGGGCTGTGTGTCTGTGTGGGGCTTGTGCGGGCTGTGTGTCTGTCTGTGTGGGGCTTGTGCGGGCTGTCTGTCTGTGTGCGGCTTGTGTCGGGCTGTCTGTCTGTGTGGGGCTTGTGGGCTGTGTGTCTGTCTGTGTGCGGCTTGTGTCGGGCTGTCTGTCTGTGTGGGGCTTGAGCCGGGCTGTGTGTCTGTCTGTGTGCTGCTTGTGCGGGCTGTGTGTCTGTGTGGGGCGTGCGGGGCTGTGTGTCTGTCTGTGTGGGGCTTGTGCCGGGCTGTGTGTCTGTGTGCGGCTTGAGCCGGGCTGTGTGTCTGTCTGTGTGGGGCTTGTGCCGGGCTGTGTGTCTGTCTGTGTATGGCTTGTGCCGGGCTGTGTGTCTGTGTGGGGCTTGTGTCGGGCTGTGTGTGTGTGTGGGCCTTGTGCCGGGCTGTGTGTCTGTCTGTGTGGGGCTTGTGCCGGGCTGTGTGTCTGTGTGGGGCTTGAGCCGGGCTGTGTGTCTGTCTGTGTGGGGCTTGTGCCGGGCTGTGTGTCTGTCTGTGTGGGGCTTGTGCCGGGCTGTGTGTCTGTCTGTGTGCGGCTTGTGCCGGGCTGTGTGTCTGTGTGGGGCTTGTGTCGGGCTGTGTGTGTGTGTGGGCCTTGTGCCGGGCTGTGTCTGTCTGTGTGGGGCTTGTGCCGGGCTGTGTGTCTGTCTGTGTGGGGCTTGTGTCGGGCTGTGTGTGTGTAAGCGGCTTGTGCCGGGCTGTCTGTCTGTGTGGGGCTTGTGCCGGGCTGTGTGTCTGTGTGGGGCTTGAGCCGGGCTGTGTGTCTGTCTGTGTGGGGCTTGTGCCGGGCTGTGTGTCTGTCTGTGTGGGGCTTGTGCCGGGCTGTGTGTCTGTCTGTGTGCGGCTTGTGCCGGGCTGTGTGTCTGTGTGGGGCTTGTGTCGGGCTGTGTGTGTGTGTGGGCCTTGTGCCGGGCTGTGTGTCTGTCTGTGTGGGCTTGTGCCGGGCTGTGTGTCTGTGTGGGGCTTGCGGGCTGTGTGTCTGTCTGTGTGGGGCTTGTGCCGGGCTGTGTGTCTGTCTGTGTGGGGCTTGTGCCGGGCTGTGTGTGTGTGTGGGGCTTGTGCCGGGCTGTGTGTCTGTCTGTGTGCGGCTTGTGCCGGGCTGTCTGTCTGTGTGGGGCTTGTGCCGGGCTGTGTGTCTGTGTGGGGCTTGAGCCGGGCTGTGTGTCTGTCTGTGTGGGGCTTGTGCCGGGCTGTGTGTCTGTCTGTGTGGGGCTTGTGCCGGGCTGTGTGTCTGTCTGTGTGCGGCTTGTGCCGGGCTGTGTGTCTGTGTGGGGCTTGTGTCGGGCTGTGTGTGTGTGGGGCCTTGTGCCGGGCTGTGTGTCTGTCTGTGTGGGGCTTGTGTCGGGCTGTGTGTCTGTGTGGGGCTTGTGCCGGGCTGTGTCTGTGTGGGGCTTGTGCCGGGCTGTGTGTCTGTCTGTGGGGCTTGAGCCGGGCTGTGTGTCTGTCTATGTGGGGTTTCTGCTGGGCTGTGTGTCTGTGTGGGGCTTGTGCCGGGCTGTGTGTCTGTCTGTGTGGGGCTTGTGCCGGGCTGTGTGTCTGTCTGTGTGCTTAGGCGGGCTGTGTGTCTGTCTGTGTGCAGCTTGTGCCGGGCTATGTGTCTGTGTGGGGCTTCCTAGTCAAACAGTCCAGCAGTCTCTCTGGTCCCCCACCAGTTAGGAATCCCAGAGAACTCAGTCTAGTCTCTGATGAATGTTTTTGGAGGTGTGGGACGCTCCATCCCCCTCCAGAAACAGATGGAAGGATTGGGGCAGTGTCCTGAGGGCCCGGGTACCTCCCAAGGCTGAACGTGGGGATCCTGAGGGCCCGTGGTACCTCCCGAGGCTGAACATGGGGATCCCGAGGGCCCGTGGTACCTCCCGAGGCTGAACGTGGGGATCCGGAGGCCCGGGTACCTCCCGAGGCTGAACGTGGGGATCCGGAGGGCACGGTCCTGCTCACACCCTGAGGTGCCACTTCCACCAGGGCCCCCCTGACTGTGCCCAGGTGCCTCCAGGTCTACCCCCAGGGTAAGGCGCGGGGCCCAAGTGGCTCTAGGGACTGAGGCGAGGGTCAGCAGCAGGCCAGGCACGGGCCCCAGTTTCCACATTGTCTCTTCAGCCCTGGAGTGATTGTTTATCTAAGCAAATGAAAATCTTTTTTGATAAAAAAAAAAAAGAAAACCACATATTTAAAGGTTTTTTCCTTTTCTTTTCCCCCTCTTATTTTGGCTTTTTGGGCCATACCAAGTAAGCTCAGGGCTTACTCCTGGTTCTGTGATCAGGAATCACTCTGGCAGAGCCTAGGGGAGCTTATAGGGTACCAGGGATTGAACCCGGTCAGCTGCATGCAAGGCAAATGCCTTAGCCACTGTGCTGTCTCTCAGGCCCTAATGGATTCTGTTTTTAAAGAGAATAATTATTGCCTTGCAACTTGCCAGAGGGGGATAATTTCTACCCAACTCACCATCTGCCTGGCCAGGGTCTTCTCTGGGTTGAGAAACCAGCACTGGGCACACCCTCACCTGTCTGCTGCCCATCCCATGGCCCCAGGAGCCCCCTGCCCCTTTCCACTAGGTATATGGTAGTGGATTCCCGGTTTCAAAGCCTAGGGTGACGATCCAAACCCTAGGGTGACGATCCCTTGGTGATCTGTAACAGGAAGGCAGGTCAGAGACAGGGAAAGCGAATGAATGTGACCCATCCCACGAAGCAGTCAGCCCCTGATGGGTAAAGGACCCGGAGCAAGAAGGCATCTCATTAAGCTCCACCGAGAGGGAAAACTGAGGACTGAAGTATATCGTTTCATCGTCTGCTTTTTTACCCACTAAGCCATGAAGTTGTCAGGGCCCCTACCGATGCTCTGATTTAGAAATCGCACACGGTCTGTCTTTCTGTCTTAACGTTTCTCACTACAATTGTGGACGATGCTTATTCTACTTACAGGGTGTGGCGATGATTCTGGAAATCCAGAAGAACATTAACAGAACTGAAATGGTATGTAGCAAGAGTCTGTCAGGCCTTATGAGTTCTTGGTGTATTCTGTGTTTGTTTACTATTTCCCTTCCTTTCCTTTGCGGCTGTGCCATACCAGAGTTTGCACACACTGGCTTCCGGTGTGCAGGGGATCCAACAGCAGACCGAGGGGTAACATTCAGCACAGTGGGTGGTGCTGGGGTCCACTCGCTGCCTCACCAGCCTCGGCCTTACAAGGCAGGTGCTTTGGTCACTGAGCCACCCCAAGCCCTGCGCTGTTACTTGTGATCTGAAAAATGGGGTTTCCTCCAGGGGTTTCCCCTAGGAGTCAAGCTCAGAGAGTCCCCATTGACCATGGCTACAGTTTTTAAGGTTCTTCGTGATCGTGTTTTGGATTTGGAGGCAGCTGGCTCCAGGCCCAGATCCTGCCTTGTGATAAAGAAAGGTTCTGGGGTCTGAGGGGCATTCGGTGTCTACCATGGTTGAGGCACAGACTGGTGTCACAGACCAACCGGGCACTGGGCTCTGGCCCTATGGCGGAGGCCACAGAGCATGGGGAGAGGAGGGGTCTGCTGGCTGACCCCTCGCATTTGGAGAACGGCTCTGCACAACAGTGTTGAGACAGTGACCCGGAGTGGGGCCCAATCTTTGACTCTGGGGCTCTCAAGGAAGGAAATGACTTTACTGGGGAATAAAGTTAAATTAACAGGGGCCGGAGGCGATAGCCCAGTGGTAGGGCATTTGCCTTGCATGCGGCCGGCCTGTGCCGGCCCGGGTTCGATCCCGGCATCCCATATGGTCCCCCGAGCACTGCCAGGAGTAATTCCTGAGTGCAGAGCCAGGAGAAACCCCTGAGCATTGCCGGGTGTGACCCAAAAAGCAAACAAAAAAATAAAAAAATAAAAAAAATTCACAGAAGCATTGCAGTGATGACAGAGAATCCCCAAAGCCCTTCACTCAGTTTCCCTAGGTGTGGTACATTTGTCAAAAGCCACAACAGACGTCACCATAGACCCGTTTCTACTCCTCTGTTCTGCTCCAGCCCCAGGCCTCACCCCTGCCTCCCCCGCCCCACCCGCCCTCCTTGGTGAGGAAGCAGGAGCTGGAGGGGACCAAGCTGCATTAGGTGTGACCAGAACCCTCTGCACAGGGGTGACCGGCAGTGGGCAGCCTCTCCCCTGACCACGCAGGCAGGAAGAGCGGGTCTCCAGCCTTCCTGTTACTCAATGGCTGTGAACAGCCATTGAGTTGGGTGACTAGAGGTGACCCCTGGTAAAGTGACGTTTATTTTATACATAAGGATGGACACAAATGTACAGTGCTTGAGGTTTAAAATAACGCGAAATTCTGCTCAAAAGCACTCTGCAAATCACTCTTTGTCTGTCCTTTTGGTTGACTTTTTTTTTAAATTTTCTTACAGTCTAGTTCCTACTCTCAGGAGGCTGCACCAATTCATTGTATCCATTACCTGCCATTCCCTCTCCAAGGTCACCCGCCTCTCAGCTGCACGTCTCTTTCGTTAAGTTTGGTGATGTAAAATACATCCATCTGTTCTGTCCTAGGTGCTCTCAGCGTGACTTCCTGTGGCTTTTCCTAAGGGACGGTTGATGAGGGGGATGCGCAGCTTAGAGGGAAGGACCCTATGGGGCTCTAGGGAGCAGTGTCTAGTAGTGCGCAAGGTCCACTCACACGGTACCCCCAGTTCCACTGGCCACTCCCGCCCAGGGCACCCCACAGCTGCTGGGCTTTTATCTCAGGCTTCTTCAGGAAGGCCCCTCTCAGAGCTCTGGCACGCCCCGGACTGTTCTGTCCCAGAGGACTCTGCACTCCCCCTCACAGTGGTCCCCTCCCAAATGGCCATGGGGCCTGTCTTGTTCTCCCCACCCGGCACAGATTGTCTTTATGCTGTGGGACACAGAACAGGGACAGGAACTGGCTGTAAACCCACACACCGTCCTGATGCCGACCGGGCGGGCTTCCGCCTAGGGAGCCGTAATTGAGGGGGCCAGTCCAGTGCCTCAGTACAAGGCGAGGTCCCTGCCCAGGTGCTGTCACTCCCACCAGACTCTGCGGAGGTCGCTTTGCTTTTAATCTCCAGTGACATTACACACGCCAGAGTCACCTGGTTTAATGGCGTTCGGTTCTTTGCCGATGTCAGATCTGACCTGTAGGAGGAGGTGTCCAGCCTCAGAGACTATTCACATGACGTACAGATGAAAGCAAAGTCCACCTCCATGTTGTTGCTGAAGGGCTCGGAGGGCCCAGCACACGGTGGGTGGCCGCACTGTCACGTGCATTCAGCCACAGCCTGCCGTGGAACACAGGCGAGGACGGGGAGTGCAAGAAACACAGGCCTGGATCTGGGGAACAGTTTGGGGAGTGTGAAGGCAGCAGCGCCAGGCGCAGAGCATGTGCGTGATGAGTATGTGTGAGAATGAGTATGAGTCTTGTGAGAGTGTGAGAACGTGTGTGTGTAGGAGTGAGAATATGTGCCAGTGAGAGACAGTGTGTAGAGTGTGTGAGTGTGTGAGTGTGTGTGTGTGTGTGTAAGAGAGTTGCCATATCAACTGCTGTCTTGTGACTGGCTGGGCTTCAGAGCAGGGAACAGCCCAGAGGACTTGAAGCCCTTTGCTGCCAGACAGGTCTGAAACGTCAAATGATGTTTTACTCTTCTGTTCACAGCTGCCTTCTCCAAAAAACAGAGAGAAAAAAAAGGCTACAATGGAGGAAAACGAAGTCAGGTGAGTGGCGCACTTGTTCCCTGCTCTGCACACAGCACTTTCTCCCCGACCCCAGCCCCTCTCTCCTGGCGCCGCTTCCCCACCAGCACAGGGCCAGCACCCTGGAATGGTGCCGGATCTGGGAGGCGCACAGACGCCAGGCACCACAGTGGAAGGCCATTGTGCTCCCGTGGCCCTCCCGCAGGCTGCCTGGCCTTCACACCAGCAGTTGTCTGGACAACGGGTAATAGGATTACACAGGAACCCCTGGAGGCGAAGTGCTTGGGAGGCTGAGACTTCCTGGGAGCCAGCTGAATGCGGAGTGGACACTTAAGGTTTTGATTTTTACGAAAGATCGTCCTCATCCTTTCTCTCACCTGGCCCCAGAGCAGACACCCCCTCTCCCCTCCACGTCATGCAAAGCTGCTGCGGGAGCCAGAGACCGGCATTTTCCCACGGAAACTAGCCACACTGGGTCGGAGAGCAGCTGAACGGATCAATCGGAGCCTCCGGGCACCCTGTCAGGACTCTCTCTACCCCAACTTCAAACTGCCCCTGGAAGCCAAACTGGAAAGTCTCTGCTTCTGCTAAGGCTTTTCCTCACTGACATGACAATGACAGGAAGCCCCTGGGCACTGCTTCAGACCTATCACATGTCAGAACCTTCAGGATACAGTCAGGACCCCCGTGAAGAGCCCGGAGATGAGATGAGGGTGCGTGGGTCACCCCGTCAGTCCCCGCTGCTCTGAACCTCCCCTCCTGAGCCCTCCCTTGACTGACGCGTCTCAGCAGGAGAGACTGGGGAGAATGTGGGAAAGATGAAATATCCCTCCTCAAAACCCAGAGAAGAGAATTATTTGAAGAATCGGAAGGGCAGAAGCGTGCAAGGGCCTTGCCTTACACATCGCCAACCTGGGTTCGATCCCAGGCTTCCCATATGGTTCCCCGAGCACTGCCAGGAGTAATTCCTGAGTCAGAGCCAGGAGTAACCCCTGAGCGTCACCAGTTGGGACCTCCCGAGGCAAAACCAAATAAATAATTGGCAGTAACAAACCGTCAGTCATGCTTGTTGGAGTGAGCACAGTCCCCGGTTTGGGGCCTGCCAAGGACATCGGGCTGCAAGCTCCAGTCTGGTGGGTGGTGTGAGGGTGTCCCAAGAACCTTACGCGAAGACCTGTCCTCGCGATCAGCTTTGCTTTGCTGCTGCCGTTCCCTTTGCTAACCTTGCTGCCACTTCAGCTACTGCCTCCTCCCTCCTGTCAGACACGGGGCTCACCCAAGAGTCGCCGCTCTGCAGACCAGGGCTTAGATGCTAGATTCTTTTTTTTTTCTTTTTTGGGTCACAACAATGCTCAGGGGTTACTCCTGGCTCTGCACTCAGGAATTGCTCCTCACGGTGCTCGGGGGACCATACGGGATGCTGGGAATTGAACCTGGGTTGGCTGCATGTAAGGCAGATGCCCTCCCTTGCTGTACTATGACTCCAACCTTAGATGCTAGATTCTAAACAGGCCGTCACCCTAGCATTAGCGATACATCTCTGGAGCTACACTCTCTGGAATAAAATTTGCTCCAAAGGTGACAGAGTTAAGTGCAACTCTCTCTCTCTCTTACACACACACACAAAACTCCGTGTCTGACCCAACCCTCCCAGTCAGTTTTATGTTACTTAACTCTTTCTAAAATAAAGGTAATACATTTCTCTCATCAAGGAACTGGTGTAAGGAGATTCTATTCACTTAAAATAGTACCTGGCATTTAGTAAGCACCAATTAAGTGTTTTAATCAGCTTAGGAGACTATAATAGAATTCCTCAGTGAATACACACAATTCTTGACTGTCGATTTGCTGAATCCAGGAATTGGTACTTAAAAAAGTGGGGCGATTCTCATGGTTAACCAGCGCTGGTCGCTGGAAAGCATAGGGGAAAAATGGTTGTTCATATGGGACACTGACCTTGTAATTATCAGTAGTACTTCCGGTTCCAGTTGCATAGTAACAGTTTATTTTTTGGGGCCAGGGGCTGAACCAGAGACTTATAGATGTAAACATGCTGTTTACCCCCGAGCTACTCTCCCACCTCAGCACTGCAGCCGTTTATGCTAAGGCTGACCTGGCTAGCAAGGCACAGAGGCCTGGGGGCCCGTTGGCCCTCCCAGTTCTTCTCTGTCATCCATCCCCTGGACCCAAACCAAACACCTCCATAACTTTTTTTTTAAAGACAAATTTATTGAAGAGATTTTTCAGAGAACTAAGGCCCAAAGAATAGTCAACAGATTTCTCTGAATAACCTTCACAGATTTGATCTAGGTTTTGCGGTTTTTATTTTTTTTTTTATTTATTTTTTTATTTTTTTTGCTTTTTGGGTCACACCCGGTGACTCTCTGCACTCAGGAATTACTCCTGGCGGTGCTCGAGGAAACATATGGGATGCCGGGATCGAACCCGGCCAGCACAGGCCAGCCAAGGCAAGGCAAACGCCCTACCCGCTGGGCTATCGCTCCAGCCTGGGGGTTTGAGTTTTTGTTTGTTTGCTCTGTGTTTTATTGATTTGGACACCCAGATACTTACCCACAATGCCACACCTTGATATTTATATCAGGATTTACTCCTGTCCGTGCAGAGGAATCACTCCTTTTGGATTCTGGGGGCCACATGGTGCCAGGGATCAAACCCTGGTCAGTTTCTTGCAAGGCAAGCATTTTACTATACTATTTTTTCTGGGCCCCTGGTCTTAGTTTGTATAGGTGTATTCCATGTACAGAAAATATACATGGGGGACCAGAGTGATAGTATAGTAGATAGGGCATTTGCCTTGTACGCAGCTGACCTGGTCCCATTCTAATTCCCACTTCAATAACGTTTAAAATAAAACCGGGCATGCCATTTTTGTCCTAAACCTTGCATTCTAATGGAAAGAGGAGCACAGCAGGTAGATAAGGCGAGAGATGGAGGAGTTAGGAGGGAGGCACGATGGACTCCTCCCAGGTGCTCCAACCCCATAGACAATGGCAGAGAAAGGAAAGAAACCAGTGTTCCCCATCAAACCCCCAAACCTTGTGAGCAGGTGCCACCCCGGTAGGGGCAAACCTCTGCCCAAAGGCACACAGCGAGGAGCAGGGCCAGGGAGCAGGCGTGAGGAGGCTCACCGGAGGGGAGCACAGGCCTGCCCGAGCCCTTTGCTTTGGCTCTTGCAGCCCCACCTTTCGAAGCAGGATGTCCCACCTGGGCTGTTTAACCGTCGGGTATGACACGCTGGAGCAGCCACTGCACCTGATCCAGGGTATCTGCGCCAACCTGGGGCTAGAACTGGGAACAAATCTGCACCTCGCCATCAACTGCGCTGCTCAGGAGCTCATGGACTACGTAAGTCTCCCTCGGCGGATGCCGGCTTCCATCGGGCACCCTTGTTTTAAAGCCAGAATTCCACAGAAGAGCTCCTCTCTGTATTGCCCCAAACAATCCTTGTTCTAAAATTAAAGATCCGTGAGGGGTCCAAATAGAAATATGTTGGAGAAAGCCAGGTTAGCTCATGACCAGAGATGCACAGAACTGTATAATTTTTTTTAAAAAAAAGAATGAACAGTAGGAAGTATCATAATAGTTCTATAGGGAAATTTTGTAATAAAACGGATGAAGATGAATTGCTTACATGCAATCATGAGAGCTACTGAAGAGCAATTTAACAAGCTGGTGTGTTCAGCTGAGTACAAACCATCATTTGGTTGGTAAAAGCTGAATTTGCCAAGCGTGGAAAGTGGATTAGTTGTGACGGTGATTCGATAAGCCCTTCTAGACACATGGTCTTAGAGTTTCTGCTGTGACTCACTTTTTTAAATTAAAAAAAAAACTCCATATTATTGAATTTTATGGGGAATATGCTTTTATCCAATTAAATCCCGGACAGTGTTACCCAGCACCGGGGTTGGAGAGAGCCGTAGCAGTGAGACTTCACCTGGGGACCACACCTCCCAGAGGGAGTAATTTTTATAAAGAAAGAAGGGGAAACAGATTTATTAAAAATGTCGTAGCCTCTGCATACTCTACCGGCAATTAACCTTTGGGAAATTGGCACATTAGGGAAGCGATTAGAACATTTCTGTCTTACATAGACTCATATTTCCCATTTCAAACACAAGTGGCCTGCATCCGGGTACTTTAAAGTGGGCTGTGTGTGCACTGGTGATGATCACGTCTTGGTAATTCACGTCCAACCCAGGGGACATAGCCAAATGGAATTCCACGTTCATTTGTAATTCCCTGAACTTCAAAGAAAAAGTTGGAACTGTGAGAATCCTGAGTCTCAGTTGCTTTCTAGAAGTTCTTGTCCTCTGTTAAAGAAACTTAAGCACATGAGGAAATGTTGAATGTTATCCCCACCCCCTTTTTAAACATGGTTGGTCTCTCTGCCTACCACTAAGAAAAATAATTGTTTTCATCAGCATCTTACACTCAAAGCTATGAATACTCAGATGGCTAGTGCTAACCAGAATGGAAACTTACTGCTTATATTCAGTAAATTGTATTTGCTTGGTATCAGAAAATTCTTAACTGTGCTGTTGGTTCAAAGTCATTAACGTTGCTTCATACACAAGATAAGATTTTACAGCTTGGCATTAGAGCAACTAAAACTTCTTACTGCTTTGTAATGTGGAAAAAAGTGCAAAATCCTTTTTAAGTATGGACTCGTTAGGGGTCTGTTCAAGCCAATAAAATCCGTCTGTTAGCAGCCCTGCTTAGCAAACCAGAGATGTTCTGGCTTCCCCACGCCTCGTACCTTCCACCCTCCCTCCACACACGATGTGCCGACTATCCTATGTCTTACTCCTGAGCCAGATATGGGAGTGAGGGTGCTGATTTGCAGAGATTATGGTAGACCCGTTGGCCCTGTTCACGTCTGTATTTTATGCCTGTGAGTGGGGGTGCTCTGGGTTGTGCCTGGCCCTGTGCTGAGGAGTCTCTCCCGAGTAGGGTACACTCTGCCATGGATTGAACAGAGGTTGGCAAGCATGAAAGGCAATTGCCTTAACAGCTGTATTTTCTTTCCTACTTTCAAGATAATACTTTTACTACTAGAAATCATACTGGGGAAGAAATGCCTTTATGTAAATCTCTTTACAATTTCATATTGGTTGTTTATATCCCCGAAGCCTAACCCTACTTCGAACTGTAGAATATTCAGGCTCTTTGTTCACAGTGAGTGATGGGGCCTACCTGGGCCAGGCGGCCTTGCAACTCTTTTTCTTTTATGAACGGGTGGTATTGTCAATCCACCCAAGTAGTCAGAGCTCAGCACTCTAAAACCACATTCTAAACCCAAGAAGGTAAGTGCTCCCGTCTGTCCTACCTGGTCTTCCTGTGCAGGAGACTTCTATAAGGTCAGTGTGGGAAGAGCCCTGGATAGAGGGGCAGGGAGAGCTCAGTGTTCCAGCGCCTGCCTTGCAAGCACGAGACTGAGCTCAACCCTTGGCATGTCCCCATGGGCCTGAGTGCAGCCCAGCGTCTCTGCTGTTTGGGATCTCTTGTGCCACAGTGAAGTATGTGAGGCCCAGTGCACTCAGCATGTGTGCACTGCCCAGGGAGCGTCAAGTGTGTATGTGGAAGCAAGGGGAAAAAGAAATATGGAGCAATTCAAAAGAGACACGGATAACCAGTCCCCCTTCCCGCACCCACCGATAGAGTAAAATGCGGATTTTCTTGTGAATGGGGCGTGGGAAGAATGAATCACATTTAACACTTGAGAAACTCATCACATGTCCTTTGACGTTTCCCTTGCACACTTTAGAGTAAAGGGAAGTATGAAGTGATGGCGGGAGCGTACAAAAAAGCGCAGCGGAGATGGTAGACCTCTACGTGGACCTGATCAACAAGTTTCCCTCCATCATCGCCTTAATCGACCCTTTCAGGAAGGAGGTAACTGGATTCACCTGGACTTGGATAATAAAACCCAAATATGAAAGCTCACTTTGGGACCTCTCGGCGAAATGCATTGTCATTTCAGCTGGGGCTGAGTTGCTTCACTTGGTTATCTATGAGAAAAGGCACTTACTATGAGAACGAACAGCAGGAACACAATGACACTGGAGTGTGGCTTCTGCAGCGAACCACACTATTCCCAGGCACTTTGCGACCAGCCCCACTGACAGAAGCAGAGCCCCTGTGCGAGCTGGTGCCTCAACAGGTGAACTGCAGAGCACGTTCAAGCGCTCACAGAAACAGGACTCCAGCTCGTCCAAAGGCCCTTTCACCTCAGTCTGGTTACTTCATATGCATAAAAGCAACAATGCCTCATTTCCAAACACTCCAGATAGTGAGTCTTTTCTATTCAGATGAAAGCTACAAGGGTGTTTCTGTGCCCCAGAACCCCCTTCTGAAGTCACTTTAAACTCCCAATATAAATTCTTGAATTAATGAATGTGAGACCCTCTGGACACAATGTACAGGATGTGTACCATCCCAGTTGTACATCCCAGACACATTGTACTGGGATGACTCACCTGTTTCGATTTGTGGGGCAAGACAAATGCTTGGGCCTCCTTGGAGTTGTGGGCTGTCAGTTCTGTCTCTCCTAGCACATAGGGAGGTTGCTGAGAGTGGAGTTCTCCAGCCCGCCAGGCCTGTCTTCTGCTATTCAAGAGAACAGACTCTGACCACCGCTGTTTTAACTAGATGATTACCTTGGCTGTGTGGGCCAATGCTCAGGTGTTGCTCCTGGCTCTATGCCAAGGATCATTCCTTATTGTTCCTGGGCGACCAGGTGATTCTGGCACTTAAACTAGGGTCAGTTGTGTGCAAGCAGAGCATTAACCCCTGTACTAGGTCTCTGCTCCTCAGGGCTGTATTTTACAGAAGATGCACCAGCACGAGCCTGTCTACAGAGATAGGTTGCAATCCGGCACAATAATGGAAGACTGGCTTAAAAATGGTTCATTTCATTGTGTGGGCTCGCTAATAAAAGCACGTGTTGAGAGTGAGAATCGAGAGTCCCTGGGGGTTTATTTAAGGTGTTTACGTCCCAGCAAGGAGCGGGGATGGGAGAAAGTAAGATCTTTTGAACAATTACTACCAGTCTTATGGATCATGTGCTGGAGCATTTAAATAATGCCTGGGCTTGATGGCTGTGGAGTCCGGGTGGAGAGCAGCATTTCATGTGTATCAGCCTTTGACTCACTACATCTTTAAACTGAGGTGGAGTTTGTATTCCATGAACTTTGTCCATTTGTGTGGCTGTGGTATGGGCCCCACTTGGCCATAGCTGCAGAAGAGACTGTGAATCTCAGAAAAGGCTGTAGCTTGGCATAGGCGGCAGGTGGTGAGTGCTGCTGTTCACAGTGACTGTGTGTCTAATTCGGTATATTGATGGATTCTTACATATCCCCCCAGGACTCTGAACAGTGGGATGGCATCTGTACCAGTCTTGGTTCCAGGTGTCACATCATTGCAGGAGCTGAGTCCAAAAGCATCTCCAGACTTCTAGAGGAGCGGGACCATCAGCAACCCCAGATCCAGTGGGTTGATCATCAGACACACGAACCAAACTACCGTGTCTGACTTGGTGGCCATTACGGATCTGACGGACAGTGAGTACCAACACGGATCAGAAAGACTTGCTTATATGCCGGAGCCAGATCATCCAAGGCATGAATACATTTGAAGGGAAAAGTGTCAAGCTTCTGCGGGTCGATGCTGGCAGTCAGCACCAAGGCCTCCTGAGTCACTCACAAGAGGCCAGAACCAGTCCCAGTCCGAGAGCTGTGGCGTCCAGAGGGGCTGCCGGAGGTGAGGGAAGTGCCCAGCCCTCTCAGCATCTCTGGACCTAGTTAGCCCCTGCGCCCACACTGGTTTTGTTTCTGGGCCACACAAATATTTGATCTGTGTTTGGGGGATCAGGGATCACTCAGGGATCACTCCTGGTGCAAGGCAAACACTCTACCCACTGCACTATCTCTCCAGCCCCCCAGAATACTGGTTTAATTCCTCGACAGTTTCTTTCCCACCATGAAGTCTCAGAACATGCTGTTCTTTCAGCCTAGAATTTTCTGGGCCACTTACTCTTGAGGCCATTTTGCCTTTTAGCTCTGCTTCCACACCCCTGCCTAGTCCCTCCAACCCTTTCTCATAGATCATATTTTGCCTTTGGGGGTGCTGGCCACAAACATGTATGTAATTACTTGCCTGCTGTTCCCAACTAGGCAGTACACTCCTGTGAGCTCATGACATCATGAGATCATATCTGTGAGCTCATGACATCATAGCTCTATGGAAACGGAAATAGCAGGAGTGGGTCCAGACAAGGAGCCATGAGGTTAGTCTTGGACCTAGAACAGGACCCAGGCTGAAGGCCAGAGGCTAAGCTGGGGGCCAGAGCGTGGGAAGGAATCCTTGGAGCCCTCAGCCTGCAGATTGCTCCAGCCTGATGCTCATCTCTCAGCTGTAGTTCTAACACTGGCCTTTCCTCCTGAACTGGCCAATAGAATCAGTGTCATTCACTTCAGCCACTAAAGCTCTTGCCTCTCAAATTCAAACACTGTCGCTGCAGGAGCTATGGCTTCCACCCTTTGTAGACTTTGACAGATTGCAAAGGATTTGGTGATCCTCAAATGACTGATAAAACATTACCACACTGCTCTTCTGATAAGCATTCAGCACAACAGATTCCTTTAAGCAAAATTCTTGAAGATGAATAGTGAAAACCACTTAGGTAGTCATTTAGGTACCAGGTACCCGTCTAGTACCCCTATACTTAAGATATATTTGACTCAAAGATATTTCTGTTCTTCCATGTGGAATATGAACACTGATGTGTGCCTTACAGCTGTGGTCTTTTCAGGAATGCGCCAATTTAGAGCTCAGTGGTGGAGTAAATGCCTAGTCCAAGTTTCATTTCCCACCTCCTCAGAACTATTATATCCCCCCCGATATTGGGTATGAATGGTCGTGGTGGCCGTGACCCCCCCCAAATCACTGCAGTGAGAAAGCACTATAGAAGACGTGCCAATCTCACTGGAGCTTTCCTGCCCTTTGGTGGAAGTAATATGGCATCTTAGAATTTTTGGTATCTTAAATTTGATAACACATGAGTTTTTTTTTGTATTTAGCATCTAAACTACTATAATAAAGGTGAGAGGGGGAACGAGTAAGGCCAGGGTTATTAAAATGCAAGTATTTTGATTAGAGTCATTAGGACAGAAAAGTTTTAAATCTCTGCCAAAGTTTAAATTTTGACCCGAGCTCATATACGCTGTGCCCCAGGTAAAACTCAAACCATTTCTCTGCTGGTAGGTCAAAAGCTCATCACTGTTTTCGGAAGCTCAGAAGCAGAGTCCTGTGATGACGGCCTCGTGGATCTGGTAAGTGCTGCGAGCCGGTCAATGGCAGAATTGCCAAAACACTGCTTTTAACACTAATTGGTATTTCAGAGAAATGCAGTCTTTGGTGAGGCAAGTCATGTAACCTTTTATGAAATAGACTTGCTTCCTCCCAGACAGCTACCTTTTTCAAAGAGCTAATCTTTGAACTTTTAAAAAGAAGAGAAATTGAAGTCCCAGGAAATGATGAGCACGCTAAAGCGAAGGGGCGGACACCTGCAATCTTACCTCCTAAAACGGAGTCAGAAAGGCCAGGATTTTCTGAGATGAAATGAGCAGCCTTCCATTCCTAGCAGGGTCTGAAGCGGAGACCCACTAGCTCTTTGGCTTTTTCATACTCTCAGCTGGTACGCCAGGCCACTTTCCTTACGTAGACAGAGAAAACGGAGCCATCCAGAAAATGCCAGGCCAGGACTGACCGTGCCCTTCCTCCCTAAACAACTGTAAATGCAAAATGTGACTCCTCTATTGTAAAGAAATGTCTCCCCCCTCCTCTCCCTTCAGGCCACTGGACTTGGTGTCCGGTTCGTCAAGATGGGAGGTCTTTCTCGTGGCGAACGGGTGGCTAAGTACAACCGCCTTTTTACTATTGAGGAAGAACTCGTCCAGCATGGAACACTGGGTATGCTTTCTCGCTGTTTTTACTTAGCCATGAATAAGAGGACAAAGGAGTGGAAGAAGGAGCATGGAAGTTCCCCGCAGGAGGCCAGGGGAATCCAAAGACCATAAATAAGTGCTGACAAAACTAGGTTGGCATTTGCCACAATGCATATTGTCGTCCTAATGGATTATCTATTTACCTGAATGCTGAAAACTCTCCCCCTTCTAATCCTGAACAGCCGCATGGTGGTTTTCAATAGAATTAATTGATTGGACTCTCCAAACTCACCTTTTGTTATGGTCCAAATTATACTCAGGGCTTTTCTGCAGAGTCCAGGAGAGATAAACACAAACGTTCTTTCTTCTAAGGGCTTCTGGAAACAATTAATTTTACTCATGACAAGGAGACTGCATGTACGTGTTAATGCTGTGCTTTAATGGCTCCGGTTTCCAGAGGCATGAAGCCGTTACTTATGACATTAATCCTTGGTTAATTTGCATGGGGAGCAGCTCTGGTCATTGGAAACACCCCAAATACTGCATTTTAATTATTTTTCCATAGTATTGACTCGGATGTTCTGCATAGTACATCCCTAGAGTATTTACAGAAACCAGGAGTTATTGTCATGGTAATTCTAAAAGTTTTGTGTATATTTCAGTACATGATTCCTATGTGGAAAAAAAATATGCATGATGTAAGCAATGCTGACAATGTTAGGGGTGGACCCCACGGGTGACTTATGTGAGGCCGGAAAGAGAGAGAGATGGTCGCTTTCTTCCCAGCCGCCTCTGCCACCCGGGACCCGCTGGGCAGGCTAAGGACTGATAAAGTCTGCGATGAGCCCCTGCATGGCGTGGGCCTGAGCCCCACCAGCCCCACGAGGTGGCTGTCAAGCCACGCCTGATGCCCGCTTGATCTCTAGGCACGGGAGTTAATCCCCACCACCCGAGGTTTCTCGGGGAGCCACGGACTCAGGCTGGAGCGAGGAATTTCTCTTTGCAGGAAAAGGAAAGTCAGTCCTAGGCCTTACCCAGGTCTGCTTTAAGGTTCTTGTCTTCCTTGCAGAAAAAGAATTTTCAGGAGTCGACGACGAGCAGTGAAGTAAAATAGATTTTATTAAGGAGGTTTTAGGTTTTAGGTGAGGGGGAGGGAGAGAAAGAAAGGAAAGAGTAACGCGCTCAAGGGAGAACGCGGGCTGCTCCAAAGGCGGAGAGCCCCAACTGATTTTTAAATGGGCTTTTATTCCCTTTTGGCTGGAATGCTTTGGAATTTTCTTCGAGCTGGGTCCTGGGCCTGGGGGTTGATTTATTTCTTCTTGGGATAGTTAGTTATCTAAAGCCTTTAGAAGGGTCAGTGGCCTATGGGCTCCACACATTCCCTTTTGGCCTTCCCTTCCCCCAGGGTTTATTGTTGATAATGGTCTTGTCAAGTTTGCTTTCGGCTTTCAATCAGGTGTGGCTCTGGATCTTCTCTTCTTTGGGGAATTTCATTGCCATGTGGTGCCCCCTGTCTGCCTGCCTACAACAACAGCATTCAATATTTTGGATGTTATCAGAGACTATGGGAGAAGGACACAGCCCAGCTAGTGATTCAGTAGAGGAATGAAAAAGAAGAGACCAGTAGATAAAGTGATTATGAATTGGTCACTATTATTTTGAAACACTCTTGACTCATAGAAAATGGGTGTCTGAGCAGAGTCATCTAAGGCCACTCACAAGTGAGAGCCATATAGTGTGAAACTCACATCGCATTTCCTTCTGTTACGTCAGGAAAGCCTCCAGTCCCTTCAAGGACCTATTACACTTCAGTCCGATTTCACACAGGAGAAATAGCTGTCTGGAGGATCAGAAAGGACTCTAGTGACCTATGCCCAGCTCCTTGCTGGGGACAGTGCATGCCCCAGAACACTCCCACACGGGTTAGTGGATTAGTGAGAATTTGTCTGATCTTGGCAGTGAGCAAAGGCAGTAAGGAGACTGGGGTGAGAGAGAGTACAGCGGGAAGGAGCCTGTCTTGCACAGGGCTGGCCTGGATTCAATCCCTGGCACTGCGTATGGTCCCCTGAGCACCAATAGGAGTAAGCCCTGAGCAATCTCTGGTGCAATCTAAAGACCAAAAATTAGCAATAATAAAAGCTAAGGGGTCCAAGATCTACAAAAACGTTTAAGTCATACTACTCTTCATTTTTAGGTGGGAAATCTCGGCAAAAGTTTAATCATTAAGACATCACTGTCTACACCCGAATCCATTTGGGAACTGTCTTACCTTGGAATGGGTAGTGGGCAAGAATTTGCATTCCTGAAGGGTATTCGCCTTCACTTATGCCCATTTTCTTCCCCTTTAACCTTGCCCTAAAGTCCACTGTACAGCACATGTTCCAGAATGTCGTAGACAATGCAGAATGGACACACATGCTGTGCAACTGGTGTCCAGCTGTGGAGTCACTCTTAAATGGTCTTGGAATCTAGGATGGGTCTAGAGATCATGGCCTCTAATCCTATAACCGCATCACAATTGGCACTGTGGGATTAGGCAGTAAACTTTATTGTCTCATTTTGTTTTCTTCAACCCAACAGGTTCCAACGAAGATCACACATTTCTTGGCTTGCATGAGGAAACAGAGGAGGATGCAGACACGTGTGAGGCTGCCGCCCTGGCCGGGGAGCCGGGTGAGGACCAGCACTTCATCTTCCCCACGGAGGTCCCCGAGCTCACGGGCTGACAAGTGCCTTCAGGAGGGGAGGGTTACAGCCACGTCGATAGCTGCCCCTTTTGTGTTGGCAGATGGGGACAGCTCAAGTTTGCTTCATGTTGTTTCTGTGTGTAACTTTACTGTGTGCTCTTTTGACTCTTTAAGTTCCCTGGGAATCAAATACAGCGTCTGTGTTTTCACCTGAAACTGTGTTTGCGAACACTTAGAGCCATTATGTTTCGGTGGGGATTTTTGTTTGTGTGCCATTTGGGGATGAGGCGAGGTCATCATCTTGTGAATGGGGACATTATTTTTACTGTCAACTCCACACTAAATTCAAACCTTCTGACTTTGGGCTGGAGCAATAGTACAGTCGATAGGCAGTGGACCTGGGTTCAATCCCCAGGATCCCATAGGTTACCCCGAGCACCACCAGCAGTACCAGAACCAGGAGTAACCCCTGAGCATTGCGGGGTGTGCCCCCAAACCAAAACAAATAGGCAAACATTTGACTTTACAAATCAGAACATTTCTGAAAACGAAACTGTAGACTAGAAGCTCTCTGCGCCAAGAACAGGCACACGCCTCTGGGCTGATCCTCCAGGTGCTAGACAGGCACCGGAAAGCATGACAAGTGTCTGCCCCAGCCTCAGGCAGAGGGGGGGAGAACGCTGTGGTGTTTCACAAGCTTCCTCTTCCCTTCCTACCCCCTAATACCCTCTTCCCTTTTTTTCTAAAATTTTAATTTTCCTTATATTATATCTTTGCAGGCCTCTCTGGATCTGTTGGGAATAAAAATGGGTAAAATAGACATATCAGCAAATGAATGTAAATTATTCATATTATTCTATTTAACAGGTGCTTAAAAATGATGGGACATATACATTGACTGAACCATGTCTTTTGTAAGGTATAATGGGGGGTTATAGCAGAGGGACCTGAAAGAAACCCATTTAAATACTTATCTTTAGACCTATTAATATATAATTACTTTATCTGACTTGTCAGGAAAAGTCAGATAGTCAGATAAAGTAATTATATATTAATAGGTCTAAAGATAAGTATTTAATGGGTTTATGATCACTTCAAGTGATCAAGTGATCTGACTTAGGTCCCCTGTTACAACAGTTGCTATTTGCTTTTCCCAAAACCAGCTGTGCACTAACCTGTGCACTCAGTTTAGATTTCCAGTGACTAGAAAAGTTGTTCTGGCTTTTTTACTTTTGGGCCACACTCAGCAGTACTCGGGTTGACTCCTGGATCTGTGCTTAGGGATCACTCCTGTCATGGCTAGGGGACCATCCTATAGGATCCCAGGAATAGAAGCCAGTCTGACTTCATGCAAGAGCCCTACTTGCTGTACTATCGCCGGACCCATGGACTCAAAGTTTTTACTTAGTGCTCTGGACTTCTGTAGTAGCGGATCTCAAAGACCTTATTGAGGGTGGCTGGGGCAATGGTTTGAAATAGACTCAGAAACAGAACTGCACAAAGTCAGAATTGCTTCAGTTTGTGATCTTCACCTGACACTTAGCAACAAGCAACGGGGAGAGAAAGTGATCATTGGAATGTGGGAACCCAAAAGTGTGCCCTGGAACTTTGACACAATTATAATTAAATAAACAAGGTGCAAGTAAGGTTACAACTAAATTGAAATTATTCATAGAGGCGAAGTAGTACCTCAAACAGGTCAGCAGTTCCTTTTCTGTCGGAGAACTCTGGGTTCCCCAACAAAATTGGGAAGTAGGTGAGGTATCTCGGTGGGTCCTCCACTTGTCTGAGAACTCTGGGTTTCCAGACAAAATCCGGGAGTAGAACAGGAGATCTTATTGGAACCTCCACTTGTCGGAGAAAGCTGGGTTCCCGACAAATTAGGGGGAGCAGGGTCTACCCCACAGCATCCGCAGCAGGCAGACAGAGAATCACTAATCCAAAAGCCTTACTCACACTTGTTCTAGTATACAATTCAGTAACAGGAAACCCCCAGACTTTAAGTTCCTAGCTGTGCCCCAGCCATGTGTAGGTTTAGAATCCTAGGTCAAGATGGCTGCCACCATGTGCTAAGGCCCAACAGGGAAGAGAAGGGCAGAGGCAGACAGTGGGCAGGCAGGGAAAGAAGAGAGGAAGAGAGAGAGAGAGAGAGAGAGAGAGAGAGAGAAGAGAAGAGAGCATTCTACTGCTTTTATTTCCTTCTCAGTCCTGACTGGTCTGCATGAACAGAAAGCAGTTAAGGCCAATTCTCTTCAGTTTGCTTCTCCCAGGACCTCACCTAGTCCCATTTAAATGTTATATTGCCCCAGCCAAGGCTGCAGGCCCTTAGTTTTCCAGCAGGTCCTATATAGATGGGGGGCAAGGGTATCCAAGACGAACTGTATCTCCGAATACAAAGGCATGCATCTGTACCAGGGATATTCTACAGCCAGGTATATATTTCTCCAAGCCTTCACAAGATCCTTGTCTTTACTTCATAGTTGTTTTGGATATTAGCCTTTAGACTTATTAGTGAGCCATGCTTGCTTGCTTGGAAGAAAACAGCTTTTCTCGCTGATCTAATTATAACTATACTATACTTAGAGATCCAACATAGCCAGGTGAAAATACTGGTACGATCTATCTAGTCCCACGAAAGGATCCATGAATAATAAGGAAATATTTATACCATCTAACATAGAATACATGGTAAGATATTCTGCCACATAAAGTCACAGATCCAAACTTTTCCTGCCCCGATCTACAAAGTGGAGTTACCTGCAGGAGGTAAATCCAGGCAAGATTCAGAGGCTTTGGGCAACAGTGTACTGCAACACTTTTCTATGTACAGCTCAGCCTACTTTACTCCACTGAAAGACTGGGGGCTACCAATGGGTAGCAGCCTTCTAATTTCTTTTCCTTAGCAAGAGAAGCACTGACTTTGTTTTTTTTTTTAATATTTGTGGTAAGTGCCAGGTATAAAAATAGGTTTTCTGTGTGACATCATCCAAAAAAGAGATAAGGAATCCAGCCATGTCCCATATGGGAATGACAGCAGGGTTCCTTAGGAAATGTCTGTGTATGTGAGGGCTGGCCATTGATCCTTCTAATACCCATGATGACAGTGGGGGTGGGCTCTGCCCAGCCCACTGCCATAGGAGCGCCTTGTTTTATGGTGAAAGGTGATTCAACATGTACAGTGTCGCCCTGGATAAATCACCTAAACTTTGTTTTATAAGATGATATTAAATACAGAATTTTTTTGGTGTGTGTGTATATATATTTATATATATTACCGGTGATAGGGTCAAATGGAGATGTTACTGGTGCCCACTCATGCAAATCGATGAATAACGGGATGTCAAGTGATCAAGTATATATATATATATATATATATATAATATAAAATATATATTCTCTATATTTATATATATATTCTCTATATTTACTTATATATATTCTCTCTCTATTTACATATATATATATATATACACACACACATATATATGTATTTTTTTTTGTGAATTAGATTCCATCAGAGGTGACTACAAGAGTATGCCACCCACACGGCAGAGCCTGGCAAGCTACCCATGTCATATTTGATATACCAAATACCAGTAAAAATTATAGTCCTCATTCCCATGACCTGATGGAATGGTTTGAGGATCTTTATGTTCCTGGAGCAAGCAGGTGTCCTTGGGCTTACTAGCATGAGACAGGTCATATGGAGATGTCACTGGTGCCCGCTCCAGCAAATCGATGATGAACGGGAAGACAGTGATATGGTGACAGTGAATTAGATTCCAGGCCTGGAAAGAGAGCTGATGTTTTTTACCTATAACCTTGTTTCCAGCAGTTCACCATTAACAAGGAAGGTGTGAGAGGCGGTGTGAAAGGTGAGCAGCCCAGGCCACAGTGGCTGACTTCTGACAGCACCTAAGGCCCACGGCTGGAGGCCTGAGAGCCTGAGGGGTCAGAGCTGCCACCGTGCTCCCACAGGACTGACTGTTGCAGGAGCAACGCTGGAAGGAGTTTACCTGAGATTAGCTCGGATACAAAGTCTTACTCTCTCAGAAGAGAAAGAAGCCCTTGTATGCTTTGTTTAAATAGCAAACCCGCAAAAACACACCTCTTCCTGGACCTCACTCCGCCCATAAAAATGTACTGTATGATAAAAACTGCAGTGAGGGAGAGGTCATTTATAATGTCCAAATGGAAGGAACAGGGGCCGAGCAATAGTACAGCGGGAGGGCATTTGCCTTACACGCAGCCAACCCAGGTTCAATCCCGGCATCCCATATGGTCCGAGCACCAGGAGTGATTCCCTGAGTGCAGAGCCAGGAGTAACCCCTGAGCATCGCCAGTGTGATCAAAAAAGAAGAAAAGTAAACTCCAAAGATGGAAGGAACAATTAGTAATATTTTAGAGGAAATAAAAAGACAAAGATCGTTTCCAGCTCTAATACTGTGAGTGTGGAGGACTTTCTTCTCTGCAAAGAGCTAAGACCAGACCCTGAAAAACCAAGCACTGGTCTGCTGTGTTCCACCACTACACAATGGCACATCACCCAGTAGGGGGCAAAATTTCTCACAACTGAGGGGAAAAGGGAAAACAGGAAAATGAAGGCAGTAAAATGTAATAGCTTTCAGCAAATTATAAATGATCTATGGCCATGATAAAGGGAATTAATTTAGTCAATGGAGCCGGAGCGATAGCCCAGCAGGTAGGGCGCTTGCCTTGCATGCGGCCGGCCCATGCCGGCCCAGGTTCGATCCCCGGCATCCCATATGGTCCCCTGAGCACCGCCAGGAGTAATTCCTGAGTGCAGAGCCAGGAGAAACCCCTGAGCATCGCCGGGTGTGACCCAAAAAGCCAAAAAAAAAAAAAAAAAAAAAAATAAGTTGCAAAATACCACTGACTAATTGTTGTTTGAACCAGCCAACACATGTCACCAAACAATAATTTTTTTTCCTCTCAGGGCTTATTCCTGGCTCTGTACATAGGGAATCACTCTTGGTGAGTGTGGGGTACCTTCTAGGGTGTCAGGGATCAAACCTGAGTGAACTGCATGCAAGGCAGGCACACTCCCCACTGTACTATCTCTCTGGCCCTAAACTCTTACTCCCTAGCAATGAGGGTGTTTGGATAACTGCATTATTCTGTTGATGTGCGTGATGAAATAGAGACTAGCAAGTCTCTGTACTCCTAAACACTTGTCTAAGAAACACTCGAGCAGATAGCTCATACACAGGAAGATGAGTGCAAAGACACAGACAGACACACAACTCAATAGGCTGAGCACAGGCTTTGCATGTGGGAGGCGTCGGTTTGATCCACAACATCTCATGGTCTTCAAGCTCTGCTGGAAGTGGTCCCAAGCACAAGGCGGCATAACCCTGAACACCACCAGGGGTTGCCTCCCCCACCTCGCTCACAGAAAACACCTGAACAAAACAAAGCAGACTGAGGAACTCAACCCCAAAATGTCAATAACCACAACAGAACCCGAATGAGAAAACTCTTGGTGCTTTTTAATAAGTGTGGTGAAAAGAGTTCAAATCACAGCATAACAATTAATTTAAGTGAATTAATGTAGTTTGTGGTTAGTCTATAATATAGCAGTATTATTCAATTAGGGAAAATTACAGTTGAAAACATTATATTTTAATTCCCCACGAGGAGACTGTTAAGTTACTGTAAAATCATTACAGGAAGAACATGGCAACAGTGAAGTATAGCCTATGGAAAGATAATTATCTCCAAATTTAGGAAGTACATTTACCTGCCTACTCACCTCTTTCAGCCTACGCTTAGCACACGTGCAAAAATAAAACACAACACAACTACTGCAATTATTACTATCATTTTCTTTTACCCTTAGGTGAGAAACACCTGACAGCCACATGCTGAGCCATGCTAACAAAACTAAACCTTTCACTTTCGTTAATAGTAAAATTACCATTACTGAATCATTGTCATAAAAAATGCATTCAAGTACATTACCACTTATTTTAAATAAACACCAATTTTGAAACAATTGATTTTGAAAAGCTGTATAAGTTCAGAAAAAAAAATCCCTGATTACATTTCTATTTATTCGCCATGGGAGCCTGAAATATTGTACTTTAAGAGACTAACTACCACTTAATTTCTTTAAAAAAAATAACAACAAACCTGTGTAATGTAGAACAGCAGTGAAGCAAGAAAATTGTTTGCCTGTCACTTAGCTTCACTGTACCTAAGAACTATAACAAAACATGGTACTTGTGTTACATTAGTACATGAAAAAAACATAATTAACTTACAGTAAAGAGCTCATGGTTTGCCAAGATAATATTCTTTAATTTCAAGGTTTGGGCTTCATCTCAATTCTGCATTCAGGCCACTAGTGCGTTACAGACCAAAGTCTTTGGGGTGCTTTGGACATAGTCAATACCAAGTATTTTGCATCCTGTAGTGAAGGACTCTGTGATTGACGCTGACAGAGGAGTGCTAGTCTCATGGTAGTTCCTGCACTTTCTAAGTCCATCAATCTACTCAAATGGCTATTTGTATGCCATAGTGCCTCAACAACGCTACTGTAGGCTCCCCATCAAAAAGGATCAGCCCCCAAATAGAGACTTCGGGAGAACCTTTTACATGACACTGATCAGTGATATCTATCCAAAGATCTACTATCCAAAGTACCACAGACTTTCCAAATACATCTGGCCAGTAGGATGCACATTATCGAAAAGTTTTCTGTAACCTACGAGAAGTCCTGCTTAATATAGTAATTATGAAACATCTTATCCTTATCGAGATAACAAACAAAGACTACTTAGGCTGTAGATTGTGCTAGAGAGCTTAGAGTTGAGCTACTTTACAAAAGTGCCATCAGAAAAGAACCTGTACTCTGAATAGAGTGACAAGAACAGAGTGTTGATAGCCCTCGCCAATCTAGAAGTGTTCATGTGCTTACTGAAAGTGCCCTCCACACACACAGCCTCTGGGGTTAGGGATCAGCAGCTGGAGCTGTCAGAATCTCTGAGTTTTCCACTGCTTGTTTCTTTGTCTTCTGGTTTCATTTCACCATCAACCTCCTTGTGTTGAGTTGCATCTTTTTAGTGACCTGGTCTTTGGTTTGGGATTCATGTGTGGAAACAGGATCTAAAACTACAGCTGGTTCGGCTTGTTTTTCACTGCCAATGCTTTGTCTCCTGCGTCCGGAGTTACTGAGAGGCCTAGGGGATGAAGAGTTAAACAAAATGAAGAGCAGAGAGAGAATATTTGTCTTCCATTCAGACGAACAAAAAGTACCAAATGGTCTAAGTCTAATCAACATGCAGAAAGTGGTCTTTTGAGGTGCCAGCCATTGGGGGATGCAATAGTCATTAGATTACATATTAGTAGCATAAGGCCAGGAGAAAGAAGGTAGGAAAAGTCAGCAATTAGCTACAGAAATGTGAAAAGCCAAGCGCACCTACCTGCTTAATTACATGCTCTTCTCAGGACACACGAAGCTCATAGGTAGGCTCCGCCAGCTCTCCACTAGATTCCCAACGCCCCCTCCCTATGCTGGAAGAAGCCAGTAAACCCTCTCCCAGCCCCTGGTACCCGGTTGCAGCTTAGCTCTGGAGACACTGTGCCAAGAAGGAAAGTTAATCACCCCGATCCCAATGGACAGCAGGAAATCCTGCCAGCTGCGGCCACTTTGATGGGTGGGAGGGGCAGCCAGGGAAGGAGCAGGGGCAGCAGAGGTTCAGAGTCTAAACCAAGATATGGCTACCGTCAACTTTTTCTCAAAAGAAGCCTTCAGTGAGAGCTTTCTTACTGAATGTCATTGGAGGAGGTTTTCTTTTCCACAGAGCCCCCTTCCCTCCTCTCTACTAATGCAAGAAGCTTGTGCTGCTTAGGCTGAATGGGTGATGAATCCCTAGTGTAGACACATTCTGAAAGCCTTGTCGTGCCATGTGTAAGGAATTCTGATGGTTGGGACTTAACTCCTCTCAGAAGTCCTGGTCAGCTGCTGGGCAAGGTGGGGGCTGGTCACACCTATCTGGTCTTCCCTGCGAATCTCCAGATGCTCACCATGAACCAGTACTACCTGCTCTCTCTCTCTCTCTCTCTCTCTCTCTCTCTCTCTCTCTCTCTCACTATCAGGACATGTTCTGGGGAACTACCGAGTAGGATCTGTCTATTGTTCAACCAGCACCTTTGCAGGTCAATTTCCGCAATTACCACCTGACCCCTCGGGTAGGTCAGATACTCTCATCACCAAATGAGTCTCCTTTGTTGGACTTACCTCAGTTATAATTAGATATGGTACAATTAGTTTTTAATATCTATCTACAAGCAAAATGCTAACTGTCCAGGAGAAAGGGGCTATTCCATTTGTTCATGGTTATATATAGCCTCATCACCTAGTATCCATTTGCAGAGGAAATGAGTAAGAAGAAACAAATGACCTGTGAAAGTTTTACAATAAATGGGCAGAACCCAAGGTTTTGGTGAGAGTCAGTCTGGTTGTCTCTCTAATGGAACAGAAACAACAGAACAAATTACCAACTATTTAGATAAAGTTGCACGATCCAGCCACTGGTATAAAAATCTCAACCCAATGACCACAGATGTATCACATTCTAACCTGTGCTGAGCTCTGTCCACATGTCAGAAAATCAATCCACCTGGCTAACAGTTAGACTAGCCTTGTGCTGTCGTGATCAGTTAACTACCATAAAACTCTTTTCAAGGTGATAAAATCAAGGAGATGACTGGAGGCTGAGATGAGAACTGAGCTACAGTGAGGGCAGACTTCTCTTCCTTTTTGTCTCAATTTCCAAATTATCATTAGAGAACACTGTCCTTCGCCAAGATATTCATCACTACACTCTGAGACTCAATCTGAGGAAGAGTTTCCCCAGTGGTACCTAGTTTGACTTACTCTGACTCAGACTATCTCACTGTGGTCAAAGAGCTTCACCTACTCTGCATGATACACAGGAACTGGTTCAGGAACCAAATGGCAAACAGTGGAGGGAGATACCTGACAGTTATTCAAAGTTTGCTGCCTCTGTATTGAATTATGTCAACAAATCCCGACAACTGAGAAAAGAAAGAAAAAAAAAGCGGCAGATATTGAAGATAAACCAGGGCTACGTCTGTCTCTTGCAGTCTACATCTGTGATTCTCATGATGCAGATGACTTGCAGGGTAAGCTCAAGCTACACATGCATTGGCCCAGGATTTGGAGAAGCTGGATAAGGAGATGGGGAAAGCTGGAGAAACGGCTGGCACATGCCAATGAGGGGACAACATGCGTGAGCTGCAGCAGTGCCTGACCAGGGTCTTTATTTAAAAAAAAAAAAAGCAATTGCTTCAATTCTGCCTTCAAAATCTCATGCAATTTATTTCCTGGGGCCAATCTTAACTCAAACACAATTCTAGGAAATTCCTAAATTGTTATAGTCAAAACCACAAGGTCTACAGGCCATGGAAGCTTTTGGTTCCACCACCTTAGGTTGGAACCCATATTGTTAAGTAAGCCAGTCAATCTACTGGGTGCATGCAAAGGAAGTAGTCAACTCATTCTAGACAAACAACTTTCGTTAACCTATACTGACCTTCTTAACTTCAGTAGAACTACCATGAGTATTTTCATGCCCATGTGTGCTTGCAGGTCAAGGGAGCTGGTAAGCAAATCTTACAAAGGGGAACAAAGGCTTTCTTCAACAGCTGGAGGCTGAAAACGCCAGGAATGCTCTCGGGGCTCCAGGACGGCAACAAATGAATGTTGATTGAACTGTGAACTCAGAAGCCTTGTATTGTCAGGCTGAAATCGTCCTAGATTGTCTGTCCAAAGAATTGTTCTTCTTTCTTGAAGTAAGCTTCTTGACTGCAGATTAATCTATTATTAAGTCACCTGTAGGCTACAATTTGAGAATTCCTTTGTTGAGTATCACTGAACTTGGCCGGGTGGGCAATTTCTCTGAATCTGCAGTAGGAGTCAGAGGAACTGATTTTTCAAGGTTAATGACCAAGCACCCAGAATTACAAAAGGAATTATGGCAATCAGTTAGCCCTCCCTTTCTCTTACAGCTAGGGACAATGAGGATTGGAGAGGGCAGCAAAGGCAGAACCTTCTCTGCTGCTGGAGCTCCCATCTCCCCACTGCCCTCCATTGCTAGGTCACGTGACCAAAGGCATCCCGGGAGCAGGAGAATAGTGCCACAAGCTAATTCGGCATGACTGATTTCTTTCTGCATCCTTGTTTCCAGCTGTATCGTTCAGATCTGTGCAAATAAAGCCTGTTCCTTCAAATTATCTTTTGATTCCCATCCCCCATGCCCCATGACTAATAATTTTTCTTTGTGTGCCACAACTAGGTCCATTCCTGGTTCCCACTGGGAGCCGTCCAAGGCTCCTTATGCAACAAGACACTTGCTCCTAGATCTATTTTCATCTCCATTCCCATCAAATCGGAAGAGCCAGAGTCCCATCAGTCAAGGTACCAAAAACCCAGGTTTTTGCACATAGACAGGGAGGATCTGATGCGTCTCTCCCAAGGCAAAACTCCCAGGCATTCAAATGCAAACATTCAATAGAGATCATAATAAACTATTATTCTGTCCAAACTTTCTACTCTACCTCTGCCTCTAAGAACAACAACCAGAGGGAAAAAATTAAAATTCATCACGCATGAGAAGTAACGGCAGGTCCTCTTCTGTATGCTACAAAAGTCTCCAAATAAAACAATACTATAGGTGATTTAAGTATGACTAAATTCACAAGATGCTCAGGATTAAAGATAAAAGGGTTCACTGATGATAACTAGCCCAACCTCTCCATTCAGGAGAAAATGACAAACACTCATGAATTACTTTTCAAAATCAAAGGTAGAAAACTTGTTCTTGGCAAAGGCTTCAAATTGTGAACTTGTTTTCCTGTTCAATAGTTTGTTTTATTTTTTTTCTCACCCACAACATCCTAGCAGTCATTTATGATTCATTCAAATAGATATTTTGAATGGGTCATTTTAGATCAATTGCGCAGAGGCCATCTCACAATAAAAACAAACCAAAGAGCAAAATAACCACTAGGAGACAATCTATCAATCGATGCCATTTTCTGAAGCCTGACGCCGAAGTAGAACTTGGCCTTCGTTTTACAAAGCAGCTATTTCCCCAAGCTGCCTGGGAGCCAGGAAGTGAGGCCTGGGCAGGGCAGGCCACTTGCTGATGCAAGGAAGGACCTGACTGCAACCATAGTGGTACCAGAAGAATCAGAACGACTGCCAATGGCATTGTCGAAGCTGAACTTCATAAAGAGACTCAGTCTGCTAGACTCTGCGAGAGGAGATGAAAGGTGCCATTCTAATTTTTAAAAAAGCACATCATTGTTTGCATTCAATGAAATTCCTTTCAGAATCAACTTTCCATGTTCCAATTATATTCAGCAACATTCTAGCTAACATTTCGGCTGCAATTCAAATTAACTAATGCCCCAAAGAGCCCTAATAGACACGGTTCTGAGCTCAACTGAGTATAATCAAAGCTCATGAAATAAAGGGGGGATGCTTATTTCATGCAAATTCTGCATATCACTCAAGCTTAATTTTACTGATAATATAAAGGTGGGACATTTTGAACATTACAGTGAATGAAACTTTTTAAGCCCTAAGAGTTATTTTATAAAATGCTACCTCTGAAAAGCTGATTGCCAAACAGTATAAAAATGGTTTGAGGCATAAATGCCAAGTTCATTTCTATTTCACTTCCGAGGTAACTATCTTTCAAATCGCAACAGCTGGACTATTTAACACAATCTGGTGAATCAAAGTATAGTTCTTCTCTGGTCTCCCAGTGGGACGCCTGCATTAGTCCGTGGCAGTCATCCAGCAAGTGACGCACAGCCGGACGGTCTGAACTCTGTTTCATTTACAATAAAGGTGGATAAAGCCGCAATCATATTTACCACCTTCAAGAACAGAAAATGGGAAGATTTAAATTTTTCCTTAAAAAGTAGCTTCCTGGGAAAACTCCAAAGAGGAAGTCTGTTTTGTATTTTCCTATGCGTAAAATTAAAAAGTCTTAGGTCTTCCTGTTATTTATTTATTTTTCCCCTCTGAGCCCCTTACAGTTTTTAAGGCAGTGAACTGTGCTGGTATTATAACAGAGGTTTGCTTTCATTTTCCCCAGGCTCCCTATATTTCATATTTTACTACACTGATCGCAAGCCCAAAACATCCCCAAACAGGAGACTTTCTATCTTGTGATCATATCGAATACTTATAAATAGAATGAAGGTAAAACAAAGTATACATTTTTTTCCGTTTTCTTTTTTGGCCTTGGGTACTTTTTGCAACTCCACTTTAGTCCAAAAGAATCAATCAGTCTTGGTCTGATTCTATCTTAGGAAAAAACTGACTATAATTTTAAATATTGAAAAAACACAGATAACAGAATGCCACCCTGGTTGAAAAATCTGACATCAGCCCCCCATATGCTGATTCGCCCTCAAGATTAGAAAGAATTTCCTTTTAACAGCAGGAACAATGGCTGAGCAGAGAAGAGAGCTCTGTGCCACCCGCAGCCATATCTTCTTTAGTTGCAACTGAGTCATCTCAGCACATGTTACATCCCAGGCCACAGAGCGAGGTACAAAGGCTTATCCCAGTTCCTTGATTCCTTCAGGCTAACCTAGACTATGGACATTTACAGTTTCCAAAGTACACTAGTCCATAAATGCTTGGGGAACTGGACCAGTCTTCCCGCAAAAATCAACATTCATAACGTGTAAACAAAAATGAATTTTAGCTCAGGTAAAGATGGTATTTTAAAATGTGAATGCCTGTTTTTAGGATCACTTCTAAGCTTTCTACTATTTGTCACAACTGAAAAAGTCACCGCACACCAAAGAAGAACCCCACTCATACTTCATCTATTAAAAGGGAATGCAGGGAATGCTGCTTGGAAGAAATATTTTAAGAAACAGTCTTCCACAAAAATCCCCACATACAACAAGGTTCTTCTAAAAAAAAAGCTTCCCTGCACTAAATACTTCTTTTAATTTTAAGTTTGCTGGACAATATTTTCCTCAAAATTGAAGATGCTTCCTTAAATGTACTACCTTACATACTCTAAACTATCTTTACAGATGGGATGCTGTGAAGAATCTGTTGAGCTCCTTTCATATAATCATATGGTGAAGGATATTTCAAGTCAAATGTGTTCATCATGCTTTAGAAGTTAGGTGAATTTATTCTTAGCTCTGCATTTAAATTTTAGTAGGCCACTTCTATTTGAATAAATTAAAAACTCTCCTCTGCTATATACAAATAAAAGGAAACACAAATACTGCAGAGACTATTAAAAGATCTTGTAAAAAATTACAAAGCAGCAAGAGTAATTTGGTTCTCTATGCAGAAATGATATATTTTAAGTTAATTCTCTTAAAATCATAGGTGTTTGCAACTGGCGGCCAGTGTTAGAAGGCAATTAATTCTTTGAGAGAATTGAGAATTACTCAGCAGCATTTTCACAGTCATTTTGAGATTTACTCAACAGAATTTTACCACTAGGTATAACACAGCCCCAACAATACATCTGAAAGAAGCTGCTGTCTCTACAATACTGACGGCAGATCTTTTAGAAAGTCCACAGGGTAACTCCTTGGGTGGGGTTGGGAAAGAGAAAAAAAGACTAGGTGAGGGGAGCTCAACTTCCAGAAAATTCAGTGGTTCTGCTAATTTTTGTTGTTAAAACTTAATTGTCCATGTACAGGCACACAGGGAGAACCTTTGTAGTGGTGCTTTGCTGAGCAGAGCTGTTTCCTGCAGTGTCGGTACACAATTCAGCAGTACTAAGATTACAGTCGAGAGCAGAGCAAATCCTTTAATTGTATAAGAGCATCAGATTAGGCAGGAACTTCCAAGCAGTTCATTCTGCTAGTTCCTAGTCTCTTCTCAGAAACCAACGCTCCCTAAGAGCAGGAAAGGTGCTGCCATGCCACGCATGTATGCCGTGTGCCACACACACCTGGGGATAAAGGAAGGGAGGAGGAAATGGTGGAAGTGGGAAGGGCAGGAAGAAAATCCACCTTACCCACAAACAGGGACTAAGAACTTCCCCATTTTCCATTTGAACAAAATGTGGGCTCAAACCTTTGTGAAAATAGCAACAGATTCAAAAGTGAGTCTGAGCAGGAATCAGTGTGTGAGAGAATGACTTTTTGTCGGAGTTTCCCCCCCTAAAAATAAGTTTGGAATCTCAATTTCTATTTGCTAACATATTTCAAAAGCTCAGATACTCAACTCTAATTTTTAAAAAAAACAGTATTTTTTCTACTTCGTTTTTGTATATTAGTTTCATGTTGAAAGTAATGAAATAAACTGAAGAGATCAATCAGTTAGAGGTCAAACAATAATAAAATCAATCTTACTTTTTAATTCAAAATCTGAAAGGCAATTATTTTTTCTCTTTCACAGAAATGTTTGACTATCACACTAACCAAGAGACATCTAAAATTCATCTTTTATCAACTACCCTTTGGTATTCAGTTAATGGATCAAGCAAGATGAACTATTACAAAAATAAATCTGTGTGGGGCCAAAAGTCAGATGTATTTAGAGATACCATAGATCTAGAAATTAAATGCAAATTAAAAGAAAAATGGTTTCATTGAAAATGGACTTCTTTTCTATTGAAACTGAAGTCCAATAATTGCTACATGAGGGATTTTTTTTTTTTATTCTTCTAGGGCAGAATGTGACCTGTTCTGACCTCAAAAACAAAAAAAAGCAAGCTAACTGCCTCTCTGGTGATTTAAAAGGAAATTTAAAAGAGCTTCACAAAGCTTACAGTTTTGGGGGAGATTTGAGATTGGAAAAAAGCATGATAAATTAGAGAAGTGTTAATTGGGAGTTTCTACAAATTGTGGCTTAAAAGGTTCTTTGAAAATAACCAAGAACAGATGACACAGCTATAAAATCACCATAAATCACACCAATTACAATGAAATCCAAGTTCTCTTTCAAACACAAGTAACGGATAAATGAAAAAAAATCATCTCTGAGATTGGCTGCTTTAGTAAGTTGTAACTGCCTGGAAGATAATAACTGTCCAAGAATAATTAATAAAAAAAAGTGAATATGGAATAATCTCAATACAGACTAAACAAGGCCATGTCTGCATAAGCTTTTCAAGAATTCTTCCATTCTTTCTCCACACCGAAGGCTCACTTGTCCTGCCTTTATTTTTTAATGGAGAGGTCCTAAAACAAAATTGCCAAAGGACTTGTCATCGCAAATGTAGAGGAGCTAACTGGTAACAGAGCAAAGATGGAGCTCACTCAAAGAAGCACAGCATCAAAGTAGATGGAACAAGAGCACTTATTAACACACGTCTCTGAAGAAAAAGGAGTCACTGACCGTGATGTGCCTCCATACACTATCAACATTTAATAAAGGACTTTCAAACCCAATAACTAAAAACTAGTTATTTAAATGAACTATTTGAGCACATTTCAAATGTCAATAATTTTTAATATGTACATTAAATATATGTCGAAGATGAAATAAAGTAGTTTAGGTTGGTATTCTGATAGGCTGATATCCAAAGTTCATTATTATTATTATTTTTTTGGCGGGTCACTCCTGGCGATGCTCAGGGGTTACTCCTGGCTCTTCGCTCAGGAATTACTCCTGGCAGTGCTCGGGAACCATACTGGATGCCGGGATCGAACCCGAGTTGGCCACATTCAAGGCAAAAGCTCTACCCACTGTGCTATCGCTCCGGCCGCCAAAGTTCATTTGTAAAGCATGCCCTTTAAAGAAAATTAAAAATTAAAATTATTTCTTTCCATGTACTCTTTAACCTTTCTTTAAGTTGTCTTTACTAAGGACTACTAACCCAGACTTTTTCCACTCATAAATCTTCCACTGGGTAAGATAATTTTTTTCCTTAAAAGAGGCATTTTAATGGTCTGACTAGCCTTGGGATGAGGAAGTAGGCCACGAGTGAATAGGTAAGATGTGAGTATCCCAGATCCAGTGGGAAAATGTTGCTGTGGAATCACTACTTTGAAAAGCAGCAGCGCCCAATCCTTTTTACACCCGTGGACTGGTACCTGTCCTGCACACCAGTTCACCGATTGCCACTGGCAGACCAAAATAGTCAACCGTTCCACACATGCCAACCGGCAAGTCTCTGCACTGGTGGTTGAAGACCACAGCTCTAAAGATCTTCTTAGGCCATTTTCTCCTTCCTCATTACTCATACCTTTAGTACACCCAATGTACTATGCCGCAGTTGTAAAAGCTGCGATTTGGACAGAGAATGAAAAAAAAAATTAAAGTGAAATATGACCCCAATACTGTCACTTGTCTTCCTGTTGTTCATCAATTTTCTCGAGCATTAAGAATATAATTTTAGGAAAGTTATTTAATTCACTAGCTACAGTTTCCTTATCTGCAAAATAAGGATAATTCCCAATGTATATGCCATATATGCAAGTGAAATACAGTAAATACCAACAAAATACCACTGAAACATGAGGCTTAAAATCCTGAACCTCCAAACTTTCATTACCCATAAACTCATCTATGGTGGATATGTATCTTCTTAGCAAGTAAAGCTTATTTCCTCCTAGATGGACATTACTATAATGGGCAAACTATGAACAGATACTGATGAAAATGGAAAATATTAACTAAGAAAGAGGAAGAGTATATGCAATGGACTATAGGCTTTTATACTTAAAATGTTTTTCCATTTTATTTCAGTTAATAAAGAACATCCGACATCTACATTTTGTTAATAACAGAGCCAAAATGTTTCAGGTACCTAACATAGGATTTAAATGGAAGATGACTATATTCATATCTAGGCAAGCTGCAATTTTTTTTATTATACAACCTCATCTTTGTTACTGAAAGGTTCAATTTTCAGTTAGGCATTCATGTGTCAGGATGTATAAATCAGGAACTAGTCAATCTAATGCAGTGAAAAAATGCAGTGAAAAAAAGGAAGATGAGATACCAACTAGCTTTTTCTTGACTCTAGTATACGAGTATCTGAGTTTTCTGTATCGGTGGTTAGAGGCATGTCAATAGTCTAAGTCACAATTTAAATAACATATTTGCAGTGGTAGACAACTGGGTAACTTATTTCCAATAATGGAATCAACAAGTCAAAGCCCTTCAGGAACTTATGCTGAGTAACTTATGGTCACATTATCTGATCAGAATAAATACTTACAGTCATTCTCTTCAAGGACCAGCAGAGTCGCTAGAAGGCATTCCTTAATTTTCACTCACTTGCTCCACCACAAATTACACAGGTAGGAAACATTGCTCAATTTATGTCCTCTGGGCAGAAATCTCTAATCCAAATTGGTATGGAAGAAAGAGGTGGAATAGGGGCCAGAGGGATAATCCAGTGGGTAGGGTGTTTGCCTTGCCGGCCCGGGTTCGATCCCTAGCATCCCATATGGTCCCCCGAGCACCGCCAGGAGTAATTCCTGAGTGCAGAGCCAGGAGAAACCCCTGAGCATCGCCGGTGTGACCCAAAAAAGCAAAAAAATAAAAATAAAAAAAGGTGGAATGGGCTCTAAAACCTGTAACAGTATTAGACCAAAGGATTAAACTTACTTTGATTTACAAATTCAGTGAGGTGGTTTAAACACCAATTGTCCTACCGGTCCAGGTGTCTACGTGTTTAACCGTAAATCTCTATAGAGTTTCATGGGAGGAACCAAATATGTGCTCAACTGTGCTGCTGTCTCCCTGAGTACACCTTTACCAAGCACATCTTCAAAGGAACAGCTGAAGGGGACTCTAGGGAGCATCTAATTTATTGCAGCAACTTGAGGTAAGAAAAGCCACAGCAAGGTTGGGGGTGTGGATCAGGGGGGGGAAGGTCTTTCCTTCCTGTGGGAAGCCCTGGGTTTGATTCCCAGCATCAGAAACACAAAAAACACATTTTAAAAGGCGCACACAGTTCACCTGGAGGAACTGGAGGGAGAGGCATGCTGAGAAGGGCATCGGGGAACTTGGGGGACAGCGGGGGACCACCGTGATGGGTTGTTGTTGGCACTACATACGTGAGAAACCTTTATTAGCAGTACCGTGGGCCACAGAATTACAATCGATAAAAATGTCGTTAAATAAATAAGAGATCAATGGCACTATAAAAATAAAAACGTGAATGCAGAGATGGCATGATTTTTCCAAGATTACTTGGCCCTGCCAATAAACCAGATGCCTGGTGCATATCTTTTCCAATCTAATTTTTATTTTTGGTTATTTAGCCCAGCATTGGCATGTTAATATAAGACAGAAAAGCAATTTATTGAAATACTATCACTGTCACTGTCTTCCCGCTCATCATCGATTTGCTCGAGCGGGCCCCAGTAACATCTCCATATATCCTGTCTCATGCTAGTAGAGCCCAAGGGCATCTGCTTGCTCCAGGAACATAAAGAGCCTCAATCCATTTGGAATGAGGTCTATAATTGTTACTGGTAATTGGCATATCAAATACAACACGGGTAGCTTGCCAGGCTCTGCCGTGCAGGTAGCATACTCTTGTAGTCATCTCTAAGTCCAGCATTTATTGGTGAACTGCGCTGCTGCAGTTTACCGCGCAAGCCAGGCTGTGATAGGCTGGTCTGCTGGGTGGAGTTCTGACGAGAGAGAAGTCCGGATGTGGAAAATGGAGACTCTCATGGAGTGGGGGGTTGTCTGGCTTGTTGCAAGGCTCTGCTGGGGTGGTGGGTCAGGGCTAGAACCCGCCATCCCTCCTGGGTGCCTCGTGAGCGGCTGGGCACAGGGAGAGCCAGTAGCAGTCTGCCCCATGTCTATGAGTCTCTCATTGAAATACTATAGTATCTAATTAATATACCAACCCTACAAGGTACATGTTGGTTCTCTCATCTCATTCATCAGGACTCAGAGCCAAAGATTACATAACTTGACCTGGTTGTAAAGATAACAATGTCAGATGGGAGATTTGAACTCCAGTTTTTCTAGTTTCAGAACTGAATTCTGGAAATAAAAGATGTGTGCGCCTCCATGCACATCCTGGAAGGCGGTGTTTAGGCAACTGATCACTTTCTGCTTCTTGCTGCCCTTTCAGCCTACAGGCTCTTGCTGGTAAAAGTCAAGATCACTCTTGTTACTCTGGCCCATGCAAGATTTGAGTAAACCTGTTTCTTGGCCACGTATTTGTCTGAAGGAAACAATTATATGATTCATAATCTTCTCTATTTCATATTGACCAGATTATCAATTGATTAGTTTAAATCAACGCACTTTAGCATATTTTACCATTGTTAGATTAAGCTAAATCAGCAAGCAGGATCCTGAAAGCAAAACTCCAACTTACACCGTTCATTGCCTTCACCAGTTCTTGCTCCTTAAGGCACAGAGGAAGAGTATAGGCATAAATAGATAAGCTCTCAATTATAAATATTAGAATTAAAGTTTAGTTATAGATTTATGTGTTAATGCTAGGTAGTATATACTTAGTGGAAATAATTAAGAGAGCACGTTTCTAAAGTTATAATTAAAGCTCTCAGTCTTATTTATCTTTTGTTTTCTTTTCTCTTCAAAAATTACAATGCTGGTGATGAGAATGCCAATTTTAATTAATCCTTGCCACAAGTATTTAGGGTTCTCTTGTCTGTTCCTAAATGCCTTAGAACCTAAGTCTGTGCATCTTTGGTGCAACAGACATGAAATGTTCAATTATTTGAACTATATTCCTACTCTGGCTTTAGGAATACTTTAAAAAGAATAAGTTGCTATTAATTTTTCATTAATATCTTATACAGAAGATGTTTCATTTAAAATTCATTTTAGGCTGAGTTTCTGTCTACCTGAAGACCATCAACTTAGGATGATTAAATCTCTCTTCAACAAAGAGTATTCTATATATCTGAGCACTTGTATAGTCACAAAAATGCAGAATATATTCAAGGTTAAATGACTCCTGGGCTTTGAAACATGAAAAAAATAAAATATACCAGCAAAAGCCTCTAACTGTCTAGCTTGTGTATATGTATGAATGTTAATGAAAAGGTGTTTGCAAATATCTAACTAATTCATATTCTACTGTTTCATTGATATCGAGAATGTAGTTACTCATTCATATTCCAATTGCTTAAGATACACCATAAACAAAACAGAGAAAATTCCTACCTTCATGAAGCCTGCATTCCACAAAGGAAAGAAATATTATAAGCAGTAAATATAGTCAAGTTGATTATATGTAAGAAGATCATTTCTGCAGGGAGAAATGGGAGTAGGATGAAAGGGAATAGAGAACTTAAGAAAATAATTGCTACAATTTAAAACAGGGTCTTCAGGGGAGGTCCCATGGGAGAGGTGACATTAGAGCAACAAAATTAATAGAGCTGAGAGATAGGAAGTCAAGACGCTTCTCAGGGAAAGACACACTAGGCAGAGCAGGTAGCGAAACCAAAGGACTCAGGTGGAATGAAACTTGGTAGGAGAGATCGAGTGGAGGGAGGAAAAAAAGAGAAACTATCAGTGGCTGATAGGGCAACTCTCCTGAATTAAGTTAGCACCACAGATGAAAACAAAGTGCAATTACTAAAGCAATAAGATTCCTAAGTAGCAAAGGCAGTAATTCGCTTTTGAAAATCTGATCTGACTTTAAAATATTTTGGTAATTCAAGTCAATTAATGGATTAATGTGGCTGCCTCTACTTTATGGTGAGTATCAGAACAAATTTAATAGGCAAAGACAGTGAGAAAGCTCCTTAGGGTCTGGGAAGAGAGCGCACAGGGGCTAAGGTCTTGTACTCCACCGATCTGGATTCAAATCTCAGTAACACATGTTACTCAAGTACCACTTCAAGTATGTTACTTGAGTAACATGTGTTACTGAGCACACCTCAAGTATGTCTCAAATACCACCAGGGATTATAGCGCCAGAAATACACCTGAGTGCCGCTGGTATTGCCCCCAAACCAAAACCTCTTCCTGCTCCCTTCCACCCCCAATTCAAAAATCATTCAAAAGAGGCTATGCACACCATTATTCATTCCAGCACTCAGTACAACAGCTAAGAGCTGGCATCCACCTAGATGCCCAATGACAGATAAGTGGATCATGGAGATATGATATATACACACAGTGGAATATTACACAACTGTAAGGAAGGATGAAATCATGCGATTCTTGGAAATATGAATGGAATTGAAAGATATCATGTTAAATGAAGTAAGCCAGAAGGATAAACACAAGATATTACTTATATGTGGTATTTAAAACAACTGGATGGGGGAACGCTGTGTTTTAAAGGGGGGATGCCGTGATCAATCTTGGCCCCAGAACATAGGGAGGAAAAGGCAATCGGGAATGAGGGGGAAGGGGGGAAAGAGACAGAAGAGAAGCAATGGGGTCAGGTTGGGGGAGTCAAATAAAAGCGGTGTTAACACAGCGAAACACAATCCACACTTTCATTTTCATAGCAGCACTATTCACAATAGCCAGAACCTGGAAACAACCAGTATGCCCGAGAATTGATGACTGGATAAAGAAACTGTGGTACATCTACACAATGGAATACTATGAAGCTGTTAGGAAAAATGAAGTTATGAAATTTGCCTATAAATGGATGGACATGGAAAGAATCATGTTGAGTGAAATTAGTCAGAAGGAAAGAGAGAGACATAGAATGACTGCATTTATTTGCATGACATAAATATACCAGGTGATCTTACCAAAAGTGGAAATTACCACAAGCGTGTGGAAGTCTGAGGTTAGGTAAGATAGAGAAGGGAACATGTGTGAATAAATGTCAAAAGGTCTGATACCAACATAGAACTGAGCATTAAATACAGGCAAAAAATGCAAATGATGGCTTCTAATTGTATGTAGTGCAATCCACAATGTGTAGGAGAAGGAAGAGAGAGGGAGAGAGAGGAGATAAAGAACCTACCATTTAGGCAGGCCGTGGGAGAGGGAGGGAACTGGGGACATGGGTGGTGGGAGATGGGCACTGGTGGAGGGCGGGCTGCTGGAACACTGTGTGACCGAAACCTCCAAATGTGAACAACGTTGTAATTGTATATCTCTCGGTGGTATAATAAAATGTTTTTTAAAAAAAAGGCGGTGTTAAGGGATAATCTACTAGCATGCGACAGGACATATGGAGATGTTACTGGTGCCCGCTCGAAGCAAATTGATGATGAACGGGAAGACAGTGATACAGTGATACAGACAGTGAAGGGATGATAGACCCAAATATCCAACCACAGAGTCAACAACACTGAAATCAAGAGGCTGAAGTTTTAACAACCAGACTTAGAAAGGTACCTGTTGAGAGGACAGGCTGGGGATATGGAGTGTGGGAGGGAAGCTGTGAGCACTGGGGGACGGAAGTGATGCTGGTGCTGCAACACTGTGCGTCTAAAACCCAACGATGAATCACTTTGTAAGTCATAGTGCTTTACTTTAAAGAATATTTTTAAAAAGGCCCTTAAAAGAGGGCTTCCAGTTCCTAAGACCACGTTTCCAAGAATCTAAATCCAGCACAAGATTTTACATCTAAAGTATGTAACTACACTAAGTTAAGCCTCTCTTACTCATTAAAAAGCTAGGCTTAAGCAGAGGTAAATAGGCCCAAGGATATGGCTCCAGTGAAGAACACATGCCTTAGCGGTGCTAGGCTCTGGGTTGGATCCCTGGCACCATCTGTGCCCACCACACTGGTACCATACAGAAAAATCCTGGATGGTTGGATCCAACCATTATCCGGAGAGGCCTCACAACAAATAAACACAAATAGATGAAGTGTGCCTATTTGGAAAGTAAGTAATTACCAGGTACACACAGAGAATTCTTGGATTCGTTTAAGTACAGCCTACCTGTACTTAAAAACAACACTGTTTTCAGAAAGACTTTCTTTGTTAAGCTAAATGACTGTCAATAGGAAAACATATGGCATAATTTCAGCTAGAGAATGTTAAAAACTGTATAATCAAGCATTGGATTACAAAGTTTAAAAGTTAATAGAGCAGTTCAGAACATTTGTATTAGTGCTTTAAGCAGATAAATTAAACTGAAATGTGTCTCTTAAGCAGTCATTGAATGAGCAAAATGAGAAATAGATTGAGCTTCATGTAGCCCTTTGTGGCATCTAACAACTATGTCTGTCAACACATGGTTCCTTTTCTCTGTCAATTCTATACACATTTTGCAGACCTTGGGCTTGTAATTATTTCATTTCCTTTCTTGGAAATGTAATATTCACTTACTTTTGGAGAATAAAAGGCAGATAAAGGGAGGAAGGAGTTGCAGCATTTTGTGATTAAGATTATCTACATAAAATGGTAAAGAAGAAAAATACCTACACACAAACATAGAAGCATTTCTCGATTAACTTGCTAAAATGCCTTTGTGTCTAGATATTGTTTTCAAATATAGCGAGACTGTTGACAACAAATTAGGTGGTAAGCAAATTTCATAGGAAATAAGAAGCATAAATACAAATTATCCTTCTGTCCAAGTGACTCCTGTGGAAGGAAACATGTGTGCAGAAGAGAAGGAGCTTTTGAAATACAATGAAATGAGATTTAAAAAAAAATGTAAATCAGGGGTCAGAGCGATAGCCCAGCGGGTAGGGTGTTTGCCTTGCCGTGGCCGGCCTGTGCAGGCCCGGTTCTATCCCCCGGCATCCCATGTGGTTCCCTGAGCACCGCCAGGAGTAATTCTGAGTGCAGAACCAGGAGAAACCCCTGAGCATTGCCAGGCGTGACCCCAAAAAAAAGCAAAAAAAAAAAAATGTAAGTCAGGAAAGAAGACCATTCATTCCAAAAAAGAGGAGAGAAAATAACTTAACAGTACCAATGAGAAAAATGCAAGAGTGGAAGAAAATACCAGTTGGCAAAAATAGATCTAAATTGAATTTCGACTTCATTTGTCCAGGCTTCACCTTTTAAACTAAGACAAATAGAGCTTAAGAAAAAGGTCCATCTTGCCTGCTTGAACAGGAAGTCAAAGGTTTAATTAAGCATGATTACAATATTCAGCTCATCTGATTTGTCTCACCTCTTCCTTTACTTTAGGTGAGAAACCAGCCGACACCCTGGCAAAAGGACTAACGCAGAACGAGACTAATTTCAGGAAGAGCTTTTCGCTGTTATAAAACAAACTCGTCCTGTACAGCAGGATTAACTCTGACAGTCAAAGTGCAACTTGATTCATGCAAGTCTCTACAGATTAATCATAATACCGTATATGTCAGTTTCCAGGATAGAGCAACCTTTAGGTATATCTTCGAAGACCAGAAAATAAGTTTGTGAAAACATGTGTGTCGAAGTCCGTCTGAAGCTCTAGCTTCTTCTTCAGCTACTCATGGACCATTAACAGGGATGATTTGGGCACTGGTGGAGGGATGGGTGCTGGAACACTGTATGACTGATAACCAAATATGAGCATTTTGGCAATTGTATATCTCATGGTGGTATAATAAAAAAAATGAAAAAAGGGGATGATCAATGTACTCAATATTGAAAGACTGATTCAGTATATTCTGATGCCTGAATTAGCTATCATCCACATCAGTTTTTGTGTAGAAGAACAACCTGATTACTAAACCAATTTAGGGAAAGAAATCTCTTTACACATTATCTCCTTTGGATCTGAAGAAGGTCTTTCAGCTAGAAGCCAGGATTTAAAAGCTGGCCCTCAAATGAAAGAAGAGTATATATCAGCTAACCAAATATTGTTAAAAATATCTCTCTTACAGAGAAAGCAAACAAAGTAACACACAAGTTAGTCATCAGAGATTCTTCTACACACTACTTAGTAAAGAGCATCATTACTTACTGCAGTGTAACCTTGGAACTCGAGCAGCCTTCCAATTTACACGACCCTTCACCTGGCTCAGGTGTTGGGAGGGCGGGCTGTTGAATTCTGCCTCCAGAGTTTTCTTGGTCAAGGCTCTTTTGTTACACTGGATACAGAACCCAACACTGGCATGGATTTGGACTCTGAGGTGGCTAATATCCCAGTTGGACCTTAAAACCAAACACATACCTCAAGTTTAATCATTCCGTGTGATGCTTATTAATATGGCGCTGAAAAACAGATTAGTTGAAAATCTCTTAGGAAAGAAGAGGCCAGGTCTATTAAAATTGCAAGCTGAAAAATGTTCCTATTGGAAATTTGGTTCTGCTTTTCCACGTATCAAGACCATGCTGAGAAATTGTGAACAGGCCTTTAAGAAACCACAAAGCCTCTGGCCAGGGCTTCCTCAGTGACCAGAGACCTTAGAAATACTGGATCCGAGAAATCTCTCTTCCATAGAGTGTGGCTTTCTGACTGCCCACTTGAACCATTTGGCTTCTCAAGAGTTAATTCTTCCCCAAACTCAGCTTTGCTTTTTAAACAGAAAATGGAACCACGTCAATAAGCCCTTTAAAAAAAAAGGCTTCTCATAAAGGTTTCTTGAGCATGAAACAGCTTTTATGAACGTTTTTGTTTTAATGTGACTGAGAAGTAAGTGGATTTATTTCCTCTTAAAATACACTACTAGGATTATAAAAATCAAGTGGCAAAGAGTTGGGCTGTTTACCTTTTGGATTTTTCTGCTCTTTGGGAGAAAATTATAAAAGGCCTCTCTCTTTGGGAGAAAGTATAAAGGGATCGGCACGGAAGTTTTAAAATTCTGATGCTAATTGCCATCAGTACTTTCTTCGGTCTTTGGTTGGAGAGATGTTCTATACAGTTTTGCTCAACGCAAGATTTTCGTTTGTCTTTCTTAAAATTCAGAAGAGGGGACGGCGTGACAGCACAGCAGGGAGGGCGTTTGCCTTGCATGCGGCCGACCCGGTTCAGTCCCCGGTATCCCATATGGTCCCCTGAACACCGTCAGGTGTAAAACCAGAGTGAAGAACCGAGAGTAACCCCTGAGCATTGTCAGGTGTGACCCCCGCCCCAGCAAAAAAATAAAAACTTCAGAAGAAACCCTCTTAAGACAGAAAATTAGAAAACAAGTAAAAAAAGAGACAAATAAAATTGGAGCTTGGAAAGATTAAGCCAGAGGGGTCACCAGACACACTGAGGGGACTGTCCTTAAGCAGCACATACTCTTTACTAAAACGAGGAGTACTAGTATAATATGCTAGATAATCCCTGACTGATACCAACTCATACTTAGCAGAATTTTATTCTGAAATTTGTATCTGAAGGGGCCAGAGCGATTACCCTACAGTGGGTAGGGTACTTGCCATGCATGTGGCCCACCCAGGTTTGCCCCGGCATCCCATATGGTCCCCCAACACCTCCAGGAGTAATTTCTGATTGTAGACCTAGGATAATCCCTATTCATCACCAGGTGTGGTCCTTCCCCCCCAAAGGAGAGTTTCAAATAATGCATCTTGGTGTATCACAACAATATAACATATTCACTCCAAAAATGGAACTCTAATTTCAAAAACCTCTTGAAGAGGGCTTGGAAAATGGTCCCGCCATTTTGTTCCTGCATAGCCTTTAACCTCAACCTTGTGGGAGGGACGAAAGCCGTGTGGTCTAGTGGTCTAGTGGCAAGCCTCAGTGCACAAAGAAAGAACCAGTGACCGTCGTCTTCATTATGTGTAGGCAGACATGTTCCTGATATGACTGAATATTCTGGTCAAAAGGCCTTTGCCTCCCACTTGTATTAAGGCTGGGTTGCATGGGGATTGTGGGGGTATGAGAGAGGTAAGAAAAGAAAGGAAGTTTCTGCAGCTAAAATATGAAGCTGAATTCAAGAGTTGCTTCAGAGCGGCTCTCCTCTGCCCTTGGGTAATTGTTGACTAGAACACAGATAGCGTTAAATAATCTGTCCTTGTAGGAAAGCAATATCTGTGTCTGAACACATCAACGCCTGCTGCTTGTTCTGCAACTGAAGCCAATTCAAAAGGAGCCCGAGTGGGTGAACTAAGCCTGGGCTCTTATTTTTCTAACACACAAAAAAAGAAATAAAGAACAAAAAGCATAATGGTTAAGAGCATTACTATGATTATTACATGCTATTTAAGCTGCCCGATGTTTTTCCAAGAGGCACTTGCTGCTCTTTAAAATAGGAGTTTGGTGGGTGACAAGTCTAGGGAAAACAAGGAAGTATCAGACTGTGACAAAATTCGAAAGAAAAAAATGGTTGCTTTCTTGGCAGCAGGGCGGGGTGGTGGGGGGGAAGATACCAACCAACCTGGAATTGGCCTAGAAACTTCAGTCAGCACCTGCTTCCTTCCTCCACTTTGTGACCTCACCTTTAGCTATTCCATAGGCCTTATGTGCAAAGGAAAAAATAAAACAAACTGTAGCGACTAAAAAAGTGTAGCAGCCGCCCCCCAAAAAATTCAAACAAACTGTAGCAGGCCACAACTGCTTGTCGAGCTCATCTCTAATTTGCTCCCAGCACACAGCTGTGCTACATTAAGTTTCTTATTCTCCCTAGAATTGTCACTTTGTCATTCCATAATATTTCTAATTTGATCACGGTAAAAATATTTGTGTCCCTCTTTTAAGATGGTCTACTGGGGAGGGCAGCTCCCAAGCGCTGCTCACAACAATGGGCTGTGGGTTACTCCCACCAACATTCAGACCAATGAGCAAGAGTACTATACTATACTAGAGTACTATACTATAGTACTTGGGCCAGGCAGCGGTCTTTCCTCCACTTATATAAGCATATATGCCTGAATATGTGTATTTGTATACATACACATCTACACATAGAATTTGTTAACTAGATGGTGAGAATTTAAAACTGCTTTCTCCTGGAAGGAAAAGAGAAAGATAGAGAAATGGAAAGAAATAAAGAACCTGCCATGGAGGAGGGCTGGGGGAGGGGGAGGGAACCGGGGACGTTGGTGGTGGGAGATGTGCACTGGTGGCGGGATGGGTGCTGCTATACTGTATGACCAAAACCCAAATATGAACTTTTAATTGTATATCTTTGTAATTGTAAAAATAAAAAAATTTAAAAAAAAAAAAACTGCTTTCTCCTTTTTTTTTTTTTGCTTGAATTTGGCTACTAGAAGCTCAAATGAAAAGTTCTGCTGCTAATTTTAAGTTTCTCTATTGGTATACATTTCTTGTATATCCTGGGTATAGTGAAATAATTTCTCTACCCAAATATTAATGATTCCTTTGAATGAATATATGGCTCTGATACTAACTTCCCTAAGGCAACACACTGGATATATGTTATTGAAATAGATGATTCTCATCATGACTATAGAATGTGATGACCTTTCTTTACTTTGTGAAATAATCAAATTTTATCGGTGGCTAAAATGGAAATATTTCATTTGCCACATTGAAAAATAAATCTGAAATCGAGTCTTCTCCGTACCTGACCAAGTTCATGAATGAACGAACTAAAATGTTTCCAGAGGAACAAAATGGTCAATGGAAAATTAAAAAATGTAAATGACAGAGCACTAAGATGTCAGCTACAGAGTACTAGAGAAGAATTCCCACTCTGAGTACTCTAAAGGAAGAAATGCTGGGAATAATGATTAAGTCACAAATATTCATTCAATCACAAAATGAATGATGACTCATTATGGAGGCTGGATGAATGTTTGCAAATGCAAAGCAGTGGCAGGAAAAACATCTCAAGACATCCCTTAATTTTCTGCAGAGGTGGTTAATTTGGGGTGGGGGAGGGGAGGGGGGGCAGAATCTTATAGAATTTAACAGCAGAACTTGGAAATGAATCTGAAGAACTCTGAAGTGACTCTGAAAGATCCTCTATGAGTGGTGACTGCTGACTCACTTTAGAGAAGTGTTTTAAAGCCAGTCTCCTGGACAGAAAAGAGAACACTCAAAAGGTCTCTGAGTAGTTTAGTGATGAGCTGATGGGGAAAAAAAACTGAAGACATATAAAGTCAGCTTTGAAACAGATTCTGAGGTTGAATACATGACACAGTCATGTACTGTGTATTGTCATGAAGTCAATAAATGCAAACTATAAGCTCAGCACTTGGTCGTTAGAACGACAGAGCTGGGATTTCTCATCCCCTTGGATCATTAGGCGGAGCCTTTGAACTCAGGAAGATTTCTTGGCATCTGAACCTGATGTGTAATGAACGATTAGGACAATTGCCAGGCACAGTGCTCTGCATGTTTCATCTGCTGACTAACGGATCTCTGGCATAATCCCATGACTCAGTGCTTCTAATTTCATTTTCTAGATGAAGAAATTGAGGCCCAGAAAAATTAACGAATTTTCTTATGGATAAGCAGCTAGGAAGTGGAAGAACTGGGATTCAAACTTACAGTCTGATCCCGGTTCTGAGTCTACACTCAAGGCAACGCTATTGCCAAGACCCTGTTGCATTCTTCACACCAGGACATTCCGCTTAAACAAACCAGATCTTAAAAAGCCTGACTTAAAACAAACAAGAAACACCTGACTGCCTGCAAACATATCAATATCCCAACACATAAAAAATACATGAGAGGGAGGGAAATGTGCTCTAGTGAAGGAACAGGTGCTGGAACCCGTATGGCTGAAACTCAATCATAAACAATTTTGTTACTATGTATTTCACGGTGATTCAATTAAAAACTGAATTTAAAAAATACATGGGAGGATGTCTAGAATACTAGACATTCATAAGTACTTTTGTACATCCAATACTTCTCACTCACATTAAAAATGTCTAATAACAATTTTTTACAAACCATTTCGTGTTAAAAAAGGCCACAGAGGCAGGGTTTCAGAGGGGAAGAACAGAGCCGTGGAGAATTCAAACCAGCTTACTACTGCTATCTGCTTCGCCGTCACCTTTCTGCGGCGCAAAATCCTTTCTAACTCAGTTTCACTGTTTCCAGTGTCAAGGGATTTTAAGCTTCTTGTACTAGTGGATTTGTTAAGTGTGCCCTAAAGTGAAAACAAAACAAAAACAGAAACAAAAAGGTTAATGCTGCAATACAATATTTAAAAGAACATTTAAAAGAAAATCAAACCACCAAAACATTGCAAGAATTTGCGTGGGATTAGGCAACAAAATCAATGTGCTCTACCATACACATCTCCAACCACACGAGGTGCTGCATGCTTTAAGAAGATGCTACTGATGACGTAAGCTGTGCACTGACACATCAAAGGAACAGAACAAGACACCTCTCAAGGCATTAAGCGTATGAAACTCAGTGATGGGAAGGGACTTGCATTGTGATGACGATAAAGATTCTGATGTGTGTTGATCCATCGCCTGAAGGGAAGAGATACATTGAACTCACCTTAGAAGGCTTTCTTGGGAAGGCAGCCATGAGCTACTGGACCCAAAGTCCAGACACTGCAACCATGTGTCTGATTCTTCAGGGAGAAGAACCCTGGCTGTATACCTGGTGACAAAGTTGTTGTGGTTGCCAAAGAAGACACACAACGCTCTTCAAAGCCTACAAAGAAATGCTTCACTGAACCCTGACTTCAGTGTGGAAGAGGAGAGGTTACCGACATCCACGGAAGGAAGGAAGGGCCTGGGATCACTATTCCATCTTCCTAATAGTGGAAGCAATGGGAATGTATTTCTCACTACTCACAAGATACTGAAGGAGACAAGAAAAGCCAGGAAGCTGAGTTCCTGCTGAAACTGGGTTTTGGTTTTCAAGTCAATAGAGAAAGAACCCAGGTAGTGATTTCTTGACCTGGCTCCTCTGGGAAGTACGTTAAGGAAGGAGAGTTGTGGTCTTGCGTCTCATTAGTCTTGGGGGAGAAGACAGGAGAACCACGACCTTCTCATCAGAGCAGCTCAGAACCTCAAGGTCGGGTATAACCTGTAGCACTTCCGGCCACAATCAAAAGGCACTGTTTTGTCAAGTAAGGCTAAGAACCAAGCTGACAGCTATAGTTTTTTAAAGCTCACAAGTTGACAGCTATAGTTTTTAAAGGGGCTGTTTTAATCCTGCTTCCTGTCCCCTGCCAACTTCCTCAAAGATCTAAGTATATGACTGGCTAAAAATAATAACTCATGTGTCTTCTTCAGCCTATAAAACAAAGAAAGGAGTCTGTAAAAGCAAGTAGGGGCAAATGTTAAGTGTGTTTTTAATGTTTTATTTTAAAAGTTCTTATTAGATTCCTTGCTCCACCCTACCCCACCACTGAAAACTACTCAGTTACAGAGAAAAGTGTCCTGTTGTCAAGGGAGAAATGAACTAACAAGATTCTTTTGCTGTTAGTGGACAGACCAAACTGACATGGAAAATAATTCAATAAGGCTCAGATTTTAATCAAGCTGATGATGCCCCCTGCACCCCGGGAAGAAGCTCTTTATGCTTTTATTTAAAAAACCCATTCAAAGGGGGGAATCACATCATTGATATACTGTAACTTATTTATAATAATCAGACTAGATGATTTGGTCTACTTATTAACAATGCAGATCTCTGTCTACACATGAACGCATGTAAAATAGAAGGGACTGATATTGTTTAGGTTGAAAAAAAACCAGAAAATTAAAGCCGATTCAAACACATTTGAAAGAGTTCTCATACTTGATAGTGCTCAGGGGCTTACATGTTAGACCATTATGTGGTGTTGGGAACCAAATACAGGCTTCTGGCTCACAATACAAACACTCCAGCCCATTCAGTGAGCTCACGCCAGCTTCAGTATCCATTACTGTTTAAAAACTTATCAGTCATGGGCCAGGGTGATGGTAGAATGATCCCCAGCACCCCATGTGGTCCCCCCAAGTCTGCCAGCTGTGCTCCCTGAATGTGCAGGCATAAGGCCTGTGCACTCCCAGGTGTGGCTGAAAAACCAAACCAAACCCAAATACAACTTACGCATATCACTTTGAAATAGATTATGGCCATTACTATTAAAACCGTTCAGGCAACTACTATGGTTTTTGACTGTGAATGGTATTGTGTGATTTTCATAGTGGCTAGAATCAATTCAAGGAAAAGATAAGTGTGTTTGCAAGTATACCTTACACACCTCTATTTCCAAGGGTACATTTAAATGAAAAACTTCTCTTCTATTTTCATTTGGATAAGAGCATTACTTTCCCCAAATTCTTGACTATGGTGAGCTACATGCTTAGCACAAATGAAACAGAATAAATCATTTACCTAGTACTATTGCTTAAAGTCCAAATGGCTTTGTCCATTCACTGACTGCTTTGGTTAACTCAACTAATCCATGAGTAAACGTTAAGTGTGAAGGAAAGGAAGGTTTCTGACCGACTCTCTGCTACTATGATCAACTAATGAAGCTCCAAGACTGTCTCAAATATCTACATATAATCATTGGGTGTGAGGACTAGAACTGAAATTAGAATCGATTTGGCACAGGTAATTCCTTTAAAGAGAAGGGGTAAAAACCTCACGGCACCTAAGTTTGGGTTCAGGTCCCACAATAAATCAGCAACAGAGTTGAACCTTGATCTAAGCTCTTCTATTTCACAAACGAGTTTTCCTTTTCTTTGTTTGGGGGAGGGGCCGGCCTAGGTGGTGTTCAAGGCTTACTCCTGGCAGCTCCAGGGACCATGTGGGGTGCCAGGGATAGGACCTGAGTCAGCTGTGGGCAGGCAAGTGACCTGCCCACTCTGCTATCTCTCAAGCCCCCACAAGTGTTCCATTTCTCTGTCAAATTACCTTGATCAGTATTAGCCTTCAAGGTAGATAGTTTTTCATGCTAATAATCTAATTATCAGCTGGCAAAATTTAAGTATTGAACAATTTTTTTTTCTGGGTACCATGAAAAACTGACATTCAAAAAGACCTGGAAGAGAATTTGAAAAACTTTTTTTTCTTTAATTTTTTTAAACTATTTTAGATTGACAAAATGTCTACTGAACTTGTTTATTATTATTGTTTTGCTTTTTGGGTCATACCGGCGATGCTCAGGGGTTACTCCCTGACTCTGCACTCAGGAATTACTCCTGGCGGTGCTCAGGGGACCATATGGGATGCGGGGATAGAACCTGGGTCGGCGCGTGCAAGGCAAATGCCTTACCTGCTATGCTATTGCTCCGGCCCCTGAACTTGTTTATTATTTATATTGGTTTATATTCTCAAGGTCACCATTTCTTCTCAGAGATGTCAAAGTGAATCAATTAAGTTTCTCAAGCATCAAATGTGCGACTCAGAAATTAACTACTCAGTTTTTCATATCTATGAAATACACACTTTTATCAATGCAAGTGCAAATGAACCTGGAAAAACACAGAAACTTTAAAAACTGGCTTGAACCCTGCACAACTTAACTAACATAAGGCAGGTCTGTCCCAACTCTCCCAACCAGACAAGCATTCTCCAGCCAGGTGAACTTACACAGTAAGTTGTGGATCCTCTTCAGTGCTAAATTCCTACCCCAATTTAGGAAAACAAAACAAACCTGTCTTTATTCCTAGTTTCACAGAATTGATGGCTTCCTGGTATTTGCTGGCGCCTGTGCTTCCACATTAGGGGAATTTCCACAGGTGCTCACTTCCACATTAGGGGACTATACATGTGCTGTTGCTGGTCTTTCCTGGCACAGGTGCTCACTTTTACACACTGAGGCACTGTACACCTGGTGTTCCTGGTGTTCCTGTTCACCTCTCTCATACACAGAGCCGTGAGTCATGTGAGCTGCTGGTTCACCTCTGAACTCCAGCAAGCAGAACCCAGAAAGTACCACATGACTGGGGCCTCCATTACAAAAACATGTATGAGTTCTTGGTTTCAGTGCCTAGGACTTACCAACAATCCACCATCTCTCGAAGGAAATGTCTATGGGGATAGCAGAGAGCTACTAACACTTGGCAAATTCTGGAAGGAACGCACCATGAATTTCACTTAAAATATAAGTCAGTGCAGACATTACTACTGCCAAAATGAAAAATCCAAGGGCAGGAAAAAATAAACAGTTCTTCCAAATGTTACCATTTTTAAATTTCACCTAAATTTATTTCCCGGAATTTTTCTTCTTGAAGTGGCACACAATCATACTGCATGACCATACAGTGAGTATCTATTCAAAAGCAATGTTGTGATTCAGCAAACCTATTACCGCTCAGCATTATCAAGTGGAATATCTTTTGCTATATATCAAATATATATATATATATACAAATATATATATATGTACATATGTTTAATTTTAAAAAACAGTATAAAGTTCAGAATCGTTTTCTCTTTCACTGGAGATGATGCTGATACCTAGGACCTCCCAGTGCTTGGGACACACCTTCACAAACTGGAATTGATAGTCTAACACAGAATAAAAAGATTGGCTTAGGTAGTTTTTCTTAACAGAACCCTGTTTAAAAAAATTCTCATCAAAGCATCCATTACAGAATAAACACCTACTTTTCCAATGGTTAAATACTTTATTCTGTGGGTAAACCACCCCGTTAGCCCGCGATATAACTCTCCTTAGTACTAATTCCACTTACCTAAAGCGAAAGCAAGCTAATTAAGCTATTGTGAGTTAAATCTACTGTTTCACGCTTGATGAAAATAATTTTGTTTACCACAATTATACGGACGTCTACATGCATGATTAGCACAGTAACAACAAACATGGGACTATTAGTTCTGTACCTCCGCCCTCATGTGCATTGACTTACTGTGCATAATAACTGGTATCGGGACTGTAACAGGATCTGAGAATAAAGCTCTTAGTATCTAAAACATTTCCTAAGTGAGGCGTGTGTCTCTGACAGCAACTGTGGGACAGGGTAACAGTCATTTATCTTGCTGGCAAAAGCCCACGTTTGGGGGGTTAGGGAGATGTTCGAAGGGCTGGAAGCGGTGCCATTGGCTGCCAGAGCACCAGGTTCCAGCCCCAGTTCCACTGCGAGGTCCCCAAAGCTCAATGCTTTGAAAAAGGAAATATGATTTGGAGAGACAGACATAAGCATGTTGTCCAACGGGTATGAATTACCTTTAGAAAATGAGAGACTGGGGGTGGGGGAGGGAATTGGGGACATTAGTGGTGGGAAATGGGCACTCGTGGAGGGATGGGTGCTGGAACACTGTATGACCGAAACCCAAACATGAACATCTGTGTAATTGTATATTTCATGGTGGTATAATAAAAAACAATTTTACAAAAATGAGAGAAAGGGACTCTTATTTGATGCTCCAATTTCTCATCAAAGAATGTTTCATTGACTTTTTTTTTCCTTTCAGGTGGGGTCTCCCAAGTGGTTCTCAGGAGGCGTGAAGCCCCTTCTAGTGATTCAATCTATTGCTGGCAGTTAGTTCAATGCCAGGGCTGGGGGTCTGGCAGCAACGCCAATGCCTGTCCCTTAAGCTTTGCAATGTCTTTGCTCCCAAGCAATGTTTTAAACTGGAGAGACAGACTGTGACCATGATACCAACACACTGGGGCAGGAGCTCAGCCTATCACTGAGGCGCCAGGAGCTCCTTGTCCTGACCAAGTCATTACCAAGTTCAGTACTATTACTGTAACAGAGCACAGTGTTTGTTGTTATAAACAGATGTTGGACTTCACGTGTGTGTGTGTGTGTGTGTGTGTTTAAGCTTTAATCCAAAGATCAAGGGTCAAGAACAGACAACACTAATCACAAAGAAAGTCTAACCATTCTTTTACAGTAGAAAGAGTGGAGAACTAATATATTATTAACGTAAGCCATGGATTTACGATTAAGTCAACCATCAAGATAAATGAGTATGGAAAATGGAAATAAAACATACCAAAATAAATTTTGTAAATAACTAAAATATTTTTTTAAAAGATTTTATTGTAAAAAATAAAATCTTTTAAGAAAAGATTTTGTAAAGATCCTCTTATCATTCACCCATTAATGAATGAATATACTGAGCTCATCTTACCAGGATCTTCTCATTCACCCATTAATGAGAGAATTCTCTGAGAGCTAATCTTACCAGTATTCCTTTCAGCTCATTCACTGCACTGTCAGAGCCTTTTGAAGATTCCAGCTATAATTTGAAGAAGAAAAAACATTTTATCAAGTTATTCAGGTTTAAATACTGCACAAAAAAGTTTTACATGACAAAGTGCTGGCTTCCTTCTAGGGACTCAGTTGTTTAAAAAAATAATTGAAATCTACGTCTTAAGGTTAGATAAACTATGTATGAGACATGTTAGTGCTCCCAGGAGGCATTTAAACAGAAAATTAGAAGGACTATTCAGAGCAAAATGACTCAAGCTACCATCTTCTAAACGTTGCTATCCTCAGTTAAAAAAACGTTTGGTAAACAGCAGATTTCAAAGATTTAATTCAAAATGATTTAGAGCTCTTTACAGGAAAAAGTTTTTTTTTCCAAGTGCAGGGTTATAGTTCTAGTGACAGGCGAGGCGTTGGAAGGCAGCAAAGCAGAAAGCAAGCAACAGGGCAGAAAACCTCTCTCAGCTCCCTGAGCTCCATGAGAAGGCCAGGCTCAGCACTTCAGAAACGGCTCACCAGAACTGAGCTGGCAGCAGGGACCAATAGAGAACTTAGCTTATAAAAGTTAGCATCGCTGAAGTCAAGGCCCTCAGCAGGTGTGTGGTCTGATTGCTTTATCCTTATAGGAAAATTACATCTTGAGGAAGCTAGTATTTGAGTGTGGGGTCTGGATTATAAGCTCAATTCTCTTCTGGCCACACCACAAACAAAATAATTGGAAATGAAGCTCTGGGTGATGTTAGTCTTCCCTTTGTACACAGCAGTCATTGTGTATCTCACCCTGGGTATGAAGAAGCATGAGGAATTTATGAAAAAGATGGTCGCCCCAAAGCCCTCTGACCTCATCTAGACACCTTTCACAAAGGACCCAGATGAGGACAGACCCTGCAGTCAAAGGAAGTCATACTCCTTCGAAAGAGATATAGCTAATTTCTCCCTAGTCGAGAAATGGGATGTGACTAATAGCAATATAGGGTCCTCTATAATCTAATATAGAATCAAAGAATAGGATCCCATTCTCGTTTTCTTTTCTGAAAAATGAACATATGAAAGAGAGAGGTTTGCTGCTCATGTAACAGTTGGAAGAAAGTTTTCAACTTTCAAGGCCTGGGTTTTTGTGACATCTGTATGTCATGAGTGCCCATCTTAAGTGCCAGTCAGAAGCTCAGACACTTGTAACCCCATCAGTACAACCATCAACGTCAAGGAATTTAGAAAACCAGCCGTTCATCTAGAGTCATCAAAGCAGGTGGGACCTTTACAGGTGAGCTATTCAGGTGACTTTTGGCTGAATGCCCGGCTAATGGCATAGTCAAAAGGTTGCCCAGCCACTCAAGTTGCCCTCTGACTGCTCTGGTCTTTTGAAGCCCAGGTGACTTAGTCCTAACTTGTGACACGTCAGGAAAGCACTGATGGTACTTGGGGAAGAAGTCTAAATTCAAGCATGCAGTGACCATTTGTTCTAAAGGTTACTGACCAGGCCATTCATCACTACATCTACACAATTTAATGATTACCAGCGATAAACCCAGTCGTCCACTGCTCCTTGTTCAGCTGTTTTCCAGATTTTGAATTGACATTAAATAATGTGTAACTGTTGGAAAGAGTCGTGGCAAGAAAGGGAAAAAAGAACAAAGCGATATTCTGAAAAATGAAAGGACATACGCAACCCTGATTGCTCATGATTTAAGAATTCTTCCACTTTTTGCTTTCTAAACGAATTCCGTTCCTTTATGACATTGCATTTTTCTCTAGTAATAGTCTGGTTTCGGCTTATTCTTTCCATAATTGTGATAGGAGAGTCATAAAAATGTATTCTTTTCAGAGATTCCCCTGCACTTGAAAGTGTTTTCAAACTTTATTCTATTCAATCCTGAGAATGGTCCTGTGTTAGATAGGGCAGCTACCATCCCTATTTTGTGGAGAAGAAAAGACAGGGAATTTAGGTGTGCCCAGGCCTCCAAAATCAGACTTCTCATGCATACACCGGACACCAACACTGAAAAGGCTCTGCCAGATGGCCCCTGACCTCAACTTCACTTCTAATTCTTTAGCCCCTTACTTTAGTGCTGCGTCCAGTGCATTTTCACACACTGAGTCACTCTACACGGTTGGCCAAAGCTCCCATTTCACGAGATGTAAATCTGCTCTTGGGGCTCAGTATTCTTCCCCTCTTTCCGGCCCTCTTGGAACAGTCAGTACTTGGGTGATCCCTGCCTCGTTTGGCCAGATTGCCTGCCGGTAACAAAGTGGTGACTTCAAAACCCAGAAAAATTGCAGTAAAGAGTTACTACTCTCAGCGGCGCTGAGGCAGTTTAGGAGGGGGCATTCTTGAAAGTGAGAGAGAAAATAAAATTCTGACTTTTAAAAAAGAAGAAAGAAAAAATTATGGTGATGCCTTATTAGAAGAAAAGGGGGCAAAATCATTTTCTAAGAAAAAGAAAGTCAAAATTCTATTACTGGGTCTATTTAAATGGGACAGACATGAGATGCTACGTGTCTCATATCCTAGACTGGGCCCAAGATATACAGACCAGTTTAGAAGATATTTAATGATATATAGGCACAAAATTTTTGCATATATGTGCATAAAATATATCCATACAATTCTGACATAGAATAGTCTTGTGAAATTAAAACTACAGCAATCACATAAATCTAATTTTCAAAAGCTATATTGGACATGTCTTAGCATTAGAATAAGCTCCCTTTGCCTGCACTCACAAACATGAAAACCTCAGGAAGGCAAGGGCTTTCGTCTCTCTTATTTACTGTTTGATTTTCAGTAGCCAAAACAGAACCTAGCACATAATATATAATGATTAAGTATTCATTGGAGGGTATGAAAAAAACAGCAAATTAACAGGGAAAGGGGCACAACTGTGGTCTGATCGGAGGGGACTGACATTCAGCTGTGTCTTAGGTTTATACAGGTCACACGGACCGTCCTAAAACATTGTGGTATGGAAGCAAAAAGCTTTCCTGACACATTAGTCATCCTAAAACCTGAGAGTCTTGATGTAGCTTTCATCCAATTTCGAATGTGTGCATTTCAGAAAGAAACATCCGAGGGAATAAGTCACACAATGACACCACACCTGTGCCTTGGGTCTGGTTGTCTGATTGACTGGTCTGAGATGAACTCCCTTTTTAATTCTATCCATCATCTCCTCAACCGCTTGCCTCTTCAGATCGGTAACTTCTTCAGCTATTCAAGAAAACACAGACATAAATCATCTTATGTTACCAAAAAAAATACACCAAAGTCATACTTCCTATTTTTTGGTGACTCAGAAAGATTACACTAAGCAATTAAGCAGAGTTAACTTTATACATAGTCGCAGAACACCAACATTTCCGGAGCCTAAAGACTACCAAGTGAGAGCTAGAGCAATAGTCCAGCGGGTAGAGTGTTTTTTGCCTTATACATGGCCAACGTACAACATACAACATGATACACAGGGCAGAGCTGGTAGCACCGGTACAATTTAAGAACTAAGAGCACCCACACGGCAGAGCCTGGCAAGCTACCGGTGTCTTGTTCAATATGCCAAAAACAGTAACAATAAACCTCATTCCCATCACCTGAACAAATGGTTTTAGGCTCTTCTTGTTCCAGGAGCAAGCAGAGGCCCTTGGGCTATACTAGCACGCCACGGGCATGAATGGAGACGTTTACTGGCGCACTCGCTGCTCAAGCAACTTGAAGAACAATGGGAAGACAAATGATACAGGTGATACATGGCCAACCTGGGCATCGCCTATGGTCCCGAGCACCTCTAGGAGTGATTCCTGGGGGCAGGCCAGGACACCACCAGGTGTGGCTGAAAAATAGAAGACTACCATATGATAATATTTAGAAACAAAAAACCATTTTAGTAAAAGGTTTGCCTTTAAAAAAGACGAGTTATAATATTTAAGGATGACTAAAGTTTTCTAGCCTGAAAATCAATATTGACACAGCTACACTAAATAACTAAAGCAGATTTTGTTCCATTTTTGTCAACATGAAGAGATATGAATTTCTCCAGGTCTTTACAAACCAACTTTGTGCCGAATTTCAAATAGCCTTTGATCTGCCTCAAAAATATTTTAATAAATTATAGTATATCAAAAGAAATCAGCCCTGAAAAGGAAAAACTATAAAATGCCCACTTAAAAGCAAAAGATCCACAGGACTAGACTGATAGTACAGCAGGTAGGGCACGTGCCTTGCGCCGGGACCAACTTTGTTCGATCCCTGGCACCCCACATGGTCCCCCAAGCCCACCAGGAGTGATCACTGAGTGCAGAGCCAGGAGTAAGCCCTAAGAACCTCAGGGAATGCCCCCTGGCCCCCAAAAAGAGAAAATATCCAAGAAACATTTTCTTTGTAGAAAGAAATTCACAGTATAAGCAGTAATAGGTTAAATCTCATTTTTGTTTGTTTTAAGAGATGGCTTAAACCTATTGATCAGAACAGCGTAATGAAATCCATCCTTTTCACAGAACAGCTTGAGCAAAAACACTGGATCCGTTTTGGAACATTTATCTGTATTAATGCAGTTCTAGTCTAGTTTTTATATTTGTACCATTTAATGCTACAAAGACCTTCCAATTAGTATCTTTCAAGACTAGACTCCACATTGCCTGGCACTCAAGCCCATCTACTGACTGACTTGCTGCCTTCTGAGCTTAAAGGGATCTACACTTCTTAAAAAATTCTTTTAGCAGAAATAACTAAGTCTCAAAAGACTGGCTGAAAATGAAGGCTATCACTAACATATGCCTAGTTAATTCATTAGCAGTAATGGCAGGCTTTGATTTACAGAGACCTAAATCATGACTTCTTTTTTTGATATATGGTCAGACTTCACTTTCCCTGGAGCTATTCCTCTGATGCATACAAGCAGGGGAGTACCTAAAAGAGGCCGGGGTCCCCATCATCCTCACCCCCTACAAGTACCACAATGATGGAACCCCCCGCTGCATCAATCATATTACCTAGGTTTTTCGATATAGTCCTGAGTACAAATGGCATTATCTGAAACTATATAATTAAAAACTAATTAAGGCACTTTCTCAAGCCACAGGATTTATGGGAACTAAAATTTCTCAATATTCAAATCCCATTTCTCAGCTCCAAATGTCAAAAAGGTAATTTTTGGGGGGGTGGACAGGCAGTTTGGAAAACAGGACATCAAAACGAGAACTTACACCCATATAAAGTCAAAAAAAGATGAAATGAGGGGCTCAATCACATGCCCTTAGGGAAGCATATTCTGGGACAGCTTCTGCTACTGGCTCACAAACAGGAATAGGTAAGAACCATACATGGAAATTCACTCATTCACCCATTCATTGGCTATATTCACTCAGTATCTGAGTATCTACTCAAATACTACACCCGGCATTTGCTAACCCTATTAAAATAAAAAGAAATAAAAACAAAATCTGTCATTCAAGCACCTAGTAGTATGGAGCATGGAATTTATTCTTGGGAATTAAAAAAAGAAAGTCTTCAAAGAGCATTTCATTTTCAGAAAGGCAACCATTCTGTGACAAGACGCATGGTAACAGAACACCGCCCACAAACAGATTAGCACTCTGTAAGGAAGAACTGAAAACCCAATTAAACGTACCATACAAAAACTAATTAAGGCAGACAGATGGAGAATTATGGTCAACACCATACAAATCTGCTGCAGCATCTAACATAGCAGGAATTTAAAGTAGCCTCTTATATTTGCTTGCCAGAAACATCGTGGTAATTCAGAAGTGCTACTATCTGTATTGTGTACAGATTATAAACCAGACTTTAGTTCCTTGGTCTTTTTCTAATGTAAAGGCTTAATTGGTCTTCAGGGAAAGAAATCCCTCTTCTCAGATTCCCTACTCAAACACAGTATAAGGGCAATGCTAGGTTAGTGACTCAAGCTTTTTCTCACCCGACCCTTATTTTCTGAGCTAGCAAAAAGCAATCCATATGAACTTCTAAACTATTAAGCAGTTCTAATAAATCTGCAAGAATCACCTACGGAGAGTTAGTGGTATGTTTTGCAATTCTTTTTGCAATCACCCAGTTGGTAATTGTCTTACAAAAGAGTGCAATCATGGGCACAATGGGAATATGCAGGAAACTGGAGATTAAAGAAAAGGCACAAATGAAGACAACAGGTCTAATGTTATTGAACTGCCACGGGAAAATAAAATCAAATGTTCTTTGAGTTAGTACTTCAAGGTCAGTCTTAGATTGTAGAGCTACATGTAATTAGTTGAAGCTTAACATTTAACCCAACTGAAAAATAAGTTAGCTCTGGAAAAAAAAAATCCAGACAGAGCAGCTCTTTGTTGCCTAGTAAAACCTTATTACTAGAGGAACTAAAATGAATTTCTAAATTTCATAGAATTCCTCTTTTTCACTGCAATAAAAAGAGGCGTTTAAAAAAATATATGCCCCCACGAAGTACAGAATTTCTCCAGAATGCACTATCGTTGAGTAAGTTTCTCCAAGTAGGGTTAGAACATTGTTCCTTTTTTCTTCCCAGCTAATATTTCGAATGTCTTTTCCCTTTTTATGTTGAATAATATTCTACATACTTAGCACACTGTGAGACTGGCTGGTTCTTACAATACCCACATGAAGTAAGAATGACCATTTCCATTCTCCAGTTTAGCAAACCGAGGTTAAAATATCAACACCTCCAGGGCCAGAGTGATAGCCCAGCAGGTAGGGTGTTTGTCTTTCACGAGGCCGGCCTGTGCCAGCCCGGGTTCAATCCTCGGCATCCATATGGTCCCCAAGCACCGCCAGGAGTAATTCCTGAGTGCAGAGCCAGGAGTAACCCCTGAGTGCCACCGGGTGTGACCCCCAAAAGCAAAAAATAAATAAATGAATGAATAAATGAATGAATGAATGAATGAGTGAATAAATAAATAAATAAATAACTTTGTCCTGACATATTCCCTAGACCTTTCCCAAAAAATGTTTCCAGAGCCATAACCAAAAAAATACTTGTTCTCCATTGCAGGTCTGTAAAAAGCACAGCACTATATATTAAAAGATACTGAAAATAAGAAGACACAGTGACAGAGAACAGGTCCTGTGTTAGAAATATAAACTCCTAAATGTCACAGTGACTCCAATGTTTGATGCTCTAATGTTTGATGACACTAATTCATCATACATTAATCAGTATTGATATACTAATTTACCAACCTTTTCTACCCCCAATTCTATTTTGATAAAGCACCATGAACTGCCAAGTTACTCATAGTTGAGTTTTTGACATACAATGTTCCATCAGCGATTCCACCACCTCTGTCAATTTTCCTCCACCAATATTCCCAGATACCCTCTCCATTCCCAGATTCCCTCTCCTACAAGCCCCCACCCCTATCCCTCACCAATCCCAGCCTGCCATCTTGACAGGCATCTTTTAAGTTTGGTTATTAACGTTTGGGTCTCATGATTTCAGTGTTGTTGACTGTGGCTTGGCTGTTCAGCTCTTTGGCTATTTGGTGTTCCTTTATACCACAGATGTACCTGAAGCCCCTTGACTCCGACTCCTACTGCTTCTCCTCTCTCTCTTCTCCCCTTCTCCCTATACTGTGGGATCAACTTTAAACCACTGCATTTCCTCACCCAGTTATTCCAAATACCACATATAAGTGATATCATTTTGTGTTTGTCATTCTTCTGGCTTACTTAATTTAACATGGTATTTTCTGATTCGATTCATGTTTCAGCAAGTTGCATGACTTCATCATAGTGTAACTATTAACAAAACACTCCTGCCACACAAGAGTGGTGCTGTGTGTGACTATGTTACATGTCATTTAAGGCAGGGTGAACAGAGGCTGGCACACATCCAAAAGAATAAGAACAACCAGTGCTGGTGTGGTTGAGGGGAGAAAGGGACTCTCCTTCATTGTTGGTGGGAATGCCAAATGGTCAAGTCTTTTTGGAGAACAATATGGGCATTCCTCAAAAAGCTAGAAATTTAGCTTCCATATGACCCATCAATACTATTTCTCGGAATATATGCTGGGGCTTCAAAAAAAAAAAAAAAACACAGCGGAAACACCATCTGCACTTCTATGTTTATTTCACCACTATCCACAATAGCCAGAATCTGGAAACAACCTAACTGACCAAGAACAGACGACTGATTAAAGAAACTATGGTACATTTATACAATGGAACACTATGCAGCTGGTAGGAAAAACGAAATCATGAAATTTGGTAGAAAATAGATGGACCTGGAGGGTATCGTGTTAAGTGAAATGAGTCAGAAGGAGAAGGACAGATACAGAATGATTGCACTCATTTGCAGGGCATGAAAAAAAATGAAACCAATATCCAAGGACAGTAGAAACAAGGGCCAGGAGGTTTGGACCACGGTTGGAAGCCCGCTTCAACTGCTTGGGGAAAAGACAGCTGGGTTAGAGAAGGGACCACTATGACAGAGATAGTAGTAAGTGACCACTCTCATAAGAACTGAGTGTTGTATTGCAAAGCAAATGCCCACTGGGAGAGAGAGAGGGAGAAGACAGAAAGTGCCTGCCATAGAGACAGGATGGGGGGTTGGGAGGATGGGTGTAGCAGGAGGGGTAAAGAGGCATGCTGGAGGTGGGAAATAGCTACTTGTGGAGGGGTAGGTGCTAGGACTTTATGTGACTGATCATGAACAGCTTATACTATTGCACGGTGAGTCAATAAGATAAACAAAATTTTAAAATTAGAGAGAGAGAGAAAGCTGTTCTCACCATAGAGGCAGAGAGAGAGAAAGAGAAAAGAGATAAAGAGGCAGGCAGGAGGGAATCGGGGACACTGATGGTGGGAAATGGGCACTGGTGGAGGGATGGGTGCTGGAACACTGTATGACTGAAACCCAAACATGAACATCTTTGTAATTGTATATCTCATGATGGTATAATAAAATATTAAAAAGAATTTTAAATATAAAAAAATAAGGCAGGGTTATTTGGGGCAGGGAGCGCAGAGAAAAGTCTCCCAAGTGGTGCTCAGGGGACCCACAGGTAAATTCTCATGATTTGTGGTAAATGGGGCTTCAAGAGACGTGTCTGTTTCTTGGGCTCTGTAGCACCAAAGATTACTCCAACTTGAAATTTCCTGACCAAAGTCTTTATTAAGCACTGTAAATAGACCCCCCCAATATCCATTCCTATAGCCCAAGGAGGCAGGAGAAAACAATTTCACATTTTGAATAGCAAAGAAAACATTACTTTCATATGGAAAACTGTATGACTTCTAACATAGGGGCTAAGCAGTTCCAGGTTTTTGTTTGAAACTGAAAGCTGCTGTGAAGTTGCAAACTGGTGATGAAATTTATTTCTGTCACTGTCACTGTCTTCCCGTTCATCATCGATTTGCTCGAGCGGGCCCCAGTAACATCTCCATATGTCCTGTCTCATGCTAGTAGAGCCCAAGGGCATCTGCTTGCTCCAGGAACATAAAGAGCCTCAATCCATTTGGAATGAGGTCTATAATTGTTACTGGTAATTGGCATATCAAATACAACACGGGTAGCTTGCCAGGCTCTGCCGTGCAGGTAGCATACTCTTGTAGTCATCTCTAAGTCCAGCATTTATTGGTGAACTGCGCTGCTGCAAGCGTACTGCGCAAGCCGGGCTGTGATAGGCTGGTCTGCTGGGTGGAGTTCTGACGAGAGAGAAGTCCGGATGTGGAAAATGGAGACTCTCATGGAGTGGGGGTTGTCTGGCTTGTTGCAAGGCTCTGCTGGGGTGGTGGGTCAGGGCTAGAACCCGCCATCCCTCCTGGGTGCCTCGTGAGCGGCTGGGCACAGGGAGAGCCAGTGTGTAGAAATTTATTTAGAAGAGAAAAATCCCTTTGCTCTAAAATCTTCCCACTGACCCAAATAAGATGGAAAAATAAATCTTTCATTTCATCGATAGTGTCTAGGTAGGCTAAGAGAGTCAGTAAACCAGAAGCAGGGGTGAATCTGCAAATCACAAGAGGAGACACTTCTGAATTCCGCCATGCCTTCCACAAAGAAGAAATGGACTTTCAGTCCTATTCCATGTAGAGGAATAGATTCCAAAGAGCTGCATGAAGCAGGCACTGAAAGTCAATGTTTAGGGACGAAACAAAACAGCTTTCATCTGAAATGGTGCTCAGGGGTTCCTGTTAATCAAAACCAAATCTAAATTTCTTTTTAGTTAATATGCAAGAAAGCTGTAGGAGAACCAAACACTCAAAGCATTTGCAATCTGTTTAGAGCAAAAGAACAAAACCAACACTAGGGCATAGGCTGGTGGGTGGGACATTAGAACCGTACAGGAATAAAATTGAAACAAAAAGCTCTAGCAACACACAGGGAGCAACAAGTCCTTCTTTTGCGATTACTAATTGGACTACAAATAGATGAGAGGAGAGCAAGGAGGAGCAGGAACACACAATTTCCCTGGATCCTGCATGGGGGATACGAGATTAGGCCAGCACATTGCTTGAGAAAGCTTTTACATCTGAAGAAAGTCAGGAGGAAACTCTGTCATGAGGAAAGACAGCAGCAAATGTCGAGGGGGCTTAGAGGCAATGGTCCAGCCACGGGAGGGACAGATATGACAAACAATGAGCACAAAGAGAGAGCAGAGAGAACTGTCCACATGCAGACTGTGTAGAGAGCTTGTATTCTGTTCTGATGCAGGGAGAAGCCGGAAATGTCCTATGATCCAACGAGAATGACCTGAGAAGACCACACACTCCCAGTGATGGGAAAAGAGTTCAAGGGAAGAGGGAATGCTGAAGACAGGAAAGAGTCAAGAAAACGTGTGCAAGCGTGTGAAACGGATCCAGGCTCATCACTGTGCCTGGTGTCTAGCTGACTTGAGATTCTGACCTTCATTTGGGTTCAATAGTTCTCAGGCATCGAGGCCCACGTGCTGGAGCCAGCGTTCGCCTTTGGCTCCGGGTCTCTCTGAGCTGTAGCCCCCGCTGGTCAGCGCTCTGTGAACAGGCTTTTACTGCTAAGGAGCCCAGCACCTCTGCCCAACAGACAGGTCCTCCTCCCTCCGTTCCGGCTTCTCTGTTATCCTCCGCTTCTCTCTCTCCCGAGACTGTGACTCCTCAACTCCCATCTGCCCTCAGTTAAGCCCCATGGACATGCTCATTCCTTTATACGCTGTCCTCTGTTCTCTATCGCTGAAGATGGTAATTCTTAAAAAACGAATAAACCTATCAAAGACAAACTTCATTATGGCCAGCTCTACTTAAGCCTTCCACTGCACTAAGGACTGATTTCAAATTCCTGGTCAAAATCTTCTGAAATGGGCCCCTCCCTACTCCCCTATCAGACCTCCTCTCTTGCAGCACCTCATGTTCATTCGGGTAACATGAACCTTTTTCAGTTCGCCCCACTGGGACCTCTGAATCTGCTACTCCTCCAGGGAGCCGCTTTTCTCCTGAGCACTTTCCAAATCCACAGCTACTCACAGCTCCCTGTTGCTAGCAGCTCACCTCTGTAATCTCCCAGCAATATATACTCCTTCTCCCCCGATCAAAAACTGCACTTCAATAATACTTAATTTGATAATTAGTTGTTTACTTCCTGTCTCCCTCGCTCAATTAGAATGTCTATATTTTGCACCTCCAGTACATAGCACCGGGGTACTAAGAAGTGGAGCCCGATAATGTCTCGGTTCATTGGCTTTTAACTCTAAAGAGCCTTTCCCCTAATCTCTCCTTTGGAAATTACTTCCTCTCTTTTCTTTACACCCAAAGGACCTTGTTCCCCTTAATGAAAAAACATTCCCGAGCATACCTCATCTTACAGCCATGCGGGTAGATGTTTACCCTTTATAACAAGCAATTTGCCAGCAATGACCGCTACCTGGCCCCTTCTCAGAGCCGGGAAGTTCTTCATATTTCTCCCACAATACACACCACCATCAAAGAACTCAAACCACAAACATGCGTTTACAAAAACACCATCACCTGCGGAAAGAAAAATCAAAGGGGCCTGAGGCTTACTTGTTTCTGGCTGGGCCGCCTTTTCTTTTTTAGCACCACTGCCGCTGGGGTGGGATCGTTTCCGGATCATAGACATGAGGGACCTTGGGGAGAGTGACAGAGATGACCAGGACAATTACTAGTTGTTACATTATTCAAGACCACAATTACCAGTAAAGCATCCAATTCTTCTCTACATGCATAAATAGTATAGCTTGAATTTAAGTCATCTACTTTTTCCACTTTAAATTAATTCAACTCTAAACTACTTTCAGGGCAAGAAAGCTATCTTTTTCCTTTCACTGTAAAAAGCATACTCATTCCGGGAAGAAAGCAACTGCTCTAATTATTGATACCATGCACAAATATCAACCAAGTACAACAGACAAGCAACAATCTTTAGGAACCAAAACCAAAAAATTCAGACATAGCTATTATGTAATACTTTTGAGAGAAACGGAAGCATGATAAAACTAGGGAGACCTTCTAGTAAATATTTGTAAAATATAGGTATAAAACACTTCAATTGCATGGTGTGGGTTACTCAGGAAGAAAGTGTATTTAAAGCCACCATTTCTCTGATTCATATTCTCAAAATTTACCACACCCATAAAAGAGGATAGCCACAGTCCCAAGATATATACAAAAAGGAGGCTTGACTTCATTAGGTAGAAAAAGAAAACATGTAGAGATATTACTACACACCCATCAAATTGGCAAAAAATATTAAGTCTGGTAACACTGAGTCTTGGTAGATCTATAAATAATAGAAATTCTCAAACTGAGGAGGGCATAGGAATGCAGAGAACCACTTTAGAATAATGCTGTTGTCTCCTGAAGCTAAAGATATATACATCCTATGGGCCAATGACCCTACTTCTGTCTACCTTATAGAAAAATAAATTTCACTTGTACCCGAGGGCAATTACGAGTGTTCAAATAGAACATACATCCTGCATATATGTAAATATGTACAAAAATTCTTATTAAAAATAATGTATTACTTCAGAATCTGTATGTGCCAAAAAAAAAAAATAGATCCAACACACCACTCTTGAAATTGGTTCCCAGAACGACCATAGGTAGGGTAATACTGAGAGTTTTGAGGGGTTAAGGAGATACCATCACCACTATGGGATAATAAACACTGGATATTGAATATCCTTACCTTGAGCTGACAAAATGGAAAATATAAGGGAGTAAAGGTCTGCATTGTTTAAGTCTTCCTTAAGGATTATAATATGCTTATTTTAAAGTTCTCTATAAAGCAGACTTCCTGGTTGTGAAAATGGTCCTATTTGAGACTATGTGGAATACCATATATATATATATATAAATATATAAGTATATATATATGTATATATATATATACTTATATATTTTATATATCACTGTCACTGTATCACTGTCTTCCCGTTCATCATTGATTTGCTCGAGCGGGCACCAGTAACATCTCCATATGACCTGTCTCATGCAAGTAGAGCCCAAGGGCACCTGCTTGCTCCAGAAACATAAAGAGCCTCAAACCATTCCATCAGGTCATGGGAATGAGGTCTATAACTATTACTGGTATTTGGCATATCAAATACAACATGGGTAGCTTGCCAGGCTCTGCCGTGAGGGTAGCATACTCTTGTAGTCATCTCAAAATCCAGCATTTATTGATGAACAACACGGCCATGGCCACGCTGAGCCAGGCTGTGATAGGCTGGTCTGCTGGGTGGAGTTCTGACGAGAGGGAAGTCCGGATGTGGAAAATGGAGGCCCCTCATGGAGTGGGCGGTCGTCTGGCTTGTTGTGAGGTTCTGCTGGGCTGGTGGGCCAGGGCTAGAACACACCATCCCTCCTGGTGCCTCGTGGCTGGGCACAGGGAAGCCAGTAGCAGCTCTGCCCCATATCTGTGAGTCTATATATATATAAAATACATTTCTAGTTGGTTCCCAGTCAGCAAGGCCTAGAAACTTCACAAAGTGAGCAGAATGTTCTTCCTGGGCTTTTGGGTGAGATTCTTCACTGTGTTTGGGAACTTTAAGAGCAGACAATTAGAGTAGGGAAGACCATAATGAGGCCCCAAGAAGTAGCTCAGACACTGAAGGACTTGCTCTCCGAGCATGAGACACTGAGCTTGGTCCCGAAGTGCCGCATGGCCACCAGAGCACTGTCGGGGGCTTTGGTGCCCCTGAAAACAGCTGGGCCCCTGCAGCATCGAAGACGTAGACAGACGTGAGAGTTACACAAACAAACATAGTGACGAAGAAATATGGGGTTGTTCAATGTCAGGACGAGTGCTTATCAAAGGACCCCTTTTTAGCTTCCCATCCTTGATTTTTGCTTTCTGATGCTAGCTTCCCATTCTGTCCTTCTCTGAATGTATTTCATCAAGGGCTAATACCACATAGAAGGCACTTACCTTGCATGCACCTGACCTGGGTTTGATCCTGTTTTCCCTTATTTTCCCCCAACTCCCACTGGGAATGATTCCTGAGCACAGAGCCAGGAGTAAGCCCTGAGCACCACCAAGTATGACCCCCAAAACCAAAATGAAACTAATCTGATGCTGAGGGCATTTTTTAAGGTAGCTAGAAGATTTCTGTAGCATATATAAGTATACACAAACTATATACAGTTGGAAAATTGTATAAGGTGAACATTCATGTAATCATGATGCAAAGAAACAAAGCCAGCACCACACAACACTCTCCTCCTTCATCCCCATGCTCCCTTGTGACAGTTATTTCCTTTTATTAAAGTAAAACCTTTTCTTTGAGCTACATATTTATCTCTAAACTACTCGAAGTATAAATATGGCCTGTTTTGTAGATAATTGAAATCTTACTGCAGTCATGTCTTGTTCTTTTGGTTCTACATTGCTTTTATAAAATGCATGCAAGTTATTTTGTCTAACTAAATTTAATTCATATTCATTGTCATATACTTTATTAATTTCCCAAGATGAATTTATTCACTGTGATAGATATTTGAGTTATCACCAACTAAGGGGATTATAGAAATTCTCTCATTGTATTCTCACTGTATATAACCTAAGTCAATGAAAGAAATGACTAATTTTAAATATTCTGAAGTGATAGGAAAAATTAATATGGTGCCCAGAGGAAAATCATTTGGAAGAAAATTAGTTGAAGAAAAACGGAGCTTAGTCTACAGAGAAAAGGGACAGGGTGAAGTAAAAAGAGGAGAGATCATAAGTCCAGGATAAGACAACTGGGACCAACAAACCAACCTCTGGCTAAAATTGCTGATTTCACAGCCATTTCAACAAAGTAGATTAAACCTCCAACTGAGTGTTCTGCCGAGAAGGAACAGTGGTGAATATTCACCTTAAAGTTCTCAACAACCCCTTTAACCAAAAGAGAAGATATGAACAAAAAACTTCCTCAAAAAAGACTTTCAGGTAGCCAAGAGGTACATGAAGAAAAGCACTGTGCCACTGGTCAGGAGGAAAATGCAAATAAAAACAGCACTGAAATATCACCTACAACAGGAGACTGGTGCACATCATCGAGAACGAAAACAACCAGTTTCGGCCTGTTTGTGGGAAAAAAGGAGCCCTCATATACTGTTGATGGGAAGTTCCACTAGTTCAACCTTTCTTGTCCAACAATATGGACAATTCTAAATTATAGACTTGAGCTTCCACATGACCCAGCTATCCCACTTTTCGGCATCAGCACCAAGGAGCAAAAGTCCTCTGCTCAGAGAATTGATTTGTGCTCCTATGTTCATTGTAGCAATTCACAATAATCAAGATCTGCAACAACCCAAAGGTCCAAGAATAGATGAAAGGGTAAAGAATGTATAGGTACACAATGGAATACCACTCAGCTATAAGAAAAGACAAAATCAAGCCATGTGCCACTACATGAAGGGAACGGGAGAGGGAAGTCATCTAGAAGGAGAGAGAAAGACCCAGAATGATCTCTCTTATATGTAGAATATAAAAAGCCATAGTAAAGGAACAAGAAAACATCCCAAAGCCGGTATCTAAGAACTTACAGAACAAAGCTTACCAGGGCAGTGAGGGGGTGGGGGGTAGGGTGGGTGTTGCAGGACTCCTAAGGGCTGCTGCATCTGCTCTGGATTGCCTCCCCGCAAATCACTCCGTAGATAAGGGGGGTAGTCTAAATGTGGCAGTTTATCCGACCATGTATGCTGTACTAGCTGGTATAAATATTCTCCTATGCTATCACAATCATCGTGGGACTAGCTAGATCTTACCAGCATATTAGCCTGGCCACGTAGGACACCTAAGTAATTAGACCAGAGAGAAATGCTGTTTGCTTCCAAGCAAACAAGCATGGCTCCCTGATATACTCAAAGGCAACTAAAATATAAAACTACAATGAAGTAGAGGAGACTTGTGAAGGCTTGGAGAAATATTTAACTGGCATTGGTATTGGTCAAGGTACAGAGACATGCCATCTCAGAAACCCCCTTCTCTACACTACAAAAGCATTCCTAAGCAGATTTCGGCTCAAAACATTAGCACAGTAAAGGCCCTAGGTGAGGTGCAGGGAGGGATTACCTAAGGGCATTGGACCCTCCCCTGCTTTCCATAACAGTGGGAGGAAGGTCTGAGTTACAAGGATATAAACTAGCCGGTTCCTGCTCTCGCTTCCTTCTTCCTTGTGGGATCTCTCTCCTTGTGAGCGTTCATTCCCTTGGAAGCTTTTACACGTGGTGGTCGCCATCTTGGCCTACACGTGGCTGGGGTTCTAGCCTGGAATCCTAAGCATTGGGTTTTTCCTTTTGCTGATTTGTATGCCTGAACCTGTGATAAGTAAAGCCTTTTAAAACTGCATCGGATTCCTGAGTTTTCATCCGTTCTCGCCGGCTTCGAGGTAGAAGGGAACTCGCTTCCCGGCACTGTCGGGACCCCGCGGAGTGCCCCGATAGGTGGGGGAAGGCGAGCTGATGGGGAGGGGGCTTGCAGGGTTAAATGGGGGACCCTGAGGGACATGAGCACTATGTGGAGGGTCTAGTGTTGGCGTAGCTGTGTGTTACACCCTACCATTGACAGTATCGTAAAATTATAAATCACAGCGGCAGAAACAACAAAGGGAAGTCGTTCAAGAAGTGCCTCTTCATGGCCACAGTGACGGTTAATTTTATATCAACCTGAGTAGGTTACCAGGTGTTCAGAAGCATGATCAAACACTATTCAGGGCGTCTCTGCAACTTCTAATCCTGACTGAAAGTAATACTGAAATGGTCCAGGAAGGCAGCATGCCATCCCTGCAGCGGGTGGCCTCACATCTCCAGAAGAAAAGGGGAGGTTTCCTGCCCAACAAATGAGATCATTCCTCTCCAAATGAGAACATCAGCCTTTTCTTACTTTGAATTAGGATTAAGGTGGAAAACTGTTTCTTCCTGAGATTGAGTCTGGAAATCTTTGGAGAAGAACACCGCCACGGGCTATTATTCCTCTGCCAAGCGCCAGGTCACTCTGCAGATCTGGGAACTGCCAATCTGTTAGAACAAACCTCATACAGAAGAACATTCGGAATACCCACACACGCACACGTGTGTGCACATACTACACATGTGAGTTTTGTTTCTCTGGAGAACTGTAAAACATTCCCCATGAGTCAAACCTGCCTGTGACCAATCTTACTCTTATTAGCACAAAAGAACCTAGATTGCTTTCCACCTCTGGCCTCGCACCCATCTCTCCTCTAAAGGGAACGCACAGGAAGAAGAGGCGAAAAGAAAGCACATTACATAAGGAAACCAGAGGCCCAAGCCTCTGAGCTCACTTCAAGGGCAGGAGCCCAAGCTAGAGCTGTGGGTTCAATCCTTGGTATGGCTGGTCCGCCAGGCACTGCCAGGCCTGGTCCTCTTAGCATTGTCCACCCTGGTCCTCCAAGCACTGCCAGGCTATTCCCAAAACAGAGACAAAACAAATCTCACAAAATCATAAACGAAGAATTCACCAGGCCCTCCATCTTCTCTCCTTTCTTTTCTCAGGAAGAAAATTGGAAAATCCTGATTAATCGAATTAAAAGTGCAACAGAACAATACATAACAAAATATATTTCTTAAAAAGCGAACACTCTGTACTTTAAAAAGCATCACAAATAAACCAAACAACCCTTTTTGTAGCAAGAAATTATATCTCTGGGAGTGGGGGTGGGTGAACCATGCAATGCCAGGAATTGAAACAGGCCTCCCACATGCAAAGCCGGCAATCCAGCCCCTTTGCGTTACAAATAATTGATGCTAGTCAAAGAAAAAACTTCTTTAAAGAGCCTACATCTGAATAAAGAAAAAGTTTCATCCCTTCGGTATACATAATCCAAATTTACATTCATTTCTCACGGTAACTACTGAAACTACCTTTAGAAAAGTATTCTATGTTAGGTGATCCTTTGCTTTTTATTACAAGGCCACTCACGAGCTCTCAGACTAAGGCTAAAAAGGTAAAATTAAAATTACATTTTAGCTTCATTTTTCCTAACAGCTGCATAGTATTCCATTGTGTAGATGTACCAAAGCTTCTTTATCCAGTCATCAATTTTCGGGCACTCTGGTAACTAATGCCAACCTAGAACTGAGCATTAAATAGAGGCAAAAAGATACACATGACAACCCTTTAATGTATGTTCTGTAATCCATAGTCTGGAAGGGAAGGAAAAGAGAAAGAGAGAAAGGGAAAGAAATAAAGAACCTGCCATGGAGGAGGACTGGGGAGGGGGAAGAGAACTGGGGACGTTGGTAGCGGGAGATGGGCACTGGTGGAGGGATGGGTGCTGGAACACTGTATTACCAAAACCCAAATATGAACTTTTTAATGTATATCTTTGTAATCGTAAAAATAAAAAATTAAAAAATAAATAAATAAAAACCAAAAAACAACAAAAAAAATTACATTTTAGCAGTTCTTCCTCCTCTGTGTCTTTTCTTATTATCTCAAAATTCTAGATGCTTGAGAAAAATCAAAGTGATGAATTTTTTACTTTAAATGTCAAATCAGGGTATCTCCTACAGATTTAGTTACCAAGGAAAGAATTTAAAATGCCAGAAATTCTTTCAATGGACTCTTGGATAGATCATGCGTAAAACTTATTTTGTCTTTACTACTTCAATGGCTTAAAGTAGGTTTTATCACACCATACTCAGTAAGGGGAACTAACGGAATATTTTTTAAAAAGCATTTTAAAATAGGAATATTTTTAAAAAGACTCATTCCCATAGTTGTGTGAGAGTAACAAGCCACATATTCTATTCAGATGGATCCACAAAGATGAAAAGTAAGACCAATTGGTCTCTCAATGTAAAGGATTAAAAAAAATCATATGAGTTAATGAAAAGCAAAAATCTAGCCTTTGCTCAAGAATAAATTACAAAGAAATAACACCATGACCTAAAAAAGCAAGCTGTGCCCACTTGACATAGGTTTATTATATAATTCTGGATGACAAAATGAAAAATTATCACAAAAACAAGTTTTTTATTCTGAATGACCCAAGGTGTAAAACACTAAACCAAACTCTCAGTATTATCAAGTTAGTTACTGTAGCACTGATCTATAAACTTGACCTACATACTGTACTCCACACTTGATCTGTGCTACAGCATGTAGAAATCTATACTTGATCTGTGCTACAGCATGTAGTAATACTGTACTCCACACTTGATCTATGCTACAGCATGTAGTAATACTGTTCTCCACACTTGATCTATGCTACAGCATGTAGTAACACTGTTCTCCACACTTGATCTATGCTACAGCAGGTAGTAATACTGTACTCCACGCTTGATCTGTGCTACAGCATGTAGTAATACTGTACTCCACACTTGATCTGTGCTACAGCAGGTAGTAATACTGTACTCTACACTTGGTCTGTACTACAGCATGTAGTAATACTGTACTCCACACTTGATCTGTGTTATAGCATGTAGTAATACTGTACTCGACACTTGATCTGTACTACAGCATGTAGTAATACTGTACTCCATACTTGATCTGTACTACAGCATGTAGTAATACATTCTTGATCTATGTATTGTAGATAAAGTCAATTCTCTTTTTTGAGGGGTTGGGTGAACACCCAGTAGTCCTTGGTGTTTACTCCTGTCTTGGCCCAGGGATCACACCTGGCAGTGCTCAGGGGACCACATGTGTTGCCAGGGATCAAACCTGGGTCAGCTGCATACAAAGCAAGCACCATACCACCTATGCTATGATTATCTCTAGCTCTCAAATAGTGAATTTTTGTCTATACATTTGATATGTATAGAATTCAACGTAACTGCATTATTAAAGGTTTAACTATAAGTCTTGGGGAAAAAAACAATTAGTTCTTTTAGTTTAATTACCACTCGTAACAATTAGTGCTGTTAAGTTTTGACTGAGTTTAGTACTTTTATTTTTTTAAATAATTAAATAAACCGGAGCTTTTCAAATTCAAATTAGAGTGAGAAAAAGATGGAAACATTCCAAGAAGCTCAAAATTCCTTGGTCTTTACCATTAAAGGAAACTCTATTATCATGGACTAAAATTTAAAAACTGAGAGAGAAAAAAAATCACATAAAGGAAAAAAAGTCTCGTTCCTGGGTTTTCAATTCAAACACTCTAGGGGGCAGGGCTGGAGAGAACATTTTATTTCTTTTCCCTTCCTGTTGTCACTGCACTGAGCAGGTGATGCATGCTTGGTGGTGGCCACACCGACAATCGTCCACTTGGCGGAAGGAAGGCACGGTCCAAGTGACCGTGGGCTGCGACCTGGCTCGAACCCCCGCATGGCAGAGGGTCCCAAGCACCACCACAGTCACTTCTGATCAAACCGGCATGGGTAACCACCGGGTGTGGCCCAAATCCCCTCCCACCTCTCATGGAGGAAGAAGAAACAACGCTCCAGGCCATCAGAGCGTTTTACCAGGTGCTTCACGCTTGCTTTTTAAAAAATAAATTTTTAAACCTTTTCTTGGGGGGTGGGAGAGGCACACTGGTCGTGCTCAGGGATAATCCTGGTTCTGCCCTCAGAAATCACTCCTGGCGGTGCTCGGGGACCAGAGGGGGTGCCAGGGGTCAGCCACCACATACAAGGCAAGTGTCTACCCATCGTACTCTCTCTCTGGTCCAGGCTCCCTACCCCCCCAAGCTGGAGTGGGGACCACAACCCATGTTGCTGGGCAGGACTCAGGGTGCCTCCCACAGCCACCCAGAGTGCTCAGGGTGCAGGGACCGAACTCGAGGGCTGGTACCTGCAAGCCAAGTGCTCTACCCGTTGAGTCAGATTTCCAGAAGCCTGCCACCGATTTTTAAGACCCTTTTAAAAAATCTATCAATTACCCAGAAAAAGGAAAGGAAATAATGTGACTTTTAGAAAATTCTCTGAAATAAATGGCTACTAGAAGACATCTGCCATACTTTTTATATTTGTCTGATAATAATGCAATTGTAGGTAGTATTTTGAGAGTACAGGGGGGAAGGCAAGTGCCTTTGTAGGCTGTTGGCCCCCAGTTTTGGGGTCCACACTTGGTAGTGCTCAGGGCTTATTCCTGGCCATTCACTCAGCGATCACATCTGGTGGGCTTGCGGGTCCATCTGGGGAGAAAACCTGAACTGGCCAGACACAAGGCAAGCACCTACCTGCTGTGCTATCTTTCGGGCCCCTGGCGCCAGATTTTTTTTTAAAACATTTTATTATACCACCGTGAGATATACAATTACAACGTTGTTCATGTTTGGAGGTTTCGGTCACATAGTGCTCCACCAGTGCCCATTTCCTACCACCAATGTCCCCAATTCCCTCCCCCTCCCATAGCCTGCCTCCATGGCAGGTTCTTTATCTCTTTTCTTTCTCCCTCTCTCTCCCTTCCTTCTCCTACACATTGTGGGTTGCACTACATACACTTGGAAGCCATCATTTGCATTTTTTTGCCTGTATTTAATGCTCAGTTCTATGTTGGTATCAGCCCTTTCAACATTTATTCACACATGTTCCCTTTGCTGTCTTACCTAACCTCTGACTCCCTCACGTTTGTGTAATTTCCACTTTTGGTAAGACCACCTGATATATTTATGTCATGCAAATAAATGCAGTCATTCTATGTCTCTCTCTTTCCTTCTGACTAATTTCACTCAACATGATCCTTTCCATGTCCATCCATTTATAAGCAAATTTCATAACTTCATTTTTCCTAACAGCTGCATAGTATTCCATTGTATAGATGTACCAAAGCTTCTTTATCCAGTCATCAGTTCTCGGGCATACTGGTTGTTTCCAGGTTCTGGCTATTGTGAATAGTGCTGCTATGAAAATAAAAGTGCGGATTGTGTTTCCGCTGTGTGTTTTTGGCTTCCCAGGGTATATTCCCAGGAGTGGTATGGCTGGGTCAAAAGGGAGCTCAATTTCTAGTCTTTGGAGGAATGTCCATATTGTTTTCCAGAAAGGTTGTACAAGTCCACATTCCCACCAACAATGTATGAGAGTCTCCTTTTCCCTGCATCCATGCCAGCACTTGTTGCTTTTACCCTTTTGGATATGGGCCCTGGCGCCAGATTTGACCAGGAGCACCTGGTTCCTACGCACGACCAGGAGTAAGCCGCGAGCAGCCCTGAGTGTGGTCCAAACATCCTTCCTAAAAAAGCCAGTAATTCCTCTCTTTCCTCTCTTCCTTTTGCCATCACTGTGCTGACTGGAAGCACATAGCACACTTGATGTTTTGCACCTGACAATCGTCCCCTTGTGAAGTCCAGGATCCCAGTGGGGTGCTGGGATCAGCTCAGCACCTGAGTGCAGCCTTGTGTTTGCAGGACAAGCGCCGCACACTGGGCCACATCGAGGACTGTCAGGCCAGTGTTTCCTGTACATTTATTCTGTAAGTGACTACTGAAACCATCAGGCTGGAGTGTACTTGGTTCAGAGCAGTTTTCCTGGACGCGCTTACCGGATAGGATTGGGAGGCGGCGGGAGAGGCGGTGGTGGAGGGGCGGAGGAGGGACTGAGTTCTCAGACTGGTTCACCCGTTTCTGGAGTTCATCAACTGCACAGAAAGTAAATAATCAGAAAAGGGCTGAAATCAGCAACGCAACATCTTTGATACAGGTCAAGATGAAAGCGTAATCTCTTTCAAAGTTAGAAATTGCAATAGGAAACTATGAAACTTTTAAAACTACTTATTTTTCTCCATGTTCTAATTTTACTTCATTTTTTTAGTTCTATTTCTTTTTCTTTTTTTGTGAGGCGGAGGGAAGGGGTACACCCAACAGTGCTCAAGGATTACTCCTGGCTCTGTGCACAGGAATCGCTTCTCATTCTGCTCTTAGGGTCACGTGCAATGCTCGAGGTCACACCAGAGCATGCTGTACTCAAGGCAAGCATTTTAACTCCTGTACTTGCTGGCCTGGTTCTATGGAATTTTCATTATCTACTACTTGATTTATTATTTAGTTTGGGTTTGGGGGCCCCCCAACCCTGATGCTCAGGGGCTAATCCTGGCTCTAGACTCAGGAATTACTCCTGGAGGTGCTGAGGGGACCATAAAGGATACCGGGATTGAACTCAGGTCAAAGCAAGCGCCCTATCCTCTGTACTATCTCTACAGCCCCAGATTTATTATTTTTCACACCATTCCCTGCGTACCCTCCTTCCTCCTTCCCTTCTCAAGTAATTTTCTAATGACTCGTTGAAATTAGTTCTAATTTCAATCAAGACTGGTTTGTCTTTTTTTTGTTTGTTTTGTTCATCGATTTAATATCCTTATATATTTTGCACATATAGGTGAAATCACCCAATACTGTTTTCCTTATTATTTCACTATTATTTAACTTTGCATAACTTCTATAAACTTCTTTCATTTTGTTGCAAATGACAAAAAAAAAAAAAAACCCGCCTTTTTGATAGCTCAACAGTAATCCATTGAAATTTTCAAAACTTTTTTAGAACTCTGAAATTTTTTTTTTTTTGGTCTACTATTTCTAACACAAAGACTTTTATATGTCATCATTTCTCTCTTTTTTTGCAGAAAAAGAAAAACTTAAGATAATGACTGAATGGGTGGGAAGTAAGTATGTGAATCGAAGAAATATTTGTTAACAACAGAATAAACTTCTCAAACACTGAGAAACTATTAATATCCAACTATAGACTATATGGGCCAAGAATTAATTTTAAAGATGACATTTAGTAAATAATTTGAACAGCATTCTTTCTTCCTCCACTTAATTTCCTTCAGAAAACACAAATGTTACAGTGCTTGTCATTAACCAAACTCAGACTTTCAGGTGTCTGTAATTAAGAAACTTTCTGCTCTTTTGAAGAACATTCTGGAAATCAAATTTTTTTCATTGAAGTACTAATGGAACAAGTATCAACTAAGCACCAACGTTGTGCTTATATCAAAAATTGTGGAAAAAGCCAGAGCTGGCAGGGTTGTGGTGAGAAAGGAACCGTCATGAGAATGCTGTCTTGCTCTCCCTAGAATAAGAACAATATGGACAGATCTTTAAACGGAGGAACAGAACCCAGCAATACCCTTCTGGCGTCTACCTCCAAAACACAAACACATTAGTTAGAAGGGAGACATGAACACCTATGTTCATTGCAGCACTTAGAGTCAGAGACAAGACAGAAAAATAACCAAATGCCCAACTATGGATCAATCAAGGAGTTGTGTTTATATACTATATAGAGTGGAAGTACTGGACTACTGTAAGAAAGGACAAAATCATGGAATTTTCCCCTACCTGGATAGAATGAGAAGGTACTGTGCTCAGTGAATCCAATCAGAATAAAGGCCTACATACAGAATGAGTTCTCACATACATAAGACTTAAAGATTTGTAGTGAAAGTAGAACAAATGGCTCAAGACCAGAGAACTGGAGAACTGGTGTAGAGAACAGAGTCTGTGATAAGAGGTGGGGTTTGAACAGGAGGGTTCTTTGGGATGTTGGTGGAAGCAAGTAGAAACACCAGTGGCAGTGTGATGTTAGAATGCTGTATGCACAAAACCAACATTACAGTTTGCAAATTATGGTACCTCGATAACAATTTTTTAGAAGGTGGGGTCTGTTCTTAGCACTCTTCGAGACAGTTACTGACTCAACAGAACTTAGTTTAAACTTTTATTGCCATGTAAATAAATGCCAAAGATATGGTGTCTACTGGTCTGCAAACAGTTTGCACTCAAGAATACCTCTCCCTCTCCACAACCACTCCATGGCTAACTATGCCTACATGTTGTAACCACCTGCTTTTCCCCTCAACACTAAGAGGCAATGTGAGCTGTGCTTTCCACCATGGAGAAACCTCTGGTTATTTCATACGCATGCATCTATCTCCTCAAAAGGAGTCTGAATTCCTCAAGGACAAAGGCATGATTTTCTTTCTTTTGTATTTCTCACAGCATCCTACAGCAAAGGGCATAAACAAAGGGCATAAACTAAATAAAATATATTTGCAACTGAATCTCAAATATCTCTAGTGAATGGCCCTTCCATTTGTAATAAAGTGGCTTTAGCTACAGTCTCTCTCGATATTCATGAAAAGTATGGAATACTTGTTAATTTCAGATCTAGTTTTTTTAAAAAATAATTTGTAATCTACTTTCATTGTGGATTAGAAGGCATTGAGTAGTTTTCAAAGGAGAAAGCCTACTTAGTTTTTTCTGTACAGATTTCAAAATTCTAGTATAAAATTAACCAAAAATATCTGAAGTGAATATTGAAGCCGTTATAAAGGAAATGACCTGCCTTCTGAAATTACCTACCTTCCAACAGAAACTTATTACTTATCCCTATGTAATAATCCAACTTATACATTTCTGCTAAGCTTCTAGAACTGAATGAATAAATCTTTTGATTTAAGTATCCCCTGGTGTTTTAAAAGTTTTTCCATTTAATATATATATTGTTGCCCATTTTACTGTGTGATACTGAAGTATTATTTCAAGTGTATAATTAGACACCAAAGATAAAGGCAGTGTGAGCCTAAAAAGTTTAATTCCTTTTTAAAATGCACCCTGAAATGAACAAAGTAAATCAGGTACTTATTGAACACTTGTCTCAGAAACCCTGGGAAGAGTTGAAATTTTGGTCTTCCCATTTAAATGGTATCTTTGTCTCTTAATTCTATATGAAATGTTCACAAAGACTCTGAATGCAAAAAAGAAGTCTAAACACGTACAACATGTTGCATCACAGGGGATGTTCCATTAACTTGCAATACTTAGAAATGAATAAATTCAAAAGAAATCTTGATATTGTTCTTTAGAAATGACTAACTGTTCTCTACTAATCTATCTGCCTGGGTTTTGTTCTGGGTATGAGAGATTCAGACTAATAGAGGAGTCTTACCAGAGTGCTTTAAATTTTTGGCTTTCTCCTCAGAATTCTGATACTTGATTCCAGTTCTTTTTATCTTCTTCTAGAATCTCCAGTTGCTGTTTGAGGTTGTGTATCTCTTTGTTGAGGGTTTCATTTTCTAGTTTTTCTTCTAATTCTTTAACCTGTTAAGTTGTAAACGAAATTTCACAGGTGATAGTTTTTCTTGTGTCAAAGGGAAAATCACAGTATTCCTTTTGGTCCTTTCTGTTGTTAGGTTGTGTTGGGGTCATACCCAGCAGTGGTCAGGGGCTACTCTCAGGAGGTCATTCCTGGCAATGCTTGGGGACCATGTAATGCTGGAGAATGAACCTGAGCCTTCTGTAGGCAGAGCATGTGCCAACCTGCTGAGCAATATTTCTGGCCCTTGGTTTTCCTTACTTTATGCTTAACAGCAAAAAGTTCCCAGCTATTCTTAAAACCTATGGGCCAGACAGATAGATCAAAGGTCCTGGCATATATAGGGCCCAGGGTTGGTGCCCTGGCACTGCATGGGTGCCCCAGCATTGATGGAAAAGCCCCACCTACCACCCTATACAAATTCCATAATAAAGATAAAGTGATTATTAACTATTAAATCCAATCAATTGTATCATTTGTATCACTTGTCTTCCTGTTGTTCATTGACTTGCTCGAGCAGGCACCAGTAACGTCTCCATTAGTTGGGAATGAGGTACATTACTGTTACTGTTTATATCCCAAATTATTTGGTTTTTAAGCTTGAGTCAAGAAAGTAAAATAATACCTAAACATTCTTTTGAAACAGGTTCTTTTATTTCCTTTTTTCCCCCCGGAGAAAAGCTTATGTAGAATTATAAAAATCTCTGAGAGGACAACTTAGTAATACAGCTCAAAAGTCTTAAAAATAAAGAAAAGGGTTGTCATGTGTATCCTTTTGCCTCTATTTAACGCTCAGTTCTAGGTTGGCATGAGTACCCTCGACAATTGTTAGCACACATGATAACCTTTTAATGTATGTTCTGTAATCCATAGTTTGGGGGGGAAGGAAAAGAGAAAGAGAGAGAAAGGGAAAGAAATAAAGAACCTGCCATGGAGGAGGGCTGGGGAGGGTAAGGGAACCGGGGCGTTGGTGGTTGGAGATGGGCACTGGTGGAGGGATGGGTGCTGGAACACTGTATGACCAAAACTCAAATATGAACTTTTAATTGTATATCTTTGTAACTGTAAAAATAAAAAGATTAAAAAAAAAAAATAAAGGGGAAAAAAAAGAAGGGGGCAAGGAGATTATAGCCTATAAAGCCTTGCATACTACCTACCTTGGTTCAATACCATAAATGGAAGCCCAGAGCCCACCAGAATTAAATCCTGAGCATAGAGCCAGTACACTCCTAGTACAGTTGTGTGTGGCCCCAAAACAACAACAAAAGGAAATCCCTTTGATTAAGCAATAATTCTTCTATCATGTGTTCATTTGCCTTACAAACAGCCAGCTGACCCTAGCTCCATCCACATGTTTCCCTTAAAACCAGCAGGAATGTCCCGAGACCAGAGCCAAAAAGTAAGCCCTGAGTACTGCTCGCTGCTCGCTGTGACCCCAAAAACAAAAAGTGAAAAGAGGAGAAGAGAAATAGTAAGATAAATGTTCAAATATATTCACGGATTTTTTTTATGACATTGGAAAGTTGGAAATCTACATGTCCACTAATATAACTGATTTAATAAACTATAGTGTTCATTAAATACTACACAAAAAATTCAAAATCACCAGCCAGAGAGACAGCTTCAGGGTGGTTCAGGCTTTAGAAGTTCATAGACCCTCAAGAATTGCAGGGTATTTTGTGTACTGCCAGGCATGGGCCATCAAAAAATTCATTAAAAAACAATGAGATAATTCATTATACACACTAATATTGGAAGCACATAACAATTTAAAAACTTTAGGTTGCAGAATAATATGCATGATATGATTTAACTACATTCACAAAATTACACAGCGACAAAATGTGCATATGTGCTGAAACTGTCACTGTCTTCCCATTGTTCACCGATTTGCTCGAGCAGGCGCCAGTAACGTCCCTGTTCATTGGGAATGAGGTGTGCTAAAATATGAAATTTCAGGGTAATTTTAATTTTCTTCCTTAACATTTTCTGTAATTAAAAGACTTATGACAAGGTACATGTTATTTTTTATGGTTATAAAAAATCACTACAGCTATGTTTAAATTCTGAATCTGCAAGACAACTGACAGATAAGAAATATCTTCAACTATAATAATAATGTGTTCTGAATAACCCAGAAGATTATCCAGAATAACCATGTTACAATAATCTTAGAAGAACTGATGGCTAAAATTCGAGCCATAACTTTAGTCTTCAGTATCTCTCCCTTTTTCTCAACGAAATGCATACAGACCAACTTAGTCCCATTTGTTAACTGAATTCAGTAGATTCAAGGCATGTATTACTGCGTAGAATAATTAAATGCAAAGGTAATATACATATTCTTTAATTCACTTTTTATCTGAAAAGGGGTTCTTCATCATGAACAACTTTGTAACTGCGTATCTCACTGTGATTCAATTAAAAACAAATACATAAACAAACGGGATGGTGGATAGTACAGGGTGTAGGGTGTTTGCCTTGCACGCTGCCAACCTGAGTTCAATCCACGGCATCCCACATGGTCCCCTGAGCACCACCAGGAGTAATTCCTGAGTGCAGAGCCAGGAGTAACCCCTGAGCATCACCGGGTGTGACACAATTTTGCTTCGAGCGGGCACCAGTAACATCTCCATATGACCTGTCTCATGCAAGCAGAGACCAAGGGCACCTGCATGCTCCAGGAACATAAAGAGCCTCAACCATTCCATCAGGTCAGGAATGAGGTCTATAATTGTTACTGGTATCTGGCATATCATATACGACACGGGTAGCTTGCCAGGCTCTGCCATGCGGGTAGCATACTCTTGTAGTCATCTCAAAATCCAGCATTTATTGATGAACCACGCGGCCGCATGAGTCGGGCTGTAATAGGCTGGTCTGCTGGGTTTAGTTCTGACGAGGGGAAGTCCGGATGTGGAAAATGGAGGCCCTCATGGAGTAGGGGTTTGTCTGGCTTGTTGCGAGGCTCTGCTGGGGTGGCAGGCCAGGGCTAGAACCTGCCATCCCTCCCGGGCGCCTCATGAGCGGCTGGGCACAGGGAGAGCCAGTAGCAGCTCTGCCCCATGTCTGTCTGTCTGTGACACAAAAAAGAAAAAAAAAATACTCCCTCCAAAAAAAAATAGTTAAACAAACAAAATAATAAAAGGGAATTCTTATATAAGGAGGCAAAAAAAAAAATAGAAATCCTTTCCTTCTACTCTATTCCTCAGTCTTCTTTTCCAGAGACAACCACTGTGAATCCCTATTCATCTAGAGGTCTCTGACACTCTCTCTTTTTCTCTCTCTCTCTCTCTCTCACACACACACACAAACACTCTCACTCTTTCACTGTCTCTCTCCCTATCTCTCTTCTTCTCTCACATACAGTTTCTCTCTCTCTCACACACACACTCACTCTTTCACTGTCTCTCTCTCTATCTCTCTTCACTCATACACAGTTTCTCTCTCTCTCTCTCTCTCTCTCTCACACACACACACACACACACTATTAAGAAAAACCAACTCTACCTTATGATCAAAGTTGGTAAAACTTCAGAAACTTCCAAGGACTAAATGTCAATATTGCTATTTAAAGAGATTTTGACAGGTGGTAACAAACAGCAGCTAACAGCCTTTCTTTTCCCAACGAGGTGCACTGAAAGTCGTGTAAATATTGATGCAATTTTTCTCAAGTGGTTTCTTTAATTTGAACGCTTTTGTTCCGCCCCTTCACCGCCCCTCCTCTCCGCCTCCTCTTTCTCACCTACCAAGATGACTATCCTTTCGCCTGGCACGTAGAAGTAGGTTGTGTCAGCTGGAAAAGCTCCACTCAAACAAACTGAAATAACCACTTAGGGAAGTATTTAAATATATACATTTGGGCAAGTTTACAAAATCAGAAATTTTCTCTAAGCAAGCAATTACCAACATGGACGTTTCTTTCCCTCCCTCTTTGAATAAAACCTATGCCCTCAACAAGCTCTTTGGAAACTAATACACTCTCCTCGCATAAGCAATTTCCCCAAACACAATCAACTCACCAATTTCCAGACGGTGCATTACATGCACTATCTGACCTTCTATATCTTCCCCTTACTTCTTCTACCTCTTTGCACATTCAACATCGCAAGCAAAGTGCAAAAGTATTTTTTAGATGAATGCTGAATATTTACTTGGCAGCTATTTTTTTTCTATAAGGTGATTGTAAAGATTTGATAATTTAGGCAAAGTGTACCACAATAAATTTCATGTTTCATATTCTCTCATTTTAAAGGTGTGTGTATACGACAGTGTTCTGGGTGTCTGAATATCAAAATAGCAGAAGAAAATCTGTTACCTTTTGCTGATGCTGAATTCTCTCCTTTTCCAGGAGCTGCGTGAGTTTTGCATTTTCCTCTAAGGCCTTCAAGAGCTGCTGGTCAGGAGCAGAGGTCTGCAGCAGAAGATGACTTTGTCGCTTCAGCTTGTTTTGTTCAATGAACATCTGCAAAAGTTCATTTAAAAGCGTACAGATCCCCATCAGCCTCAAAAATTTCAATTACAATTGTACAAAGGGTAGTATGTGGAGTTTTAATTAAAAATATTAAATGCCAATTTTTTGAACTGTAATAGTATATGACATTTCTTTAAATTAGAGATGGGTCTGATTTCATTCAAAACCTTTATATAACTTGGCTAACCTTAATCTTTTTTTAAATTTTTTATTTTTACAATTACAAAGATATGCAATTTAAAAGTTCATATTTGGGTTTTGGTCATACAGTGTTCCAGCACCCATCCCGCCACCAGTGCCCATCTCCCACCACCAACGTCCGGGTTCCCTCCCCCTCCCCCAGCCCTCCTCCATGGCAGGTTCTTTATTTTTTTCCCGTTTCTCTCTCTTTCTCTTTTCCTTCCCCTCCCGACTATGGATTACAGAACACTGTCATGTGTATCTTTTTGCCTCTATTTAATGCTCAGTTCTAGGTTGGCATTAGTACCCTCGACAATCGGGCTAACCTTAATCTTATCCTTGCCCCCAAAACCATAGAAATGCAACTACTTAGCCCTCTACCTAAGTCTTTGATAGTTTATTATAGTTTTAAATTTTATTAATCATCATAGTATCAATAGGTAGCATTAAATAACAGGAGTAGCTAAGATTTATAACAGTATAACAAATTTATAACATTTTAACATTATAAGTGCATAACATTATAACATTATTATCTTAAGTACTCTATTAAACATTTTATGTGTATTTTTTAATCATTACATCAATTTTTGAAATAGTGAAGTCAATGGTTCAAATAATGCAAAGTGTTATCCCACTTTTACAAATAAGGCAACTCAGGCTCAGGAGACAGGTAACTTTCCCCCAAAACACATATAAATGGGAATATAAAGATTTAAGCCTTGACTTGTCTGATTTACCAGCCCAGATTCATAATCACCTGCTAATCTCCTGTTATTTACTATTCTGCTTCATGCCAATGAATTTTTCTCCCAGTGACAAAAGCATTTATTAGTTGGAGGGTAAAAAGAAGGGGGAAAGCGACACTAATATTGTCAAGTGCTCTATAAAACAACTTACAGCATTATTCATTTAACCTTCACAACCTTACATGATGGAAAACATTAGTTTCTGTCTGCCTGTTATTTCTTTTCATTAACATCCTACACAATTTAGCAAACGGGTGATTCCAAACACGTCAAGTTTGTCAAACCTGTGAAATTAGGCCTATTTTATCGTAGAACTTCACAATTTCAGACTCTCGACATTTGAAAGTGTGATTTATGGACAGAAGAGAGTACAGAGGTTAAGGTCTAGCCATGCATGTGATCGACCCTGAAACTGAGTCCGTCCGGATTCCCACAGGAGTGACCCTCAAGCACAGAGCTGGGAGTAGCCCCCTGGGAACCGCTAGGGCTGCCCTAAAGCCAAAATCAAAATATGTAACTTACATTCTATTTCCATCTAGCACCTTATTTCTAGATAAGAACGAGGTCTGAAGGCATTGTGAGTGTGTGCAAGTGTGCGAAGAGCTGAGATGGAGCACAGTGACTCCAGAGTACTGATGCACCAGGAAGATGTTACCGATCTGCCAGTTGCTCTAAGTTACTACACTAATTTCTGTTACATGCTTTTCTCTCTTAAAACTTAACTGGTTGGGGTCAATTGCCCATGTCTTATAAAATACTGTTCCCACCCCTAGTCAACATAAACAACTAAAAATAACATTTGAACTGAAGTTCTCTGGGCCCATAGCAGTGAGGCCATTTATCCATGATGCTTGGGGAGGCCAGGAGGTGTAGAGCAGTGGACATAAACAGGAGAGAGGCTGTGAGTTGGGAGTCGAATAGTATAGGACATCAGCTACTATCAAAATGTGGATTTAAAGTCCTTGACTCTCCAGTGTCGGGACGATGATCAGGCTTGAAAACCTGGGTGGGGCGCCAACCTCCACTCAGGCAGGAACACTTCTCGGGGAGAAACACATTTGCGGAGGTGGCTTTCAGACTACTATCACATCATGGGGAAACAACACAGATGCCCCCACCATGAGGGGCTGAGTAAGGACGAGAGTCCAGAAGCCCCAACAAGGAATACCCATATACATAAATAATTCCTCTGACAAGGAATTCAGAGATGAGATGGTCAAGATGTTTAATGAGCTCAAAGAAACAGTGAACAAACATCCCATAAAATACAGGAGGGTATGAATGAAATGGCGAAACGGACAGCCAATAAAGAAAAATCCTTGATCAAGCACCACTGACTTTGTTTTAAACTTGCTGCTTGGAGTTATGAAGAGATTTTGTAACAAACAACATCACAGATTTCAAACTCTCACGAATCATTTCAAAGAAGGATGAAATTCTTTGTAATTATTTACATAATCCAGTCTTCCTAAATAATACTGAACTATTGACTGAGTTGTTTGGGGGGAGGGAGAGCTGATTTCTTTGTTTGCGACTTAAACCCAGGACCACACACATTCAAGGCATGAGCTTTACAACCAAACCACATTCCCATCCCAAGAAATGATTTCTTTATCCCTTTTTTCTTTTTTTTTTCTTTTTTGCCACACCAGGCAGTGCTCAGGACTAGCTCCTGGTTCTGCGCTCAGGGTTCATTCCTGGCAGGGCACAGGTACCATATAAGGTACCAGGGATTGAACTTGGGTCAGATACAAGCAAAGCAAATGTCCTCTCTGTTGTACAAGCTCTCCACCCCCAAGAATTGATTTCTTACTAGTCTCACACTACACTGGGACTACATGTTGAATGTTAGTCAAATCACTAATGCTTAAAACAAAAAAGGAAGGCAAACTACACTGCATAACAAGAAAAATACATTAACAAAACAATGAAGAAGTCTTTTATTACAACTTGTATTATGTTGAAGAACTACAAATATTTAACATAGTTTTGAAGGTAACTGTCTCCTTCCTGAGAGTGATTATGGCTTTGGTTGTTTTTCTTTTAACGAACAAGTAAAATTATGGAAGAAACTATCAGTTTTTACATTATATATGTGAGAATTTTTTGTAGTTTTACAAAGTATATAAATATATATTATATGTAGCGTACAAGATATATGTATATGTGCATATACATATACAAGATATATGTAAATTATATATGTTTATATAACAAACATATATATAAAGTAAATTGAAACTTAAAGTTAGTTTCTGAGAGCTAGATTATAAATTCTATAAAGGCCAAGATTGTATCTGATTTCATTAACATTATATTCCCAGTATCACTGTGTCTGACATGAGGTTTATTGAACACACTGAGGAACTAAAAGGCAAAGATGGTAACCCTCTTGCTAAAACTATATCATGAGAAACTATAAACCATGCAAAGGGGAAGACAGACTGGTTCCAATCCAGCATTATTCAAAAGAAAAATCTTCTTACTGCTGGTTAGATAAATAATATATATGAAATTATTGAGCGTAACGTAAATGTTGGTGCTACCAGTAAATGCCATTGTTCTTTGCTCCCTCTTCAAAATTCCATTTCCTTATTCTGGGTTCACAGGTCAACATTACTGTTTTCTCCAATCACTATCAGGTGAATGGCAGCGTGAGTCATTCATTTCTGTATTCCTAGTGGAACTTTACTTCTTTCATCTGTCTTCTCTGCTACTGCGTGACCTTCAACTTCTTTAAGCAACACTGCATTCTAATACCATTCTATAAGCTGATGGAAAACTAGAATCGTCTCTCAAAATAATATCCTTGTACTTGGGTCAAAATCAGTCAACCTTTCCATTTGGTAGCAGAGTGAGCTTCACATTATCTCTACTCACTCCTCCCCATCTGTTTATTTAGTTCCATTATTCACATATTTTTGCTGCAGCTTCTTCCAAAGGTCTCCAACATACAACAATTCCTTCTTCTTAAGTACAAAAAAATGTATTCACCTTTCATTAAACTCTGAATGAACTTAACCATAATATTTCAAATTGGATCTTCTTGGATTAAACATTTAATAGTGTTTATTGCTACTACATCAACATTCAAGTGCTGAAAAGCTCCTGAACAAAACCATAGTCCGGTTTTCAAAGGTCAATCCCATTACTTGGCGCTTTGCTTTCCTCCTATGTCTTGGATATCTCCACCTAAGCCTGTTTTACATTTCCTTGGATACTTTCCTTCACTCTACAGTATGCAGAAAGATTCAGAACATATACTCAAGACGGAAATCTCAGGCAGAGATCAGCTCTCCATCACGATGTGTTCAGGCATCTGACCCCTAGTCATTTGCTGGAAACCAGTTCCAGAGTCATGGAATACTCAGCGACGACATGTCAACAAAGCTAAGGCATAACATGAGAAGCTCTAAGCTTATCTTGCACGTAAGAGGAAATTATTACTGTGGTGAAAGCCTGAAACAATGGAAGCATGGCCCAGCAATAACAACCCACTTCATGAGAGCGCTGGGACTGGCTGACGAGAAATACTAAGACCATGATACTGTCATTTGAGGTGATACGTAGAGAAGTAACAGACTCTTAAGGCTATTTGAAACGTCCAGAAATCCAACACTCAACCTGGACTTTCCAAAACAAGCTCCAGATGTCCTTAAATAGAATTTCTTCCTGCTATGTAGCATGTTTTAGTTTACAAAAAGATTTTTTAAATATCATGCCATTTGATTTTAAAACCCACCTGTGCTACGGTATTAACTGAAGAAAACAAAAGGGAACATCTAGGAGGTCAAGGATTCCTCAAGATCATATAACTAGTAACTGACATGGTCCAAATTGGAACTTCAATCTTGGATATCAACTATTGAGTAGGTGGTATTGTCCCAGAACTACCTCTTTAAATAACTGATGCTTCTATTTTTGGGGGGGATAGGGGGCACATCCAGCGACACTCAGGGGTTACTCCTGGTGGTGCTCGGGGGACCATATGGGATGCTGGGGATCGAACCTGGGTCGGCCATGTGCAGAGCCCTACCCGCTGTGCTATCGCTCCGGCCCCAACTCACTGATGCTTAAAGTTTTTATCCAAACGCAAAGAACAAACAAACAAACAAAAACCCACGACATGTTAACCTGCACATTCTTTACAACATAAAAATGAAAAACTAGGACTCTGCAGCATACTCACCTCTTTGCGCAAATGACTCTGCTTTCTTCCGAAGGTCCTTCTCAAGCTCCAGATTCACCTGCATTTCCTCATACTCTTCTACTGCTAGCATAGACACTTGATAAAACAAGGAAAAGAAAATGATGCTACACCACACAGATGAGCAGGAATATGGGTGGAAACAGTGTTGCAAAGATTTGTCACAAACTTAGAAGCATCCTCATCTATTGCTGGTCTGACTACAAGTGGGTAAGACCTTTTCTTCATGTCTAGGAACTGATGCTGGGAATTGATGTGTCACACATGCGAGCCAAGTTCTCTATCCTAAATGACATCTCTTGCCCAATGCAAACCTTTTTTTAAAGTCTTTTGCTTCTATGTCACACCCAGGAGTATGGCATATGCAGGTCCAGGGATCGACCCAAGCTCAGCCATGCTCAAGGCAAGCACATTAACCCCTGTACTATCCAGCATCCCAATAAAACCTTTTAAAATGTCAGATTGGCAACAGAAATAAAGAATATTGAATCTTTCAAGTCCTAGGAGAACACATGCAGAAACTTAACATGTGCACTGACTCTGGATGTGAGAGACTGATGTTTCTCCTCACCTTCCTATAAAAAGTTTCCACCAAAAGCACGATTGGCTAGGGCCAGAAAGACAGCAAGAGCAGGGAGTACTCTTGCCTTGCATTTGGCAGATACAGGATCCATCCCACATAGTTCCCCAAGCACTGCCAGGAGTAATTCCTGAGCGCAGAGCCAAAAAGTAAGCCCTGAACATTGCCAGGTGTCGCCCCCAAACAAAAACAAACAAAAAAATTATTACTGGATTAAAAACAAATATATATAAATATTTTTAAAACGTGGGGAGGGGGTGGAGTCAGGGCATATGGGGATACTGATGAAGCTGATCCTGGGGGTGGACTGGTGTTGAGATATCACATGCCTAAACCCACCAATCAGTATCTTTGCAAATCATGATTCTTTAGTTAAACAAAAAATCATTGAAAAAAATAAAGTAAATAAATAAAAGGCAACTTAGTGACAAAGAAAATTTCTTTCTCCTTTTTGCTTTTTGGGTCACACCTGTGATGGTCAGGGTTACTCCTGGTTCTGCACGCAGGAACTACTCCCTGGCGGTCCTGGGGAACTACACTATACAGGATGCCAAGGATCGAACCTGGATCAGCCGCCTGCAATACACACCTTACCTGCTGTATTATTGCTCATGGAAAACATTTCTAAAATAAAAATACATGTATGGCAGAAATCATCAAGGGAAGGTCCTTGTCAATAATACTCTAAATCTTTTGCTACCTTGTTGGTCTATTTTGTCAAATGACAATACAGACAGGACAGGGGATAGATGGAGCCGTTCGTCACACATTAGGCACCACATAGGTAGGTAGATGCCACGTGCTGGCTTCCCCCATCTGCTTCTGCAAGGTCCTCTGCGTCCTGAGCCGTCCTATCAGTAAATCTTGAGGAAGGCTTTCCTCAAAGGACTATTTACACACACAATAGTCCACCAAGGCACTTTAGTCCTGACTAAGGACAGGTTTACTGTGCAACGACATAGAATTTCAAACTCTGCGCTCTGTAAACCTACTGCCTCCTAGAAGGAGAGACGGATTGTCTTACTCAGTAAAGCAAAGTGATGGTTTGTGACGTGAATAACAGATCCACCAGAGCTAAATGATTTTTAGATGTGTTTAACAAAGAAACTTCATGAAGAAAACCAAGGCTGTGACTATCTGAAGCCCTGGGTAAGATAAGCAACTCTCTCCTGTGTTCAAAAATAAAAAGTATTTTTTTTTCTGTCTTGGAACTTTTCACTTGATTCTGAGGAAATCAGGTTAGTCCCAGTCCTGTGTGTATTAAAATAATATGTCTAAATTAGGTTGGTCCAGGCCTGTATGTTTCTATATAATACCTCTCATCCTAGAGACGGGGCTCTCTGAAGGGAAGATCCAGGTCATTCGCCTTTGCAGAACCCTCCGTCTCTAGCACAGTGCATCCAGATGGACACTTGTATAGCATTTCTACCTTTTGTCAATGCAGCAAGCTAAGGTTGCAATTAACAACAAGGCCCTCTAATCCAAGTTAACTACAAGGCCCTTTACTCCAAATCTCCATTCATGAATGCTGCAGAGATGGATTACACCAAGCAAGGAAGGCTCTGGACATGAAAGATTTATTTGACTCTTCCACTTTCTAATCCAAGAAAGAGACTAGCTAAGGGGAAAAAGGGAGAGCAAAAAACCCTAACCCTAACCCTTAAAATTAGCTTTCCAAAAGCTATATTCTGGTATCGCTCGCTGACCTCAGATAGTGCCTTTAATGACCCCATTGTAAAACAATTTTCACAAATATTATCCTAGTAAAGTATTTTTTTTTTATCATTCTGTTAGCCATTCTGCTGTAACCAGCAATATAAAATGAATTGTTTGGTGCCTGTGGAGGGGACAGGCTTGGGGAGTGGGTAGGAACCTGGGGATAGTGGAAGGAAGGTCACAGGTGGTGGGAGCAGTGTTGGAACAGTGAATGCTGGAAACAACTGTATTATGAACAACTACGTAGACCACAGTGTTTAAATAAAGTAAGTGAATTTAAAAATTTTTTCAATCATAAAATATATGCAAACAAAATAAATAATGTAGCATCTGAGAAAGGACTAGAAATACATACCTCTGTTGCATTTTTTCTAAGACTTTTCTCTGCTCAAGAACTTCAGAGTTTAGAACAGCTTTTTCTTGTTTAACTTTGTTAACCTATAAATGTGACATTTCAAGAGAAGACACCCAAAATTATAAAACATGACATATGGTAGTGCAATTCTCAGATTACTATTTACCTTTCAATTTGAAGTTACAATTTGAAGCAACAATTAGCTTCACTGTGTTAGACTTTTATTGAAGCTCTTCTTAAAGCCTTAACTAGTTATGATAAAATATATATTTGGAAGAGAAGTTAGGGGAAAATTCTAAATGGCATTGGGACTTAAACATGGCAGAGTACTAGCTGTCCAACGTAAAGGATTAATAGCTTTAATACAAAAACCCTACCACAAAACAATTATAGACCTCATTCCCATGACCTGATGGAATGGTTTGAGGCTCTTTAGGTTCCTGGAGCAAGCTGATGCCCTTGGGCTCTACTTGCATGAGACAGGACATATGGAGATGTTACTGGTGCCCGCTCGAGCCAATCGATGATGAACGGGAGAAGACAGTGACAGAGACAGTGAATATAAAACCCTACATCAAATATATCATTTGTGAAGCTGTGATAATACTTGGCTTAAATGAAACACATGAATTTGGGGGGGTGTCCTCTCTAGCAGCAGTTCAAGGGTACAGGGGTCTTCCCCAGAAATGCCTGGTCCAGTTGTGTAGTGGGGTTCAGGCTCAGCAGTGCTGGGGAACCAGGTGGTCTCAGTGAACAAACTCTGCATATAAGGCAAGTGCTTGCCTCCTTTGCACTCTCTCCCCAGCCCCACACTAAATTCTTTTAAAATAAGAGCGTTGGGGCGGAGTGACAGCCCAGGGGGAAGGCATTTGCCTTGCATGCGGTCAACCCAGGTTCGATCCCCAGCATCCACCATGGTCCTCTGAGCACCGCCAGGCGTATTTCCTGAGTGCAGAGCAATGGGTAACCCCTGAGCATCGCTGGGTGTGATCCCAAAAAAGCAAAATATAAAATAAGGGACCTTGGCGATTTTTGTTTATGAAAAGTAGGTAAGAAAATATCCCCAAACATAAATTTCTAAAATAATTTGTCATTCACTTATCAAGAGAAGAATTATACGACAGTTAAAAATTATGCTTATTTAAAAAAAAATCCACACAAACCAGGATGGATAAGTCTCCAAATACCTTATGTTGAATATTTTCTTAAAAAGATACATTTCACTAGTTAAAAAAATCTGAAACTACTACATATTGTACTATGAATGTACATACACTGGAGTGATCTGAGGTTAGCATAACGGGTGGGTATTTAGGGAATGGGCAGGAGTGAGCAGCACCCACTTGGGGAGGAGATACACCAAGGCTTTCATCATTATGTTAATGCTTTACATATTAAGAGAGGTAGTGGGCACGTGATTGTTCCTTGGATTGTTTCTGTACATTTCAGGTGACTGAAGTAATCAAATAAGAATAGCTGCTAGAATGGCTTCCAATAACAGCCCTAAGTGGAAAGGGAAAGAACCATCAACAATATTACCTGAGGAATACAGTGTATCAAAGTATACTTCCTGTTACTCTTAGTGTTACCATTTAAGAAAGCGATCTAAGTTCGTGGTCCTGATGGGAATCTGAACACAGCGGCACTTCCAGATAATCTAGGAACTGATTACTTTTTGTATCAGCTGTATTTTGTCTTACTGGGTTTTCATTAAGCTCTAACACATACTGTCCAAATAGAAAAGTTGCTTCCAAATGTTCACCCTTTCCCAATCCTTATGTTGCTCTAAGAACTAAAAGCAACTGGGGATGGGGAGTTAGGTGGGCACTCTTCCTCGCCTGATTGACAGCACAGTTCTCCAGTTGAAGAAGCTCTGGGTATAGGAAGTGGAGTACGGGACGAGGCTGCTCACTCAAAAGTTCAATTCTGTGGCTGACTTGTAAGCTGTGTGCTAGAGATGAGGGGTGCTCCAGTACCTCAGCTGGGGAGCTCTGAGCTACAGACCTGAGAACCATTGACACAAGTTAAATGGACTCTGAAGGCAGATCCGAAATGTCCTGAAGGAAAGGCAATTATCCCCCCTCCTCTTAAGGATAATTCAAAAGGAAAAAGAAAAATATTCTCCAAATACCCTGCTGAACCCAGTCTATCAGCTATTGTTTATGCCTGTGCAGGGGAACGCCCTTCCCACCCAGCTCGCTGCCCACTGGAGAAGCCAAACAGTTCTACACCAGAGCATCACAGCACAGGACTTAGGCTGCCTATATTATTCTGACAGTTTTCCTTAGAAAATGAATATTGGGAACCACAGGGAAAGCTTCAAAGCTATTTTAGTGTTTTATTTCATGAGCAGAGTAAGGGTACATGAATGGTCATATTTATTCTAAACCTTTTGGATATTGAAGCAGTAGGAAGAAGAGATTAAAATTGATAAAAGGTTGTCATGCCAGAGATTGGTTTTTCTACCAGCAAGTTCTAAATTTGACACTAACAAACACCTTGAAAATGCATAAGGTCTTGCCTTTCCGGCCTAAGATACCTACTTCTTCCATCACTTCTACAAGTTTGCTCTTGAGGGTTTCCAGTTCAATGGCTAACATCTTCTTTTCCTCCTGAACAGACACAATTTGATCTCGAAGTTCTGCAATTTTAAAGAAAATAGAGGGGAAAAAATCCTTATTTTATAAAGAACTCAAACCTTAGCAAAATGATTGAAAATGCCAATCAGTGTGCATAATTAATAATGAAAAAAATGAAGATTCAAAATGAAGATTCAAATGGCAAAGGAAATCTCACTTCAATGACCCTCATATAAGTCATGTCAGACAATCTCATGTGTTAAGTGTACCGGTTGATCATGTTCTTTTTTTACATTCTATTGAACCCATATTCTAGAAAACTATCTGGCATTTTATAAAGAAAAATGTTAGCTTCAACAAAAGAAATGCAGGCAGTGCACTAATTTCTTTTTTATTTTATAATGGTCATGGGTTCTTGTCACAATGCAATGTAAACTAACAAATGGGCAGCTAATAATTGGGGAGATTTTTATTTAAAGGGAAAAAATTCTGACTTGCTGCCAATTTATAGCCCTTAAAATGAATTGAATTAATTCAAAATAAATAAACCTATTTCAAAAAGTGTTAATTCTAGTAATTTTCCCTCCAGAGTTGCAGGTGTTTTGTTTCTTAATTTATTTCATACATTGGATTTAATGAAAACTGTGTTACTAGAAGGAAAATATTATCAATTATAAGTGCAAAAGCTTCTGGTGTTAGATTAAAATACTTCTATAACTCAAATGTTAAATATATATGTATATATATATATTTAACATTTGAGTTGTAGAAAAAAATTTAAATCTAATATACTCATATATATATGTACATATATATACACACATTTGCACAGAGTACTTAAGTTTATACCCTCACCTACAGTTTTACCACTTATCTCCTTTTATTTTTTTATTTTTTATTTTTATTTTTTATTTTTTTTTGCTTTTGGGGTCACACCCAGCAATGCTCAGGGTTTCTCCTGGCTCTGCACTCAGGAATCACTCCTGGCGGTATTCGGGGACCATATGGGATGCCGGGATCGAACCCGGCCAGCTTGGGCTGGCGCGCTGCAAGGCAAATGAACTACCCGCAGGGCTATCACTCCGACCTCTCACTTACCTCCTGACCTCTCACTTACCTCCTTTTAATTTCTTACTCTTTCCAAGGACAATAAGAAAAGTGCTATGTAATTATTTATATATATAGATTTTTTTTTTTTTTGCTTTTTTTGGGTCACACCCGGCAATGCTCAGGGGTTTCTCCCTGGCTCTGCACTCCAGGAATTACTCCTGGCTGTGCTCGGGGGACCATATGGGATGCCGGGGGATCAAACCCAGGTCGGCATGGGCCGGCCGCGTGCAAGGCAAACGCCCTCAGAGTCCTACCTTTGATTTGCTTCTGACACTGTATTGAGACACAGCTCTCAGCAGTACCTTCCGAGTCTGTGACTGAATCTTCATCATCAATGTTGATTTCTTCAGTTATTACATCTGGTCCCAGCTTAGCCATATATAACATGCTGATTCTTTTCAAGGTTTTATTTTCTTTATTTAGCTAAGGCAAAATATAAAAGCAGTTATTTTAACAGCAGTAAAATGAGCGTCTTGAATTTTTTTTAAACAATAAATAAAGTGTATTTTTGCCTGACATTGTCATCCACATTGACAGCATGAAATAACAACCAGAAGGTCATTAAATAAGGCTTTGTTTACAAGTTGAATATTAAGCATACTACTTTAAATAGGACTCGATGCCTGGATTACAGCCAAGAGCACATGAAAATGCCAGTTATAACTGACAAGAAATACACAAATTAAGATAAAACACCAATATAGATTAAATCTAATTTCCATTTATTTAGTCATTAATGAAGCACCTATATCAAGCAAGCATAGTTTTTGCTGATCTGCTGTGAATACCTTCAAAGGTTTACTTGCCTAGAGTCTCTCTTCTGGACATTCACTACTCTTCCTTGTCTACGTGTTCTCCATGAGAAAAATCCACATTTCCCTGAAGTAGATCCTATGGCCATAGTCGTAGTTACTAAAATGTCCAGGGACTAGGATCACTTGATCACTTGGTATCCCATTATTCGTTGATTTGCTCAAGTGGGCGCCAGTAACGTTTCCATTTGACCCTATCATATGCCAGTGTAGCCAAAGGCATCTGCTTGCTCCAGGAATCCGAAGAGCCTCAAACCCTTCCTTCAGGGTCTTGATGAAGTCTGACCATCTTATAAGTGGGCGGCCATGAGATATTTTAACGTCCCGTGGGATGAGGTCGGTAACGGCTCTAGTCCAGCGGTTGTCTCCAAATCACATTACATGTCCAGCCCATCTGATTTTCGATGCCTTAAGAAACGAGGCGGCGTCCCTCACTCTGAATCAACGATGGAGGTTGGAACTCCGTATTCCTTTTCTCACTTGTGATATCCTAAGCACAGCTTCTCTCGATTCCTCTTTGGGAGACCCAAATAGCGTTCTCACCCTGCTTTCATATGGACCAGGTCTCTGAGGCATATGTTAATTCAGGGAGAACAGTGGAGTCAAAGAGACACGCCCAGAGCCAGAGGTTCTTTGTCCTTTTGGCTATTTCTTCAATGCTCTTGAAGGCATTCCATGCCGCTCTCTTCCTCCTGCGCAGCTCAGGACATGACCCAATTTTGGTCAAGGGTCCAGTTTCTGGAAACTTGGTAGTGGGAACAAAGCTGAGTTTCTGTCCACGCACCTGTATGTGCAAGAGTTGCTGGCAACCACACTTTAATACTGAATTGAAGAACAGAGGAGAGACAGTCTGTAGAAAATTCAAATTAAAGGTGATGTGTAGAGAGACAGACAAGCAGCACACACAGGGGGTTCCATAGGACGCCGCTCACCACTGCCGGGCTCCCGTGCTTCAACTGTACAGGCTTCTCTCAACAGGCTCCAATCTTCCCTTCTCCTGCCTAGGTCAGTTAATGTGTATTTCTACTAACTCTACATAGGGTTCTAATAATACCCAATCAGAGATATTTTAAAAATGTTTCTTTTGTATTTATTAAAAAGAGCAATGGAATTCAGAGCAAAGGCTTCAGAGCAAAGGAATCCTCATGTACTGATATATTATTTACTTGGGAGTTTATGCACATACAAATGTTAATAACAAAGCTCACACAAAGACTAATTTGGTCCAAAGAATACAGAAGAAAGGTGTAATTTTTTATTATGTTTTCTTGGCACTTAAAAAAAATACAAAAAGGTCTACCCTTATGTAAGTATATCAAAGTATTTGATAGGTTCATAAACACGAGGTCTATAATTTGTTACTGGTTTTTGGCATATAAAAATACGACATGGGTAGCTTGCCAGGCTCTACAGTGCGGGTGGTATACTCTCAGTAGTAGGCTCTCATCTTGTGCATTTACCGATGAACCGCAATGGGGAGAGATCGGCTTTCCTCTTGGGTGGAGCTCTGACCAGTTGTAGAGTCCAGATGTTGAAGATGACTTCCCTCATGGTGTGTGGGGGTTCCCTCTGGCTTCTTGCGAGACTCTGTTGGGATGGAGGGCCAGGGCTAAAACTTGCCTTCCCTTCCAGGCGCCTCATGATCAGCTGAGCACAGGGACTGCCGATAACAGCTCTGCACCATGTATCTGAGTCTCAATTATAGACCTCATTTCCATGACCTGAAGGAATGGTTTGAGGCTCTTTGTGTTCCTGGAGTGAGCAGAAGCCCTTAGGCTACACTAGCACATGATAGTACGATTGGAGATGTTACTGGGGCCTGCTCGAGCAAATCGATAAACAATGGGAAGACAAGTGATACAAGTGACAAGTGATGGACACGAGAGCACACATACATTTCCTTACTAAGGGCCACTGGTCCTCATGAAAAGTTTGAATTAAGAGCTGACATTGAAACCCTGAGACAAGGACTTAATGTCTTCTTGGTGAGATACAACAATGTTCACAAATTTTCTTTTTACTGAAATATTTGTTGATCATTCCATTAGATATTTAATGGTAACAGGCAATCACTATCATTATCACTATCTTCCCGTTAATCATCTATTTGCTAGAGCGGGCACCAGTAATATCTCTATATGTCCTGATTCATGCTAGTAGAATCCAAAGGCATCCGCTTGCTCGAGGAACATAAAGAGCCTCAAACCATTATATTAGGTCACGGGAATGACCTAATATAAATGTTACTGGTATTTGGCATATAAAAATACAACACGAGCAGCTTGCCAGGCTTGCCGTGTGGGTGGCAGGCATACTCTTATAGTCACCTCTAAATAAAGCATTTATAGATGAACCGTGTGGGCGCTAGCGACATCTCTGGTTCAGCATACCTGGGCCGGATTGAAAAAAAAAAAACTGCTGCAGGGTGGCTGTCGATGATCCGGGCTGTGATAGTCTGGTCTGCTGGGTGGAGTTGTGATGAGAGGGAAGTCCGGATGTGAAAAATGGCGGGCCCCATGGAGTAGGGAGGGTGGTCTGGCTTGTTGCGGGAGGCACTGCTGGGGTGGCAAGCCAGGGCTAGAACCCGCCATGCCTCCCGGGCGCCTCACGAGCAGCTGGGCACAGGGAGAGCCAGTAGCACCTCTGCCCCATGTCTGTTCAGCATACCTGGGCCGGATTGAAAAAAAAACTGCTGCAGGGTGTATGTCAATGATCCGGGCTGTGATAGTCTGGTCTGCTGGATTGAGTTGTGATGAGAGGGAAGTCGGATGTGGAAAAATTGCTTTTCCAACAGGCAATATAAAATAAATTATTGTGGACCTGCTATGGGGGTAGGCTTGAGGGATCACTGTATCACAGTCTTCCGTTCATCATCAGATTTGCTCGAGCGGGCCCCAGTAACATCTCCATATGTCCTGTCTCATGCTACTAGAGCCCAAGGGCATCTGCTTGCTCCAGGAACATAAAAGAGCCTCAAACCATTCCATCAGGTCATGGGAATGAGGTCTATAATTGTTACTGGTATTTGGCATATCAAATACAACACAGGTAGCTTGCCAGGCGCTGCCGTGTGTGTAGCATACTCTTGTAGTCATCTCTAAATATAGCATTTATTGATGAACCACATGGCAGCGAAGCTGGGCTGTGATAGTCTGGTCTGCTGGGTGGAGTTCTGATGAGGGGGAAGTCTGGATGTGGAAAATGGAGGCCCTCATGGAGTGAGGGGTCGTCTGGCTTATGCTACGAGGCTCTGCTGGCGTGCCAGGCCAGGGCTAGAACCCGCCATCCCTCCCGGGTGCCTTGTGAGTGGCTGGGCATAGGGAGAGTCAATAGCAGCTCTGCCCCATGTCTGTGAGTCTCCAGAGCGGGGCCTCGAGGGAATTAGGCTTGAGGGATGGTCTTGAAAATGGAGACAATGGTGGCAGGGATGCTGATAGAGGTGGTTGGATTGCTGTGGGATACTGCATGCCGGGAACTTTATAAATCACAGATTTAAATAAAATGGGAAATGAAAAAAAAGAGCTGAAAAGCCAAAAAAGGCAGAGACGCGGATTCAGCAGCATCTTAACTGCCATTCCCAAGTGTAAACCTCAGAACAGGAGTGAGGTGTTCAATGTGAAACTTACTCAGTTTCCTCTGGGGTTCCTCTATGGGAAAACCCCCATCTATCCAATCTAGATCTGAAGTTTGACTCCACAGTATAAGATGTAAATATATTCCAAGCAGTGGAAGAATTTTCTCTCGACCTTTCTGAGAAGTCATGACCAATCTCTTAGGAATAGCTGCAAATTCAAGGATTCTTCCCAGGAAACCTGGAGATGTGCATTAAAGAAATCAGGTGCTTGGGCTTGGACTCTCCATAGGATGTTAGAAGATCAGGGAATAAGATTTCCCAGTACCTCTCCCTCAAGATATCGCTCTCTCTCTCTCTCTCTCTCTCTCTCTCTCTATCTCTCTCTCTCTCTCTCACACTCACTCACACACACACACACACACACACACACTTATAAGCATAGTGCCAAAAGATCAAGGTTCTAAAACAGAACCATCTTTCCTCACTGTCTTTTAGAGGAAAAAAGTGAAAATACCAACTTTAATGTAATTCTCCCTCCTGATACTTAAACAAATTGATCCTAAGAACTAGAGAATCTTAAACATCAGGCCTAATTAGGAATAAAATTCCCAGCAACAGGTCCAAAAACCAGGCAGTGGGGGTGCAGTTTTGTTTGCTTGTTTTTTTCAGAATTCCCTGGTAATTCTAAAGGACACCAACACTAAGAGTCACTGATGGTGAGCAATGCAGCATTTTATGAAACATTTCTATAACATCAGAACGGAAACGCTAAGATGCTAGTCCCACAATCATTCAGTCTCTGCCTCAAAAACTCATTTAATATTTCAGTGTCACGGATTTTGTACCAGCTAAGAATAGCCATTATCTGATAATATGAAGATGAAGTGAGAGCTTATATATAAAATTTTAATATAGTGAGTATTTTAATGTTGGTAAATGAAAAAACATCAGTAAATGTTAGAAAATAATAACCAAAGAGGTTTTTAGTTTACATGTTACTTCCTTTGCAAATACTTTTATCAGTAAGCTTATTAAACCAGGTTAATTAAACTATGTATACATTTTTTTCTTCATCCAGGACATTAATGAAAAGAGCAAATGTGTTAATTTTTTTTCCATGTGGTGCATAATGTTATCAGGTCACCATCACTATACTACTTACTAACCTGATAATTGATTGCTCTAATTTAATCCCTCTATCAAATCAAGCACCAACATCTACCAGCTATTATCTGACTGTTATTAAACTAATCTGTTTAACAAAATTGTACTATCTTAAGAGAAAAGCCAGGAAAAAAGTTTCAAGTCCTCTCTGAACCTCATTTTCATAATTTTTAAAATAGAAGATTTACATATATGATATCTTATGACTATATCAATATATTTTTGGAACACCGAATTCACAAAAACGTAGCTAAAGCAATCTCATTGCTGCTATCATCCATCAAGTCATGGGTCAATGGCATGCTACCTGTTTCTCGGAACCCTTCTAAGTCACTAGACAAAAATCTTTCATAATCCTTTAATAACACAATATTCTACTATATTAAATGTAGATAGTCTCATACTAGATTCAGTTTAATAAACATTAATAAATTAAAAACTAAACCATATATATGGATAATGTGACTTAAATAACTCCTCTACATTTTTTTCTGTGTATCACTTGTATCACTTGTCTTTCCGTTGTTCATCGATTTGCTCTAGAGGGCACCAGTAATGTCTGTTCATTGGGAATGCGGTCCATTATTGTTGGCATAATGTTTTTGGCATATCAAATACACCACCAGTAGCTTGTCAGGCTCTGCCATGGCTCTGTGTTCACCCAAGGGGGCCCAGTCTTTTTCTATGTCAGACCATCAACCATCCAGGGCCCACAGGGCAGAGCCCTGGGTGTAGACAAGCCTATCTCCTGTCTGCCACCTGCCAACACAGCCAGGCACTGCAGCCACACCTGTAACACCTCAGGAGTAATCTACACATTTTAGCAAAGTTTCCAATCTTGCTGGATATCCAGTCTAGCAAACCACATCGTGAGAATTAAATAGTCAGGCCTGGGTGTTACCTCAAAGAGGCAAGAAAGCATGCCCCAATCCATCCTCCAAAGTGGCCCTAGGGACCCCCAGCACCACAGAGCCATAAGCACCACTACTTTTTGGGCAGAGTACCCATTGGAGTGACCCCGGAGGACTGTTGGGGCTTCATTCCTCTCAAAAGAATCTCATAGTCCATTTATCATGAATTTGGGAATAAAGATTCAGAAAAACTATATAAAAATAGAGCTTAAAAACAGCCTATTTTCAAGGTGACACCTGAGATCCAAGTTGGGGTGTGCCATTATAATTTATTGTTCATAAAAATACTGAAGCTTCTAGACTTGGCATCCAAAACTGTAACATATTCCATATTCCAAAAGTCCATAACCCAATTGGTGTTTTGGATTATAATAGGATTTGATGAAAGCTCTCCTTTTATGATCTTTCCCCTTTAAGTTTCATCAGTAAATGCTCAAGATGAGAGCCTTCTACTGAGAGTATACCACCTACACAGCAGAGCCTGGCAAGCTAACCATGTTTTTATTTGATATGCCAAAAACCAGTAACAATTATGGACCTCAATTCCATGACCTGAAGAATGGTTCGAGGCTCTTCCCTGTCCCAGTCATTGGCCCCTTCTCTTGGTTCCCAGCAATATTCCATATTCATGTCTATGAACCATCAGTTTTAGAATGGGTTCAAAGGGCCCATTGCTCCCAGGTTCCCCATCACCATGGGACGGTGGCAAACAATCATGTGTCCATTTTCAAAAAAGGCATCTTATAGGTGACAAACTCTAAGTTAAGGATCCAAATGAAAGCCCAAATTGTAAAATAGGATTTTAAGGGATTAGTCAGCCGAGTGGTTCACAGCTGGGCATGAGTGCAAAGAGTTACCTGACAACTTTTTCAACACACACATACCCATGCCACACTCCACTGGGACTTGACTATTCATAAGAAATAAAGAAACTATAGTACATGTACATAATGGAACACTGCAGCTCTTAAGAAAAAATGAAGTCATGAGAATTTTGCTTACATATAGATGGACAAGGAGAGTATCATGCTGAGTGAAATCAGTCGGAGGGAGAGGGACAAAGAATTATTGCACCCATTTGCAGGATATACAAAAACACAGTATGTGAACAATACCCCAAAACAGTAGAAACAAGATCCAGGAGGGCTGGTCCACAGTTGGACGCTTTCCACAAAATGGGAAGGGGAGTGCACTTAGGACAGAAAAGGGACCACTGTGACAATAATAGTTGGACATGATTCACTCTGGACAAGAATTGAGCGCTCAAAGGAGGTAAACTGATTGATAACCCTTCAGTAATAACATTGCACATGGGAAGAGGGAGGATGAGGAGGAGAAGAGAAGAAAAATGTTTGCCCTACAGGCAGGCTGCGCGGAGGGGCAGGGGTGGGAGAGACTGGGGATATTGGTGGCGGGAAAAGTGCTCTGGTGAAGGGATGGGTGTTGGAACATCGTATGACTGAAACTCAATCATGATCAACTTGGTTAACTGTGTATCTCATAGTGATTCAATAAAAATAAGATTAAAAAAAATTAACTCTGGTCACTGACACTGACGACCAGATAACTGGCTCACAGAGATGATGTCTCTTACTCAAAAATCAACTCCACAGGAAAGGGGAATATCAAGCTTTTATAAAAAATGGGGGGTCACACTCAACAGTGCTCAGGGCTTGCTCTTTATTCTGTACTCAAGTATCATTCCTTAGCAGGACTCGGGGGATTATATGGAATGCCAGAGAGTAAATCTAGGTTGCCAAGCACAGCATGACCTACATGCTGTATGAGAGGTCAGACAAGGAACAATGATTAAAGTGCATCACAGCACAAGAAAGATTCACCCTGTTCTCACTGCACTCCCAACTCTAGTCCACCCATATTCAAGATAAGGTAGTAACAAAGGCAGTCCAGAGCCCAGAAAGAAAGTGCTCAGAGTCATACATGCCCCCAAAAAGCAGGAATAAAATCTTTATAGACTGACTCCTAAATTATTACAGTTCAGGACTAGCAAGAGCTTATAAATGGATTATGGCAACAGGAATACTTGCTAATAGGGTCAGAGAAATAGTTCAGTGAACTGTGTTTGCCTTGCACACAGTCGACCCAGGTCTGATCACCGGCCTCACATTTGGTCCCCCAAGTCTATCAGGGTCCCTGAGCATAGAGTCAGGGCACTAGTGGGTGTTGTACAAAAAATAGGAAAGACAGAAGGAAGGAAGGAAAGAAGGAAGGAAGGAAGGAAGGAAGGAAGGAAGGAAGGAAGGAAGGAAGGAAGGAAGGAAGGAAGGAAGGAAGGAAGGAAGGAAGGAAGGAAGGAAGGAAGGAAGGAAGGAAGGAAGGAAGGAAGGAAGGAAGGAAGGAAGGAAGGAAAAGACAGGGAGGGAACAAATGACAAGGAAAGAAAGACTTGTAAATAATGAGAAAGCATAGACAAAATCTTTAGCTATTATAAGATTCCGAGCAGCTAATGTGCACCAAATTCATATTTATTCTGTCCTCAGATAAGAAAAAAAAGACAATAAACAGGTAAGTCACAATACTGCGCAGCAGTGAACTCTACTGACGTACAGTGGGACAGAACAGATTTGAGAACAGCCATGATGTCACTGTTTCTACAGCAAGGCTGTTTTCCTCAGACAAATAACAGAAAAGAACTAACATGCAAATATTTATAGCTGTAGAACTGAGTATCTTATGAATTCCAATAGAATTTCATTATGAAAGCAATTAAGCAAAGGTCCCAAGCAAGCACACTGCTAATGCATACAAATTAGGGAGACAGAGACAAAGATGATAAAGAAATCTGTAGAATTTCAGTCCGAATCAAAGAACTACTTTGCAGACAGGTGATGGTAGAGGGAGGAAAAAAAACACAACCAGCATTACTAATGAAATTTGGCTGAAAATTGCTGTAATCCATTTTCTGATGAAGTGGTTCAGATGCATTTTACCCAACCCAAAAATACTAAGACAGAGATAAAAAACATTCTTTAATAATAATGTATTTCTGATGAGATAGAATATAGAAAATTACACACTTGGTAAATTCATCAGCTAGAAGCAATCAGCGGAGGTCACCTTTAACATGCCCTCACTTTGCTTTCACAAATAATCACCTGAAATGTAAGGCCCCAGGATAACTTTTTCATCTGATTCGAACAAGAAAACATTCATTGCTCTTTCATGTTACGTCAAGTTCGTTTTAAATCCAGTTACCATTTTAACCAAATACACAGCTATGTGGAAAGCCCATGTCAGCAAAGTACTCTGTGACCATTTTTTTCACAGGCCAAAAAAAGCTCAAACACACATACAAATGCTTCTCTTAAGGTCAAAACCACCTTCGCACTCAGATGGACATTTACATAATCACATTCCAGGATTCTGAGAACTTAGAACACTCCTCCCTCATAGACAGATCATTTAAGAATGAGAAGAGTAAAACAGGGAGAAAAGCCGCTGTTTGGAAAGCAAACTGCGATGAAAGTTGCAGGTAGAATTTCTTTATTTGAATATTCTCACCTTTGTTGCCAGAGCTTCAGCACTTTCCCGACAAGTCTTCTCTATTTCAAGATGGTTCTGCATAAAATTGACTTCCTCTATGACCATGTGAGAAACTAGGAGTGAGGGGGAGGGAGGGAAAGTATCAGTATTCAGAGATTAGTCATCTATTCCAGAGGCCCACACATCTTGTCCGTCCATGATTAAGAATACTTCTATTCTTTAGCTGGCCACATTAGCCATCATGGAAAGTTGCTACCAGAATGAAACCCGTAGTTAATATTGAATGTACAAAAGGAAAATGAGCACAATGAAGAATTTTTATGGCTATTATGTACATCTTAAGAGAGCTAGTTTGGAGGTTTAAGTCTATATTTTCTGAGTAGCTGTATACATCACCCAACTGGAAGAACCTCTCACAAAAAAAAAGTACCAAATATGCTTTCTTTGTATCATATGTAATACATGAGTCTCATAAGAAAAACTAGCTAATGAGAAATTTTAAAAAAATCACTTCCTTTCTCAACCGACATGACAAAGAAACAGCTTAACTAAAGAATTGTAATAGGGCCTTTAAATTGTGCCAGAACCACTCACACGAATCCCAAACCCTCCCACCACTCAGCAACCCCACCAATCCTGCAAATCTCAAAGCCTCCCATCACTCACACTAACCCCAACAGAAAAACTGGATGACAGAGCACAACTATTATAACAAACTTCAGGACAGGAAAGTATAGCAACAGACTTATATACATATGTCACATGATGATAAAAAGCAGATACAAAGAAGCTAGAGAGATAACACAGCAAGTAGGGTGCTTGCCTTGAAGGCAGCAGACCCCCTGTTTCTATCCCCAGCACCACATATGGTCCCCCAAGGCAGCCAGGAGTGATCCCTGCACATAGAGCCGTGAGCAAGCCCTGAGCACAGCCAGGTATGGCCCCAAAGAAAAAGAGCAGCTGCTAATAAATTTCTCTGACATCACAAACTCTCAGGAAGATTCAAAGAAAAACAAACTTTCACTTAATGTTTTAGCAATGCTTGAAAATATTAATTTTGGGGGGGTTTGCGACAACTGGGTTATGTAAATGGAGATTTAAAGGAGATAATATCAAACTTGAATTATACTTATAAGATCAAGTAAGGAAAATGTCAATTCTGGGACTGGGTGGTGCTCACAGGAGATTACTGTGTTGGATTATGGGAGGCCCAGGTTTGATGGTCAGCGCCACCAAAAGAGGAAAAGTATATTATTATAAACAATAAAAAATTAGGGGCCGGAGAGATAGCACAGCGGGTAAGACGCTTGCCTTGCACACGCCCAACCCAGGTTCAATCCCCCGGCATCCCATATGGTCCCCCCGAGCACCACCAGGAGTAATTCCCGAGCGAAGAGCCAGGAGTAACCCCCTGAGCATTGCCAAAAAAACAAAATATATATTATATCACTGTCTTCCCCTTCATCATCGATTTGCTTCGAGCGGGCACCAGTAACATCTCCATATGTCCTGTCTCATGCTAGTAGAGCCCAAGGGCATCTGCTTGCTCCAGCAGAACATAAAGAGCCTCAAACCATTCCATAAGGTCATGGGAATGAGGTATATAATTGTTACTGGTATTTGACATATCAAATATGACACGGGTAGCTTGCCAGGCTCTGCCATGCGGGTGGGATACTCTTGTAGTCACCTCTGATCTCCAGCGTTTATTGATGAACTGCGCATCCGCAGTGGCCACATGAGCCGGACTGATAGGCTCTTCTGCTTGGTGGAGTTCTGAGG